>JAROYC020000014.1:1159451-1182370 GCA_029619255.2 Dynastes hyllus | reverse complement strand
AACCTCAATGTAAATAAAACTGAAATCGATAACCTTCCTATTTTTTGCTTATGTATCGCGCAGAAATTATCACGGTCCTCAGAAGCGGCAAGAAATGAAATCGTATCCATGTTAATCCCCATAGTGGAACATCTGTATAATTTGTGGTGTAACTACTTCGAATTATCATATATAAAAGTATTATGACATGCTTATAAAAGCAATATTTTCTTGTTCTCTAGTTTCTAATAATTAATAACGTCATAAAGAAATTAAGCATTGAAGAGTATAAAGCGAGCTTTTTATCCGTATCTTTATAAACGTTTTGAAAAGATCTAACTGGGGGACAAATCGATTAATCAACTGGTAATGAGATATCAATTGATGATAGATGTTCGTACGTAGGGAATCGTTAATAGGTATTTCTCTCATGTGCTCCATGAAATAATTTAACCTAAATCCCTTAGTAAATATTTATATAGTTGGCGTATAGTAGAGCAGCTTATTCTCTTGGGTTTAACCTGTAATGCGCATGCGTATATACTTATAATGAGGTTAGAATTGTTTTATGGACCATACATCGAAATGTATCAAATGAGAAATGAGTAGTTTGTTTTGTTGTTATTGCATGATCATTGTTAAGCGGGTAGACTATGCTGGTCTGCCAAGTGTTATCTGGTTACAGATGATGTTTCGCCCAACGAGTCACCCTCGGACCTACAAGATTCACCAATGCTGCTCGGGATTCGCAAAGCGTCAGCTTTTTTTATTAATCTTGATTCATCTACAACACCAACACCCACGTAAACCAAAAAAATATGCATTTAAAAATCGGCGGTCTTGACTAAATCCTTAGTCATTACCTTCATTTAAAATTCAGTAACAAATGCTGAAGCGATTAAAACAATTATTAAATAAAGTAATTAAACAATTCCTATAAAAAGGAGAAACTTCAGGATATGTATAGGTGTGATTTTGTTCAGTTTATGTTTTCTCAATAATGGATTGTAAAACAAAAGAAAATATTGGGATTACAATTTAAAATAGTAAAAGCACTTACTTATTTGTGATGATACAATTTTACTTGCAAAAAACATTTTCAGTTCAGTAGTTATAACATCGAAAATTCTTAAAAGAAGTACGATAATATAGTGATACGCACTTGTAGATCTTAACCATGCATCTACGGTGCTTTTACTTCAAAAATAAAATTTTTAAAAATAATAAATTTATCTTGTCTGTAGTGCAATTTATGAAAAACTCGAATTTGTAAATTTCCTTTTTAACGTATATCGGTTTATGATCTTATTGCAATTATTCTATTTTTCTTTATATTTTTTGTAGATTGCATCACAAACTAGGATCGTCAATGATTAATTTACTAAAATCGAGACAAAAATGTGCATATTGTAAAGTTTTATAAAATATGTTACTTGTTAATCTGTGATTATACCTAGCAGTTTTATATTTGTTAAATTATTATTCCCAGTGTAATTATCTTTCCGTTTTCGAGACTACCTGTAAGAATCTATTTTAGTTAATTTTAACTTTTTACTTAACAATGAATAACAGTTATGTTTTATAGAGCTAAGACTAAGTGCAAAAAAAGAAAGTGATACTGAAAGTTATTCTAAACATTCACCGTTTTCCATGTATGTAATATAAGATGATTTCAGTTTGTAGTCGTTTCAAAATTACACAAAAAAAAAACAAACGATGTGTGTTCAAATATTTTATTTACCATTACTTTTGCTGTAACTTATTTCATTTTATGTAAATATTTTCTTATGTAATACGTTAGTGGAATATATTATGTGTACATCCTACAATGTGTTTCTTTCCATTTGTAATAAATTATTTTTCGAAAGTTCAAATTTTCAAGTAATTTATTTTAATTGAGTAATGTGGCGACATCTGTTTCTTAACATTTATACTATGTTGATACAGGTTTCTGTAATTTATTAATTTGTAATGTGTATTTTTCTGTAATAAATTAGTAAGATATAAATAAATTGCCTACTTTTCTTTTTTTTTTTAATTAAAATTAAATTAAGAGAACAACTATACTGACCATAAAGGTAAGTATGATATCTTTTAAAATTGCCATATAATTTAATTTCTTTTATCTTAAGTAATTCTCGCACTCTTAGAAAAAGGGTTTATTACATTTATATGTAATTAATTACACATATCGTATGTATTGTAATTATAGGATTCTGTAAGATTACCTCAGTATATCGCTAGTAGATGGCAGTAGCTACAAGCTTCTTTAGTTTTGCGGGAATTATAAATTATTCAAAAAAATGAAAATAAACACCTAACATAAGCAAGGAAATTACTAAATACGGATAATTAGTTTCTTATACGTTTGTAATAACTAATAATTATTAAAAATTACTATAGAGAGAAAGGAGATAATATAAAACAAAAACATATACAAAAGGAATCAATTTACTAAAATAAGTCGCTTTTGAAATAGATTTGTTACAATATTTTGAGGATTTTAACAGCCTTGTATCTAAGCAACGTGTAAATAAGAGGTTATAGATTAAAAACGGCGCATTACGGCGTAATGTACATATTGGCATAGGTGGTGTGCAAAGGTAATCTGCTTAAATGGTGTTACATATTACTCACACAACACATGCCGCGTAATTGCACATATAAATACCCTGTTTGGCTTAGAATTATATCTACCTATATATGTATATATACCTCCCAATTCCTAAAAAAACAGAAATATAACTTAGCAACTTGTGATGTAAATGCTTCGAGTTTCTTTTTTAGTAGGTAATGGATATTCCTAGTTACGTTTTACCTTCAGCCATAATAGTGTTATTATAGAAATAATCAAAACAACTTTTTAGTAAAAGGTTTTACATACTAATAGCTCCATGTTTGTCGTTTTAGTAGGTATTTTTACACTTTGTATGAAATATCAGCTTTTGAAAAGAATCATATTGGATTCATATAACTATAGTTTTATTTAGTTTTCTGTCCAAATTTTACGAGAAAATATAAAATAGTATTTACCAAACTTGAACTTTCCAAGGGCAAACAGTATATTCTTTACATACTAAAAAAACGATAATACTGTTACCCACTTACATACGTATTTGTAATATTAAGGAATAGGGGGTAGGATCAATAGATTTGAACAGATTACATTACCGACCTTGTTTAGTTGTAATATACCAGGTACTTCTTTTTTGTCTTATTTATTCGTATTAGTTATTTATAGCAAACAATAATTTATGAAAGAAATTTAATATTTATACATGGTTTATTGCACAAGATATTGGCAACCTAATTTAGTATATTTCTTGAACAAACTTTTTAATAATACACGGTTTATTATTTTTTTGGGTTAGAAATAGTAGCTATCAATTTAAATTCTATAACATTTCAAGGGCGTTTTCTAACAATGTTTTCTACGAAGCGAGAAGTAGTAATTATTTGCTTTATCCGTTAAATGAAACATAAATAAAAATATATACGTTTGTAATTGAAACAACTTAATCGAGGTATTCACATTTCGAATAGAAGATTTTTATATTTAATTAAATAACAGCAACTGATGCTAAGTGGTTTTGGTTCAAAAGCCCCTTCATATTGATAAGATTTGAATTTAGATATTAGAAATCACGCAACCTTCATCTATACAGTACGGTCCTAAAATGACTTTTGAACGACGGAGCGTTTTTAGAAAAAATAGGTCGATTTCTATTTTTTGTGAATTATCTTTTACCGTTATCGGCACTTCAATTGTATTTTCGGTTTTACCGGAAGTGACGTGAACATTTTTTTTTTAAATAGAACAGCTTGCATATTTTTACGTTTTTGGAAAGATAATCGAAAGACGAATCCAACGATACCACATATGCTATACTTTAATTTAAGAAATATGACGATATGGAGCGATAAAAGTTTTGGTAATCAGTTTTTGTTGTTAGGCAAAGTTGGCTGGGAAAAAGCGCCAAAATTGTTTCTTGTGGCGCCAGACTGATCTAAAGAGATCGTTATTAAGCAAAGTAATCATAACAATTGCCAAACTGTCAAATCTCAATTCCAAAAGCGCAAATTATTCTTGTTGTTTATATCCTGCATTTGTCATACGTTCCTTCTTTGTTTTCGTTATTATTTTCTCTCATTTTAACTTGTTTTGTTAGTTGTTATTTCTTTACTTTATCGAACTTTATCGAAATTAATTAGTTATGATAGGTTTGTTTAAATGTGTTGGTTTTTGATAGTCAATATGTCAATATGTCTTTTAATTTTTTTGTGTCTTTACTTTTATGATAGCTTCGGCACGAACCATACAAAATTGCAAGGTCAATTTTAATATTACGTAAATTTCGTAACAATTATCAGCTTATTTGCCATGGTTGCGTAATAAATTGTACAATAATTTAAATCATAACAAGAATAGTTGACGCATTTGGAATTAAGATTTGACAGTTTGGCAATTGTTATGATTAATTTGGCGTTCTTTCCTAGCCAGCTGTGCGTAACAACAAAAACAAATTACCAAAACCTTTATTGCTGCATATCGTCATATTTCTTTAGTTAAAGTAGTCGTATGTGGTATCGTTGGATTCGTCTTTCGATTACCTTTCCAAAAACGTAAAAATATATAGGATCTTCTATTTAAAATAAGAAAATTTACGTCACTTTCAGTGAAACCCCGGAAAACAAAATGCCGATAACAAAAAAATACTAATAAAAAAAAGAAATCGACCTGTTTTTCTAAAAACGCTAGCTTCTTGGTTCAAAGTTTAAAGTGGGAGGGGACACTTTAGGACCGCACTGTATGTACATAGATCAAGTAGCAATTCCATAACATGCGATTAAATATTGATTTATATAATTGTTAAAGCGTGACAAACGGTTGCACCCGCTGTGTTTACTATGTACGTACAAGGAATCGAATGGACGTTTTGTTATTATCGGTTGATCGGTGTGCGTGTACCGATTAACTGATAATAACCGAACGTCCACTCGATTCCTTGTATGTACAACCGTTTGTCACGCTTTAAATTAATTGTAAAATTGTGCCTGTTATGTAAATGGTAGAAAGTTAACATTTTCGGGTAATGTAAAAGAGATGTTTACAGATAAGGGCGACTCGTCCATTTCGACATTGCATCCAAGTGCCTGGTGCCGCTATCGTTTGGTAACGATAACAATAACAAACAAAACATATTGCCATTGCTCTTCCTAAGCGTTGATTCGAAATTTTAAGCCTAAGAAGCTACTTGCGAAATAAATTACATGAAAAAGTGCTAATACGTATCAAGATAGAGATAACGCAATCGTTCCGAAGTACAACAGGTAGTGTACTTTACAAACAATTGCGTAAATGTATCGAGGCAACAAATTTTGAAATTTTGTTTGTGCCATGCATACTTCTATCAATAATTTGACACTTATAATTTAAAAATTTATTGTAATTACTGATAATTTAATAATAATTCATATTTTAAGTGTTGAAATAATGCTTTTTCACTAACATTGCGAGGATTGTCGATGAATACGTGATGTATTATGTCTTTGAATTAAATTGAATAACATTAAAATATTGCATGTAAA
Organism: Dynastes hyllus; assembly: GCA_029619255.2. NCBI lineage: Eukaryota > Metazoa > Arthropoda > Insecta > Coleoptera > Scarabaeidae > Dynastes > Dynastes hyllus. The sequence goes on along the minus strand of JAROYC020000014.1, from coordinate 1,176,802 downwards.
ATTCCTGTTATTGACAATATCTATTTTACTATTTAATATTAACGGTACATTCCTGACAGATAATCGAATTATGAAATATACAACATTCGTTTTTGGTATAGACATATTCGATTTAATAATAGAGAATACCGAGCCCATATATTTGAAAATTTATCGTCGCAGTGATGTATATGATATTTGTCATAAATCGAACGAGTCAAAGTATATGTAAGAAAGTTTAAAATGATTCTAAAATGTCTAATTAACTGTAATATCCATATATGTAGCTAAATCGTTTGCAACAAAGGTAATCGATAAAGAAAAAGGGCTGACATAGAATGGAAATTTGCCGTGCGAGCGATTTTCCATTGTTGTAGATATCTGAATGTATTTTCCTCGTCGAAAGCAACGGGGAAAACTACACCTACAAACATGCGAGGTGGTGCCGTAATACTTCGGAGCATTTCCATTTTCTTAACCAGCGGAAGAAGCGCTAGAGCGCTTAATCAGCAGATGGTAAAGACGAAAGTTAAAAAAATGAGCGACAAAGATACTAAAAATAAAATATCCGTACGATTGTTAGAAGCGGCTAAAAGGGATACCCATTTTTCGAGGTAAGTGTTTTTTGTTGTTCTTCCGGAATAAGTTTTGAAAAACGCCCTGTAGCTAACAATGGAAATAAAAATTATTTTGGATAAGAACTTGATATAGAAGAAATTAAAAGATTTTGAGCAATTTTGAATTCGACTATATTCTAAACTAAAAAGATATACTAGAACCATGAAAAAATTAGACAAACTTCTTAGACATTAGAAAGTTTCTATAACAGCAATTTAATGTTTGTATCTAATTTCGTAATAGCTTTTTTATTACAAAGTAAAACGTTTCATTTAACCAATTTTTGCATTTAAAGAATATGAAATATTTTTGAATAGAAGTTAAATGAATAACTTTTCAAATTCATGCTATATACATTAAGTTTACATATAATTAATATTTTTTTATATTTCGTTTACATTGGTTTTAATAGTAATTAAATTAATTTCAGAATTAACAGTTTCTTGCAAAAATCAGTCTCTATTTAAGAGAATATTTTTATTTCAAGACAATTAAATATGTAATATAAGAAAATAATTTTCTTGAAATTTCGTTGTCACTCAGCCTGTTTTTTTATTTACCTTCACCCATAATCCTACATCACACCATTTATGACTAGAGCGGGCCAAATTGCGCCATCCAACAGAATCGGAATCAGGCGCAACGGCCGCTTATTGTAAATAGCGTATATGAGTCACAGATATGTGATATTTCGAAATTAATACACAAGAGTAAAAAAATAGAAGCTGACGCAATAATAATGTTTAGTAATTAGTATGTACACGCTGAGGTGTTTTTATTTTCATTATGATTTTTTTATTTGATTGAAAACGGTATGCGTTGTAAATGGGATGTAATAAGGAAATAACTGAGAAACTAAACGCTTTTTTTATTCTGTTGTACTTAATAATGGAACTGTAAATAAAGATATAATAAATAAATTCTATCCTTCTTAATAATGCGGATAGTTTAAAAGTTGCACCATCAGATAAGCTTCACATTTGCCTCGGTGAAGGATGTTCGCCGAGACGAAAAAATGTTCTTATATTTCGAAAACGACCGTTCCACGTCTACCGAAGTAAGACAGGCGTAGAATTAAAATAATCTTTAGACTTAGTCAAGGAATTCGCAGATGCCCCATCGCACATTTGTCTTAATCTCGTGTAGCGGATTCTTTAAAACACTATCGAACTTAGCTAAAAACTCGTCCAATTTGCATCGTTTGTACTGTGTAACAATGTACTAACTTCGTCCACGACTTGCACCGATTCTACCAACGACAATCCAGAATTTTGCAAATTTTCTATCGCGTCTACTAACCCTTGTAATTGTTGCTAATATTCTTTTAGATGTGTTTCAACAGAAATATCGAGAAATCCCCTTCTGGCTCATCCTAATAGCTCTAGCTTCTGGGTAGGGACGAATTGCAAAAATAACGGATTTGACTTTGAAAAATAAATGTTCATTATAATAAAGCGGCTTTAACGACGTTCCCCAACGCGTAAGAATGGGCTGTGGTGGTTCTCGAATACCAGGGCATAACCTGTGGAATGCCCAGTAGTCCCTTAGGGACTTTTGAGAAACACTTTTTTTGTGTTTACTATTAATGCATCCACCTCCGGGTAACACCTCGAATAGTTTGTGCCACATAAAGCATGGACTTTACACGTAACATGTAAAGTCCTTTCAATACATCTTTCTTTAAGGGAATCCCACACTACACATTGTTGCTGCACCATCGCTCATGAACAACAACAGTTGACTGGTTGACACTTGAAATTTTTGTAACGTTTCGAGAACTACGGCCGTAATTGCTTTACTAGTATGATCGAGCCAATCTTTTGCTGGCTAATATAATTGCAAAATTTGGTTTAATAGGATCTTAATACGCGCACTATTATATTCAAAATTGTAATTTTTTTTTGCAATCTGTCGTCTCATCAAGACATAGCCACAGCTGTTTATCTTTTAATTCGGCTTTAATTCGATTTTCAATGTCCTCACGTATTCGTGGAATATCTTCTCCGTAATGAAAGTCCAAGATGGTATCCACTCGGTATTGTATGTACCCCAGAATTTTCTTGAAATGCTTTTTTATCATGCATACGGGTTGGCACCACATACCATAAACGTTAAAAGCAATTCTAATTGAAATTGACGTTGTTGTGACACACCATTTCTTTTATTTCTGTGGTGTGCGCTATTTATATGTCTTTCACAATCACGTTTGCTCCAGCACAGTAGCTTCTTTTTACAAACTTTACAGAAAATTGTACTCCCATTGTAGTAAATCCACAAATTCACTAAGAAATTTATTAACTTTCGTAGGTACGGCCGTTTATTTTTAATAGTTACGTTAGACATAATCACTAAAAGCGAGCACAATCGACGTTTGTTTCTAGTATGCCACGAAGTGGTGCAAACGTAACATCTGCAGACTCGTCATTTGTTGATGAATAGCCGTCGATGAATGAACTTTTTTTTTGTAGTGGCCCACTGTGAACAACGCCCTATTTATCAACGAACACCCAAACTGCAGGTGTATATTTGCGCGTCTTCACGACGGGCTTAGACAGTGGTTTTGGTCCTCGTCCTAATAATTACATAGGTTTAAATTACCTATGTTTACATACATATATGCGCCCGGCAGCCTGATTGGTGAACTCCGGCGCGTGGCGCTCTTGGCCCGCTCTATTTTTATGACTTCTATAACATGTCTCGGCTACTATTCAAAGCAGACGAAAGTCGTTGTACCGAGGCGTACCGAGAGCTTAAATATAAATACGTCAGCGTTAGAGGGGCTGGAGAGGCAGTATCGCGTATGCATTCTATCCTTATCTAAGGTAACGATAAAATGATGTACGTGACCTAGCAATGCATGTGCGATGCCGCCTCTTTACCCCCATTAATGCCGACGTATTCCTTTTTCGCACTTAGTCACGCTTCGAACCTAACTGGTTTTCGTCACATCTATGCTGTTTCGAACCGCATTTTAAAAATATTTTGCAATATATAGGCCTGGCATATCAAATTTATTAATTTATTAAAATGTACGTAGAAACATAGGCCTATATTTTTCAAGATTCGCTATATATTTCTCTCACTGTTTTTAAGATATGTATTTAATTTTATTTTGAAAATGTAAGGTTCGTAAAAAAATTGCATATTACTGCAATACATTATCGCCAGTTTCTGGTAAAACTGGTAGTAGCTGGGAGAAAACTATTGACGCTATCATTTAATACTAGTAAAAAAGTTGAAAGGTTGTCTAAACTATTTTTGAATACTTTCCATAGCTTCAGAGATATTAATGCAAATAGCAAAATTACCGCTGGAATTATATGGCAAAAATGTGAAAAAAAGAAAAATGGAACAACGCCGCTAGTAAAGAAGTACATTAGATCTCGAAACAGATTCTCTACCTCCTCCTTCTAAGTGATTCTAAATTAATTTAATCGAATTGCTTTCCGGGAAAATATTAGTCTGTCTAACTTCTAATTAGTTCGGGGAGACGTGAAATTTAATAGTAGAATGGTACACGTTCAAATAGGAAACAATGAAACTGATTGATGTCTAATCGATGTTGCAGGTCTGAAATCGAGGGCATCTACAAGGTTTACAGGAAACTGATTTCAATGAATAGACCGAAAACTAATCAGGAGAAAGGTGCCGCCAGCTCTACCATTATGGGAAAACCTACTACAGTTCACGAAGTAATTTACTAATTTAATATTTCGCCCTAATTTTAGCATTTTGGCGTAAATTTCAGGGGGTGGATAAGGTCGTATTTAGGGAACTCTTACATAGCTCGTTCGATATTGTTACGGAAGACATGATGATGGATAGGATATTTTGCGTTTGGGATAAAATGAATGCTGGTTTAATAACACCTGAAGCATGGTTTTGTGGTTTATCAATTTTTCTAAGAGGAACATTAGCAGAACAGACAGATTTTTGTTTTTCAGTTTATGATTTGAATGCGGACGGTTACATAACGAAGGACGAGATGTTTCAGTTGCTAAAGTAAGTTTCTTGCTTGTAAATATCGAATAAATTGTTTCTCAAGCATGACATGTTTTAAAAAAGTCTTCAGACAGATTAATTTTTTATTTCATTTGCCCATTTTATCTTTTATTTTGTTTTTAGTAATGATCTTATCCCTGATTCCCTGAAGTTGTCCCTGTTTCCTCATTTTTCTACATGAACAGCCGATTTTAGAAAGTATGGTCTAGAATTTGTTTTGATGGTATTTTCGATTCAAACGATAGTTTTAGGAAAATTATGTCTTCTTCTCTAGGTGTAAATTCCCTCCCTTTAGATCTTGTTTAGTTACAAAAAGTTAATTCGAGTGATCCTTCTTCTCAAAGTTCAGTAAAACCTCAGTAAACTATAGTAATGACTGATTAGTGTATAGTGCCCGTTTCCTGTAATGCACGAATTGCTGATTTTTTTTTTTAAACACTTCTTTTTATCGGAAAACCTTTTGGGATGTTTAGTAAAAATATAAATTTCAATTCTTCCATATTTTTAGGAATAGTTTAATAAAACAACCACAGGATGAGGATCCAGATGAAGGTGTTAAAGATCTAATCGAAATAGTATTACGAAAATTGGATAAAGATAAAGATGGAAAGATTTCGTTAGAAGATTATCGTCAAACGGTGTTGGAAGAACCTTTACTTCTCGAGGCGTTTGGGAGATGTTTACCTAATGAAAGGGCAAGAGATACTTTCATAACAACAATGAAAATGTGAAAAATTTGTTAATTATGTATTAAGTATACAATCTGCTCATGTTTCTAAATAATTACAAATTATAATTACCTGTTAGTTGAATAATTTACCGTTTATATATACCAGTTCTGATTTTAGTAGTGTAGTGTTGTAGTTATAAATTAATAAACTATTATTAATAAAATCTGCTTAATCATGTTATCTTATCATTTAAATCTGATATCCCTACATACGAAGCACTTACTTACAATTAACGCAGAATAAATTCAGGTACGTATCTGCCCATGTACCTACAAAGAATTGATCGATTTCCAATATGTGTAGATTGTTAATAATGTGTTATATGTAAGAATTATGCAAATAGTTGCGACGTAATTTAACATTTAATTGACCTATTGCGACGTGAAGTTCCGGCCGGTAAAAATAACCTTGTTATCTTTAGATTTTCATATGCGCCTAAATACATTACCGCTCATAAGTATTTGAGTACCTCAAATTTTAGGGTAAATATTTAAATGGAAATATTAAAATATGTAATTGGTATTTAAGTATGTTTAACAAATATACAACTTGAACAATTAGAATTATTTATTTGACCTAAATTTTGCATTCGTCTATGTGACCTCCTTTACTTTTAACGATTGCGTCGCATAATCGAGGCATTCTTGCAATTATTTTTAACAATGTTTCTGGAGTTATTCGAGCCCATGCTGCCTGTAGTTTGTCCCACATGTCATCTGCTGAAGATGGAGCAGTTTTTCTTACTTCCCGATCGAGTTCTTCCCATAATAACTCGATGGGATTCAAGTTTGGGCTTTGGGGTGGCCATTTCATGATTGTTAGTGTCTCTTCCTCTTCCAACTGTTCTAAATTGTGAGTGTAATAGTTTTAAATAGAAAACTATCTATTTTAATTTTAAACCCTCGTAATCTTTATAAATCTTCATCATTTGAGGTAATACATATTTTGGCAATTTAGGCAATTAGTTTCTACCGCGGGATTACACCACCCCTTATCCAGCGAATGCATCAATATGTGATTCAAAAGATAAAACTCCGTTATCGCAAATCTCTACTGATGTTTAATATGCACCATCTTTACTGAAGAATTTTGATTTGTTGGCAGCGATACTATTTCTCAAAGACGCTTGGTGTGAGGTACCACTATTGAACTTATTGAACAGCCACTGATGAAGAGATTCTAGTTATTAATGTAGAGATAATATCATTATTAACAGTGGATTGAACAAGTAATAAGGAAGAAGATGAAAAGGAAAGGGTTCCGCTTGAGAAAGGTATTATCTACGGTTACTTCTATAGTGGGTTAAAGATCAAACGGCTGCTAAAATCCCTGAAGCAACGTGATATTTAGAGCGGGCCAAGAGCACTGCCAGGTTCGCAATCAGGTTGCCGGGCGCATATATGTATGTAAACATAGGTAATTTAAATATGTAATTATTAGGACTTGCTTGCAAGTTTAATTATAAAGTTATGCATAAGTGCGACGTGAAATACGAAAAATTGAAACGTTCAAGGATATTCAACGTTTAGGTATATATTTTTCAGATAAATATTTATAAATCAACAGATACATATGGATACGTGTTTAATTTATAAAGCAATAATCGCAATTTTAACAGCTAATAAATGATTACGTTAACCACGTTTGTTTTTGCGTTAGTGTTAATAGACTTATAAAAAAGATTATTGATCGTATGACGTTTGTTAATAAGGCAAATGAACAAATTTATATTAACTTATATACATCGTGTCCACTTAGTGAGCGGACGGATGATAATTGTATCGCATGTGAAGGCACACGACATTTGAATGAAGTCATATTCAAAGTAAACGTCATGAATTGAATTTAAGAAACAATATTCCGTACTGGCAATTTTTGTAGGGGACTTTATTTTCATGTTGAGAAATTGAAACACCCCACAACACCCAATAGATAATGAAAACTTTCGTCTTTTTTGGGATAAATATGTTCCATCATAGAAGCTACCAACAAAAAGACAATTTCGGTACAATTTACAACATGTGCAAAGTGCAGTAAAAGACTGTATAAAAGACGAGTTGAGAAATCAACAAATCTGTGGACGAAACTACTGATGCTCAGAAACACAGAGTGATTCATATTGTGCCGCGTCCTTTAAAATGGCGCCCCTGCCGGTGCAACCGTTTGTCACGCTTTACTAGTGCATGAAAATGTCTCAGCTAACGAAAATTGAGTACCACGTGGTCATTAAATTTTTAACAAAAGAAAGGCATACGCCTAATCACTAGAGCGGGCCAAGAGCGCCACGGGCCAGGTTCGCAATCAGGCTGCCGGGCGCATATATGTATATAAACATAGGTAATTTAAATATGTAATTATTAGGACGAGGACCAAAACCACTGTCTATTACGCCCCTAAAGACGGGAAAATATACACCTGCAGTTTGGGTGTTCGTTGATAAATAGGGCGTTGTTCACAGTGGGCCACTAAAAAAAAAAGTTCATTCATCGACGGCATCATTTACGGATGACGCGCTCATTCATCAACAAATGGAGTCTGCAGATGTTACGTTTGCACCACTTCGTGGCATACTAGAAACAAGCGTCGGTGTCTCGCTTTAGTGATTATGTCTAACGTAACTATTAAAAATAAACGGCCTTTCCTACGAAAGTTAATAAATTTCTTAGTGAATTTGTGGTTTTTTAACTACAATGGGAGTACAATTTTCTGTAAAGTTTGAAAAAGAAAACTGTGCTGGAGCAAACGTGATTGTGAAAGACATAAAAAATAGCGCACACCACAGAAAAAAAAAAATGGTGTGTCACAACAACGTCAATTTCAATTAGAATTGTTTTTAACGTTTATGGTATGTGGTCTACCACTTCGTATACTTGATAAAAAAGCATTTCGAAAATTGGGGGGTCCCAACAATACCGAGTGGATACTACCATCTCGGACAGCGTTACGAAGAGATATTCCACGAATACGTGAGGACATTGAAAATCAATTAAAAAGGCCAAATTTAAAAAAAGATAAACAGCTGTGGCTATGTCATGATGAGACGACAGTTGCAAAAAAATTCTATTTTGAATATAATAGTGGGGTATTAGATCTTATTAAACCAAATTTTCCAATTCTATTAGCCAGCAGAAGATTAAAAAAATTAAACTAGAAAACAATTACGGCCGTAGTTCTCGAAACGTTACAAAAATTTCAAGTGTCAACCGCCCAACTGTTGTTGTTCATGGGGCGATGGTGCAGCAACAATTTTGTAGTGTAGGCCGTTCCCTTAAAGAAAAGTGTGAAGGACTTTTACATTTTACGTGTAAAGCCCATGCTTTACATCTTGTGGCACAAACTATTCGAGAGTGTTACCCGGAGGTGGATGCAAAAAACACAAAAAAGTGTTTCTCAAAAGCCCTAAGAGGACTAGGGCATTCCACAGGTTATGCCCTGGTATTGAAAACCCACCACACCCCATTTTTACGCGTTGGGGAACGGGGTTTAAAAAACCGCTTTTTATTATAATGAACATTTTCAAAGTCAAATCCGTTATTTTGCAATTCGTCCCTGCCCAAGCTAGAGCTATTAGGATGAGCCAGAAGGGATTTCTCGATATTTCTGTTGAAACACATCTAAAAAAAAGCCCAAAAATTACAGAGGGGGTTAAAAACGCGATGAAAATTTGCAAAGTTCCCGGATTGTCGTAGTATAAACAGTATAAACGATGCAACAAGTGGACGAGTTTTAGCTAAGTTCGATAGTGTTTTTAAAAAAAAATCCGGACTAAAGAGATTAAGACAAATGTGCGATGGGGCATCTGCAGATTCCTTGACTAAGTCTAAAGATTATTTTAATTACGCCTGTCTTACTTCGGTAGACGTGGAACGGTCGTTTTCGAAATATAAGAACATTTTTTTGTCTCGGCAGACATCCTTCACCGAGGCAAATGTGGAAAACATCTGATGGTGCAACTTTTTTAAAAAACCCATCCGCATTATTAAAAAGGATAGAATTTATTTATTATATCTTTATTTACAGTTACATTATTAAGTACAACAGAATAAAAAAGCGTTCCCGTTTCTCCATTTTTTTTCCTTATTACATCCCATTTACAACGCATACCGTTTCAATCAAAATAAAAAATCATAATGAAAATAAAAACACCTCAGCGTGTACATATATATATATATATATCCGCTCTAATTACTAAACATTATTATTTTCGTCCTTTTTTTTTTTTTACTCTTGTGTATTAATTTCGAAATATCACATATCTGCTGTGACTCCATAAAACGCTATTTACAATAAGCGGCCGTTGCGCCTGATTCCGATTCTGTTGGATGGCGCAATTTGGCCCGCTCTACTAATCACATTAAACAACGTTTAGGCGGCGTTTATGGTGATTTATCTCCTTCATATTCCACTGTAAAAGAGTGAGCAAAATGTTTCTGTTTGGGGCAAGAATCCCTTGATGATGATGAGCGCTCCGATTGGCCAATTGAGCTGATAACGCCTCAAAACATTTCAATTATTGAAGAAATGGTATTAGTAGATCGCCGTTTGAAAGTGAAGAAATTAGCAATGATGTCTAACACAACGTTAACGTCGGATCGAATGTGCGCGCTCGTTTTTAAACATGCGTGGAGACGACCGGAAGCTGATTTTGGAATGCATTATCTATCACAGGAGATGAAACAATAGTTCTGTATTATGATCCTCTATCGAATCAATTGAACAGAGGCGACCCGATGAACCTCGTCCCAGAAAGCTCTAATACAACATTTTGAGGGAAAAACTTTAGTTTATTTTTACAAGGGTATAGAATTATTAATTGATCCTTGTAATAAATATATTGAAGTCAGGGGAGATTATATACAAAAATAAAAATTGTTATATTACTACGTATATCAATTTCAAAATGTAATTTCCCTTTGAATAAAGAAAATGAAATTAAAAATAGAGCAGGTGTTGCTAAAGGAAGTAATAGAAGTATATGTAGAGTAAATAACACTGCACATTTTTGTAATTTTCCTCTTAGATGCATTATATGTAATTTAATAAGCTAAATCGTATGAACTGCTTATTCCTTACATGATCTTTCATGTAAGGATTCTCTGTTGCGGATGACATTACACAGACATTGACATTCTTGTAGGCAGAATCTTGCATTGAAACAAAAACCTCTTGATACAGCATATCAATGTGTAATAATGCATTTAATTAGAAATAAAAGAAATGTTTATAAATTACAACAAAATTGATTTTATTTTTATTGATTAATAGATATATTCCTGAAAGTAATTTATCTAAAATGTAATTGATAAGTCCAAAACTTAATTTATTACAAATTTACAGGTATGTCATCATTTATTGCATTCAACCCACGGCAGTCTTCTGATCATTTTTCTTTTCCTAGAAGGAAAAAAAAAATCACGCGACAAACGGCATAAGCCATTTTGTATTATTTAAATTTCAAATTACAATGATGTGGGAACACTGAAGTCATGTTTGGTTTAAAAATATTCTTGTTGCTCAATAGAGTCGAAAAGAATTTCGTAATAACAAGTGACGGTTATATCTAACAAGCCACGCCTCTGAACAGAAAGTCTAAGAGTAACCATTAATGGACCAGGATGCCTTTAAGGCCGATACAGCATTATATAGGAAGTTGTAAATATTTCAAATTATCTAACAAAATTTCAATGTCTTACCTTGCACATACAAGAATTGCGTTCGCATTAATATATTGAATAGAATAGAACCTGTTCAAGACTGTTTTGTTATTAATTACAACTGCGACCATCGTCCGTATACCTGTAACCTGTACCTTATTGGAATTTAACGAACTTTGTTCTCTATTGTTGTTATTATCGTTTCTTTCGCGCGTGATTGTGCAAGACTGTGATTCCGAAAATTAGAAGTATTATTAATTATTATTGTTAGTATTGTCAGAGATAGAAAAAAACGCGCCTTAGTGTGTAGTTAATTTAACATTTACTCAAAATATCTAAAGAAACTATTTGATGATTGAATCAGTAGTGAAATATTTTAAAGCTGCACGCAGAGAAATGGTTTCTTACATCAAGAAAATAGATTCTCTTATATATAATTTTCATATAATAATTTTCTTGAAATTTTATTTAGATTAAATAAATATTTTCTTAGAGTTAAAAAAATCAAGAAAATTCAAGACAGAAAAATGCTTAAACGGATACTCTAAAACTGTGGCACTGGAACACTGAAACAGTTCACTAAAACCACTACCACAACACTTAATTCGTACTGGACGCACGTTTCGATAGCCAAGCTATCATCATCAGCAGCAAGACTGAACTAACAAGCTAAGTGAAAAACTAACCTTATAAGGAAAATAAATTATGCAATATGTAAATTTAAAATCGTAAAATTTAATGAGCCGCTTCATTGCATAGGACCATAAATAGCCTAAAGGTAAAAGAGCCGAATGACGTGAGTTAATAAATCCTAGATTACAATGAAGCGGTTCATTGCACATGGTTAAAATAACAACTATAAAAGATTAAACATGATGTAACAAAGGATAAAGGCTGGAATTTAGTGGTCCTAAATCTGAATTCATTAAGTGAGTTTTGTTTTTGTAAATTTCCCATGCCTTCATAACAATTTAATTAGAAGTACTCCTTACGTTTTTAATTAACTTTATATTTAACATATGGTTATTTTCAGCATATGTAGGGCAACGCTAATTTATCAAACCTTCTGAATTTGAGATGAGCCAAATGTTTTTTGTACCTAATTTTGATTGATCTTTTTTGTCGCCCAATAACTTTGATCACAATCTTTACATGAAATTTGGTAAATTCCTGATTTATCCTTTTATCCACTGGTCTTTGGAATTTCCAAAAGGTTTTTAAGGTTATTGCTCGAAGAGAAAACAATCTTGCGGTCAATCTTAGAAAAGTTTTTTTGAAGACCCTTGGTGTAACATGGAAAAAAGGGTAATTTAACATATTTCTTACGCCGTCAATGCGTTCTAATGTGCTTACATTTCTAATTCTTAATCTATTCTTATGTTTCCTAATAGTATTATAGACGACATCTTCAGAGAATCCGTTAAAGTTAGAAATATTGATGATTTCTTTTAGTTAATTTTGATATCTATCTTTCGTTAAAGGAAAATTGAGTAACCGGTGCCAAAAAGTTAATAGCCGAAAGTTTGTGTTCATATGAGTGATTAGAATCCTGTAAGATGAATCTATTATTACTGTAGGTTTCCTATATACGTCTATTTCTAACTTATTTTTATTTCTTATTACTAACATGTCGGGGAAAAGGGAATCCTGTTGTCTTTTTCTTCTTCGTGGGTAAATTTGATAGAGGAAAATTTTGAGTTAAGTTGTTCTATGAAATCCGTTATTGAACATTTACTGATGTCAAAGATGCAAAAATGTCATCGACGTATCTGATCCAAAGCCGAGGAAATAAGCGAAAGTATTCTTCAGGTCAGTTTCAAATTTACCCATAAAGAGGTTAGCCATAAACGGAGATAAGCTGTTCCCCTTTTCTGTTCCTTCGTTTGTTGAAAAAAAGTGTTGTTAATTTGGAAAAAGTTTTGTTTCATGCAAAGTTTTGTCAAAGAAATGAAGTAGTAACTTCCTCTCTATCCATTTGGTTATCTAACAAAAGTGTTTCTAAATTTTCCCAAAGTTAAATCAACTGGAACACTAGGGAACAATGAACTTACGTCAAACGAAACTAAAATTTCTTTGTCAGTAAGCTCAATGTCCTTAGTTTTTTCAATGAACTCGTAAAATTTTTAATAGCCAAATCCGGAAATTGTCGGTAACTGGTTCAATTTGTCAGATAACCACCTGGAAAGTAAGTAAGTTGGACTGTTGATATTCGAAACAATGGGTCTCATGCTTTTTCCGGGCTTGTGTATTTTAGGTAAACAATACATCCTAGGTAGTACTAGGTTTGATACCGTTAGTCTAAATCTTAAATTGTCGCTAATGCACCTTACATTCTAACATGGTCTTTTGGTTTCTGTAATCATTTTAGACAAAGGATTTTTTGATAATTTTGAATAAGAACTTTGTGACAAAGTGGTGTTGACTCGACTAAAATAATCTTCTTTGTCTAAGATGACTACAGTGTTACCCTTGTCGGATTTTTTAAAAAAAAACAATTTTTTTTTTTTAGTCTTCTAGCAATGATTTGATCTTTTCGTGCAATGTCAGGCATTCCTTTGCATATTTTCCAAAATTTGACTTTTGCAAGCGGTACGAATAAAATTTTTTGTGTTATCATCAAAATTACTGATCGCGTTTTCTTTCCAACTATAATTTCTTCAACGGAGGTTATTAAATTTCAGGTTGTATTTCAAACCTTTGTTTAATAAGTCGATCTCTTCTTTGCTAAAAGACTCATGTGACTCGTTTCTAACCAATGCAGTTGGGGTTTAAATTTTCTCCCGGGAGGTTTCGGTTTGTTAGTGGTGACTAATTTGGAAAACTTTTTCTTGAGAACCTTTTTTTTTATCTGAAACTTTCTTAGCAATAACGTCTTCAATCCTGTTGAGATAATTAATCCATTCAAAATATTCTAAATACATAGGTTGTTACAAAGTTGTAAATGTAAACTATAGCTTCTAACTCTAGTTATAATTTTAAAATACTGATACTTAATTTCTGAATTTAACCAACAACTTTTGGCGAAGAAATAGCTCTATTAGCCGAACTTGATTTTCTTGCAGTTAGTTTGAATGAAATTCGGAAAAACATTAAATTTTCTACAATCTTTCAGAAATTTAATATCAGCATTAACTAGACTAATCTTACTTTACCTAAAGAAACGGTTGAGTAAACTAGACCGGAAGCCATCACACTAAACGGATATAAAACTGTGGCACTGGAACACTGAAACAGTTCACAAACCCTTACCACAACACTTAATTCGTACTGGGCGACGTTTGATAGCCAAGCTATCATCATCAGCAAAAGACTGAACTAACAAGCTAAATGAAAAACTAACCTTATAAGGAAAATAAATTATGCAATATGTAAATTTAAAATCGTAAAATTTAATGAGCCGCTTCATTGCATAGGACCATAAATAGCCTAAAGGTAAAAGAGCCGAATGACGTAAGTTAATAAATCCTAGATTACAATGAAGCGGTTCATTGCACATGGTTAAAATTAGAACTATAAAAGATTAAACATGAAACAGAAAAATGCTTCTTCCAAGTAAATCATTTAATTTTAACTTAAAGGTAGGAATGAAAAAATGGTACAGATCTCACAAAGTTCTATTGAGAAATTAGGCGACTGGTTTCGTGTTCAAAAAACGCATCATCAGGCCAGCTACAAGGATGTCCAATAAAAGAAAAATTACAATAATGGAAGAAAAACCTAAAATTAATAATCAAAATCAGGAACAAGTTTTTTTTTATATGTTACAGTACAATTATTTCTTTAATAATGTAATTAAATCGGGGTTACTTTACACACACTACTGGCACTAGGTGGCGCCAGGAAATATTTCAGTTGCTTTTTTTGATGATTAGTGGCATAAACTGAGATTGTTTCTAGGCACCTTTTTTCCTCTGTACTTCTACATTAAGTTCACTTTTGTTTGAACATTATTTCGTAGATAATTTTTACTTTAGCCTTTTTAAAATCACACGAAACGTGAATAATTTACTGCATTATGTACTGATATGTCGTACTGTTTTAAACAAGATAAACGCAATTAATAATGTGCATATAAATAATATGCATTTCAAGAATTCTAAGTAAAAAATGTTTTATTTTAAGAAAATGAAACTATTGATTTATAAACAATACCTAAACGCTTTCTGGAATTAAGAAAACTATTTACTATCCTTAAGAAAATATTGTTTTGTGTTATAACGGCCATTTATATTTCCACCTATATTTCTTTAGCAATAACCAAATTGCTTCATTGAATATTTTAAGTATAAAACGTTTGTTTCAAAGAAATATACATGATATGCAGTTTCCTTCAGTACAACTTTAAAATTCAACCATACCCTTATTACAGACCAATCTTATTTATACCTAAACAGCTTTAAACTTGTACATATGTATGTAAACCGTCAGAATAGTAGAAAATTTAAATTACAAAAGCATTGAATTAACATGACATGCACTAATGTATTACTTCCTTTAGACACAGTACCCATGTGTCACGAAATTTTGTTCAAAAGAATGAAGTGCAAAGATCAATTCCCTAGAAACTATGTTTATTTGTTGGAGACAGGAAAAAGGACGAAATCAAATAGAGTATTTAAAGAATAAAAATAATAAAAAAAAGTAAAATCGTTAGACCTCCTCGGCGATGTTGAAATATGATTACTTTTATTTAATGCTTCACATTAAAATCACACCGATTTGAGACACGAAATCCATTCAGATCTTTAGATGCATATGCAAATATTGGGAAGTCGAAAGAATCTCGAATGTAAGCAAAAATATTTCATCGTTTCACAAGAATTACACTTCCTCCGCGATAGTCGTTTATCTCCCAACTCCCCACTAAAGACCGATCCGTCTATAAAAAAAATCCGAAGAAATACCCGTTTAAATTGGATACCTACACCTCGTCTGCAAGATATCAATGAATTTTGAGATGTTTAATCAATTTCTATTTACTTAATAATCCCCACCGTGTGGCATTTCTATAACCGACAAACACGAGATTCTAAAATCAGGTCGTTACCCTTCACATAAACCTGCTTCGCAGGTCCATAATATCTATTTCAGTGGCGTGTATCCATTAGATTTTTTAATGGTACCTATAATACAATAAACAAATTTAAGAATGCAAATTCGCATTTGTTTTAATTTAAAATAGTTTTCTTATAATAAGTTTCCATAGATATAAATTATTATCATTTATTCTCTCGGAAACTCACCACATTTCTTCAAATTAGCAACGTTCATGGTGTTGCGAAGGAAGATCACTTTAGAAAGTCTTGAAAAATTCTGTAATCGACAACTTGATACTTGAGAATCTTCCACGCCAAATTTTTGATTATTTTTTAATTAAAATTCTAGGAGCTTGAATCAATTTAGCCATCAGGCTTTCAGAATGTCCTTTTCGTCATAATATTTATCTTTTACCATTATACTAGCAATTATAATGACATAAATCTTAAATTGCGTACTCAAACTCACAAGATATAGAGAAAACACATTTAGAAGATAACTCTGGACGTTTGCAAAGCAAAAGAATTAATGATGCACTTGAAACAGTGAATACCTATGCTAAAAATTTGAATGATTTTCTTCAGGATTGCCTAATATTTAAAAAAGCGCAAGTCTTTATGTTATAATAAAGTGATGTATGAATGATAAAACTCAATTGGACCTAAGTAAAAATCTTATAAATTCAAGTAATTGTCATCAATGCTATGGAATTGGCATACATATTAAATAGAAGCCGTAGGAATGATTAGGATGACTAGAATAGTTAGAAGATGAATAGAAGCCAATTTGAGCAATAAAGCACCAAGAAAACTATCACTGCTTAGTAAAAAAGCGTTATACAAACAAGGTTCCAGTTTCATAATTACGAGTATCTGTATGAGTTGGTAGTTTGCTTTTGTTTTGGAAAATGTATGTTAAAAGTTAATAAATTATGGGTTTTAAAAATGTCTCTACAAGATTTACTGTAAATTGCACCAAATATCATTCGTATTATTCGCTTTTTTTGTAATAAGAAAACACGCTTAAAAAAAGAATTACAATATTAAAAAAAAGTTAAGGCCCCAAAACGTTACCTTGCGCAGTACCTATATACATATATATTGTAATACTGCTGTTGTTTTGCATACGACTGTATATGTTAACTTCATATTATCCTATAAATGGAAATTATATTATTATTAATTTTTGCTATTTTATTTTATCATTTATCTACAAATACTTAATAAAATATCGGTTCGACATTGTCAGTTATAAAATTCACAATATTATTTTAAAAACACATCGAGTAGTGATAAATTACTTATACATTTCCGTTTTGCGAAAGTACAAT
>JAROYC020000014.1:1148357-1159351 GCA_029619255.2 Dynastes hyllus | reverse complement strand
AAAACAAAAAAAACAGTTTATAATTTGTTGTCTTATATCCATGGTGTCAAGAATTGAACTAATTGAACAGGCCTACACAACAGAGAAGGTCTCTTGGCCTGTGTTTAAAGTTTAAAGATATAAGGAAAGTAAAAATACAAAGTCAAAAACTGCAGTGTTTACTGGGGAAAAAGGAAATGATAAATACAATAGACTATTCTTTGTGAATGCTTTTGTTAAATAGCATTGTTAGACGATAATGTTATCAGTACATTGGAATATATATTTTTATTATGTTCAAAAGTCAAGGACACTATACCTTGCATCGTGTTTCTATAAAATAAATTGTATTTGTTTTACATAACCAACCTATATAATAGTTGTCTTAAAAGCTAATTTGGATGTTCTTGGAAACAATCAAATTTACTGGTTGCAATACAAAGAATGTTGTCAGATGTTAATGTCAAGAACATATTTTGTGTGAAATAAATATTATAATGTTTTGGGAGATCCCTATAACACATCTATTATTGCGGTAATAACAATACAAAAACCATTTTCTCTTCCGGAAACAAATGGTTTAACAGATATTTATGTAGCTTACAAAGAATTCGAAAAACAACGCATGTACATGTGTAAACTGTCTAAAAATACATTTAAATATTTTATCCATATGCTAAATGAAGTTTACATAATCATTTATAATTGAATTTTTAACAGCATTACGTAATTTTTAGGTAACAGGAGCTGGACATGGAATTGGAAAAGAGATAGCTTTGCAATATGCCGAGTTAGGAGCTATTGTAGTTGCATGGGATATAAATGAGAAAAATAACACGGAAACTGTGAACCAAATAAACCAACAAGGTCGCTCAAAGGCCTATGGTTATGTGTAAATATCTTTATTATGTTTTGTTATAATAAGAATTTACTTTGAAGATAAATAATTTTAGATGCGATGTTTCTAATAGAGATAAAGTACTTGAAGTGGTAGAAAAGGTTAAACAGGATGTTGGGGATATAAAATATTGTAAAAAATGGGAATTATCCAACCCGCTTATTGGGAAATAGGGGATGAAATCGAACAGACATTCAAAATAAATGTTCTTGCACATTTTTGGGTAAACAATATGTTCCTATAAGCCATATATAAATACTCAATTGTTTATCATTACAGATTATACAAGCAATTTTGCCTAGCATGCTCATTAATAATCATGGGCATATTATATCCATTTCCTCGTGCGCAGGTCTTGTAGGTCTAGAAAATTTGGTCCCCTATTGCAGCACCAAATGGGCAGTAAGGGGGTATATGGAAGCATTATTCTATGAGATACGTTCAAACATACCAAATTCACGGATCAAACTGACCACAGTGTATCCATATATGGTAGATACGGGTCTTTGCAGAAAGCCTAAAATGCGATTTGAGGATTCGATGCATATGGAATCTCCGGAGACTGTTGCGCGGAAAACAATTGAAGCACAAAGGCGAGGCATGAAGGAGATAACAATTCCAGAATACTTTCTGTACCTGAACAATTCCCTTAGAATTATATCTAGCAGAGCTAGTGCAAAACTGAAGGACTTTCTTGGAGTTAAGTTAGAGTCTGATTTGTAATTGAATATTTTTATTAAGTTGAACTAAAATGTCGCCATGCCTTTTTTAGGGGAAATATTATCAAAATGTCTGACATTTTTAGGACGACTTTAAGCATTTCCTTCAGATACTTTTATAGAAGCCTTTTACGTGCATGTATTGTATGTGGGATTTTAATATCAATATACATTAAATTATTTTGATTTTTTAACAGTGTGTTATTGAATTCTTTAGTTAAGACATACAAGATGCTCTTATCGAAAACAGTTAATTGGAAACAGAAATTTGAACTTGGACGGCAATCCAAAATCTCTTAAAATTACAAAGCTCTAAAATATTTGTTGCAGCTATCAAAAGCCAATCTTTTAACAGTTTGCTTTTGAATTGTATCTAATGGATTACCATAAAAGAATCGACGTAATTAAGACTTTTAAATCTAATCCAGCAAAGGTTTTCTTCCAATAATAATAATAATAATAATAATAATAATAATAATAATAATAATAATATTTATTCATTCCGAGCACTACATACAATAGATAGGAATAAGTCGAAGTTTAAGTAAATAAACAATATAAATATACATATAACACTTAACTAGCAAACGCCAGTGTACACAATAATGCATTAGGGAAGTGATGAGGGAGACAGAGTCCCAGTATTCTGACATTTACCAGTCTATTTAAGAAAGTCAAAAATTCGTTATATTATAGAAGACATCAGAAGTGAGTAATTTTTTCAGCCTCATTTTAAATTCATTATTCGGAACAATGGTCTTAAGTTCAGGTGGAGTAAATTATATATTCGACTACCAGCATATATAGGAGATTTCTTGAACGCCTCATGATTATGTCTGCTTAAGGATATATCATTTTTGGATCTGTATCATAATTATGATAATCGCATTTAAAGTATGTAGTTTGTCTGTTAGCATGTGTATGAGTTAATAACTTTAATAGATAAAAAACAGACAGTGAGGATTTTATTCTTTTTAAAAGGGTTTCGTGGCAGGAGCAGTTGTAAGGAAGAGAAACGATCAAACGCAGTATTCTTTTCTGACAAATAAATATCGATTCCAATGGGTAGCTTGTCCCAGATAACGATATTATATGCAATTGCCGAGTATACGAACGCATAGTAAACATTAAACAGTGTATTAGTATCTACATTATTTTTAAGTGAATTAATAACATAAAAGGATTTATTTAGTTATACATACCATATTAATAGGTCATCCCACTGTAAGTTGCTATCAATTTTTACGCCCAGGCAATCCACAACGGATTTCATCGAGATCGTATGGCCCATGTGCAAAGGTTAAGAACTAAGGGCAATCCTCTCATACTTTTAAACTGTATAAAACAGTTTTAGAAAAATTGATTATTAAATTTTTCCCCTTTGCACCATTTTGAGAAATCATACAAAGTGGTAAGTGTCTTTAGCGTTAGCGTATTCTGGTCTTTCTCGAAATCACGATGGACGTGTCGTCTGCATACATAAAAACAGACCAAACGAAATATTTTCCCGGGCAGATCATTGACAAACAACAAAAAAATTAACGGCGCTAGATACTCCCCAGGAGTCCTGAATTAGGTTGAAGCTATTAGAGACAGTATATTAACCTTAACAGACATACTCCTGTTGCTTAGGAAAGGGAATAATCCAATCATTAAGACTCCCCCTAATACCCATCCTATGCAGCTTCGCAGAGCGAAGTTCCATTGACCACATCGAATGCTCTGGTTAGATCGAACAGTAGTGCCAAAACGTATTCATTACTATCGATTTTTTCAGCGACATGCTGTATTAGTTCATTGCACGCGGTTTCAGTGGATCGCCCCTGCGGAACCCGAATTGTTCATCGGTTAATATATTGTTTATATTCAAAAATGATATAATTTTTTGAAAAATCTTTTCAAAATTTTAGGAATACGCTTAACATCGAGATGGGGGTTTTAATTCTCAATGCCCGTAGGATCTCCTTCTTAAATATAGGAACAACAACAGCGGTTTTAAGATTTCTGGGAACTTACCCGTCGAAATGGAGACATTGAATAAGTTGACAGGGGCCCGCGATAATTCAACAACCCTCTTGATGAAGCATAGGGAAAATCGTCTGGCCGGTGGACTTATTATTAGAAAATTCGATAATCACTCTAAATACCTCATCAGCAGTCACTGGACTACAGTACATTGAGTTGCCAATACTCCGTTTACCCATCGTGCAGTTCTTAGATAATGACGATCCCAAAATTGATCAACTGTTTACGTTCGGCAATGGTAGAGAAGGTACTCATAAAAGCATTCGCTATGTCCATTGAATCAGTAATGAACTGCCATCGACATGAATCTCCCCGACGCCGAGTTTGGTAGTGCTACCTTTAAGCTGGTTAATCACATTCCAAGAAGTTTTCGTTCTATTGGTTGACTTATTGATCTTATTACTGAAATATGAATCCTTTTTGAATTCGACTCTCTCTGAATATTTCCTTTCATATTTTGATATTAGTAAACCTGCGTCATATTCCTTAGCCAATTTAGTTTTTCAAGTTCCTCAAGTTTTGCAGAAGTTCAGCAGAAAATACAGCTTACGCTTGTTTCCTGATCTTCGATCAGTTGTTGTGCGACTAGGAAAAGCAATGTTATAACACCACATAAAATTATCAAAAAATGTTTCAAAATCTTTATCGATATCGTCGCTACATATCTCATGTGAGATTGAGTCAAACAGAAAAACAAACTCATTGATGTTCTTTTCGCTGAAGCATCTATGTGGTCGCATCTCGAAACTACAACTAAGATTGTCGTAGTTCAAGCTGTCAAAGTCGCAGTAGATCAATTGACCAAAGTGGTCAGACAATCCCGGATCCATATTTAAACAATCGACGGAGTCCGGAAGATTCGTGACCACGTAGTCCAAGCAAGAAGAACTGGACCCATGGCTATTCTTCCTTACTCTAGTAGGTTCGTTTAAAATTGAGGACATAAAGTAAGAGTCAAATATGTCGGTCAGTACTCTGTCGCCCGCAGAATCACTTCCCCTATCAACATTTAAATCACCACACAAAATAACAAATATAAAATAATCCAGAGCTCTGGTCAATATAGATTCTAATTGATTTTCAGAGTTTAGTAAAGGTATTTTATAATCTATCTATCTTACTTACTTTTATTGACTTCTAACAGCCGAATCTCATTTCAGTTTTCTTTTTCACTTCGTCGATGTTCCAAAAATAAAACTGGTTGGTGCTGTTCATTTTTCACGAAATCCGTACAAAATAAACACACTGACGATTAAAAGATCTTTTTGTCTTTTTTGTAATAACGATAATATTTTATCGCTGCATTCCCATGTTATAACAATAAAGGCGTCTTAGAACTGAACTGTATTTTATTTATCAGCACTGATTTTACTCCATATACATGTTTACAAAACATGCATCACCTAAACATGCTTCATTATTGAAAATATAAACTAGCATTATTGAATTACACATGCATATGAATAATGTCAATAAAATTTATATTGGACATTTTCAAAAAATCAAGAAACATAACTTTATTGGAATATATTTACAGCTAGCAACTTTCAATTTTGAGGTCCCTTTCACCATTTCAGTTATTTTCATTTTTTTTAAGAAAGTTCACAGAACATAGTGACGAATAAAGAAATGTGATAGCTATACTACAAGTGGGAGAAACCTCTTATGTGGGCTGTGAAGGATGCAGTTCATATACTCATTAATGCCCTAAAAATGGACAGTATACATTATGTTCAAAATCTAAAGTTAATTTGACTAATAAAATAGACCACCGTAAACTTTGCAAAACTTAAAACTTTAGTAAAATATGTTTACAATTGCGTCATTATAAAATTCTACATGTAAATTAATATCGTGTATGACCTCCTCGGGCTTTAATGACCTGCATACGTTTAGACGTATGCAGTGTTTTGGCTTCAAGTACGTTTGAGTAGGAACAACGCAATCCTTATGAAATTCTTCGTTAAATCTACGTTGCACAGAGGTATCTCCTAGGAGTACCAAAAAGCTAAAAAACTAACTATGGACGTACTCTGTCTATTAATGTTTATCCTTTAAAATTAACATTATCATGATGATAACATTCAGTTTGAAAGCAATATATTTTTAATAATCATCTGTATATTCGTCACGTCGGAACACAACACCCTTTCCCAGTTTTCAATTGTCCAATGTCTTTTTGCCCATTCTAAACGGTTTTTTTTTCTGATGATCGCCGACAATAACGGTTTTTTTTTGCCTTACAAATCCTCTAATACTGCACTATTTAAGCGTTTTCTATCTGTTCCAGCCGAAATGTTCGGATTGCCTTCTGTACTAATTCTTATTCCGAAGAAAAAGTCTCTCGAATATAGACGGTCCTCTCTGGCTGTTATTATTATTATTATTATTATCCTATTTATGGCTAATTGAACAATAGGACTTGACACAATACTAATTTTTGAGCAATTTTTGTTTGTGAGATTCTTGTAGAACTCAAAATCGCAATTTGCGCCCTCTTAGTTTCGCTTAACTGTCTCTTTTTGCCATAATAATTGTAAATATTGCGAGTATCTATTTTAACAGCCCTCTGCAATCGAAATTGATTCTTAAAATTGTTTGTGTTTCGATTTTATTTGGTTTCTCAGAGAAACTCCCGTATGCCATTTTAGAATAATTCTTTGAATAATATTTTATCGTTTTTTCGCAAATATTATATATTTGCCAAAATCTTCGAGCAGCTCTGTTTTATTGGCCAACTGTATATATTTTTTAAAAGTATTTGGTATTTTTGTTTTGAAAAAAGTAATTTTCTTCGCATTGCATTGAGATTAAGAGAAGCGTGGAAATTTTTTGACGATTTTAACATAGGTATTTTAAACGGAATCGCTTTCGTTTGATTGCAGGATAGTCATCTAACGAAATAATTCTAATTAAAATATTTATATCGGCTTAAAAGTGTTAATTTTAAATCTAGAATACAGTTAAGTTGTTTGTGAAATACGCTCTTTCACATAAAGTCCTTCGAATACCGCAAATTTTGGAGTAGTTAACCTTGGTAGCCTAGAAAAATTGATCAAGAGCAACAACCAAAACTCAGTTATACACTGGCATACCATCAGAATGACTATCTATGGAAAATTGGTTGAAATAATAATTATTAGTTATTGCACCGTTAGATGTAGCTTAATTGTTTAATTTTATTGTATAATTAAACAATGTAGTTTTTAATTATTTTAAGTCAATGATGAGTAGTGTTTGGATGAAGACCATCTTCAGTTGCTCGTGTTTGATTCATGTCAAAATTAAGTTTAAAATTTTCGCGCGCTTGTCACCTCCAGCATGTTTTTCTTTACGAATGTCAGGTTAAGTTTCTGTTTAGAATAAATCGGTTCTGTGATAAGGTAATTCTTTCTTAAATAAACCATTGTTTAATAGTGAAGCATTATTTTGATGACTAATTGCTTCATTATCAGTAACAACAACTTATTGTTTTAATAAAGTTGTAGGTAATCTTCGTTATGATTCTTTCATAAACGCATCAAATTAAATGCTAAGCAAATTGTTACACATGGCGTGTGATCCTGATGAAAATATAAATAACCCTTCGGATCCAGAAAATGACGATTATGTGGAAAATTGTGAAGAAGTTATAAATTTACAGGTATATCTCTACGATTTTTTTAGGTTAGGTTATAGGCTATTAATCTTTTTTAAATGGTTGTTTCAGAATACCGAATGCTTGTATTGCAATGGATTTTATGGACCATGCTATGAAGAAGTGATTTGTTTAACATGTCATGCTTTTCTTTATCCGAATATCTCACCGGATTTAGAATACACCTTGACGATCTTTAGTGTACGTATTTAACATACGTCCGCTTATGTTTCCTTAACAAGTACTTTAATTTAGTGAGTTTGGTTATTTATTTCGAGTCTTGAAACAGTTCACAAAAATCCTTCCCGAATTTCTCGACTAAAGGGACGTTTCGATACCCAAAACTATCTCATCAGCAGTAAAACGAACCAAATTAAGAAAAAACTAACATTATATAGCAAATAAATTATGCAATATGTAAATTTACAAAAAAGCGTAGTAATCCTTAATTTATCAATTATATATACCCTTCTACTTTAAGTGTTTCTTGATGAGCCGCTGCATTGTACAGGACTATAATTAAGCCTAAACTGCAAATCTAAAGGTAAATAATAAATAATATATATTTCAGAGTTCCAGTTCAACCAAAAATTTAGAGTACCTGAGGAGTGTGGTGGCTTCCCCGGTCTGGGTTAGTCAGGTAAGAAGAAAAGCGTTAATTTATTTTAAATTTTTAAAAAAAATTGAAAAATTTAATTTTTTTCCAATTTCATTCAATTTAAATCAAGAGTAAATAAAGTTCGGCAAATGAGCTATTTCTTCCCCAAAGGTGTTGGTTAAATTCAAAAATTAAGTATCAGTATTTTAGAATTAGTCAACTAGAGTTAGGCAATAGTTTACTTAAAACTATGTAACAACCTATGTTTTTTAGAATTTTTTTTAGTGGATTAATTATCTCAACAGGATTAAGACATTATTTTAAAAGTTTCAAATAAAAGTTTTCCAAATTAGTCCCCTCTAGCAAGCCAAAACCTGCCGAATAATTCCCTAAACTGAGTTAGTTGAATGGTCATCGGGTTTTTTTAGAAAAGGATCGATTTAAAAAAAAAGGTTTGAAATACAACTTGAAATTTAAAAACCCCCTTGGTTGAAAAAATTATATTTTGCATGAAACCGTCATAATTTTGATGATAACACAAAAATTTTATTCTACCGCTTTAAAACTAAATTTTTTGAAAATATGAAAAAGTGCCCCGGACATTGCACGAGAAGATCAAATCATTGCTAGAAGATTAAAACAAAAAAGATTGTTTTTATTTAAAATCCGACAAAGGTAACACGGGTTTTAGACAAGAATTATTTTAATCGAGTCAACCCCACTTTGTCACAAAAATTCTTATCTAAAATTATCAAAAATCCTTTGTTTAAAATGATTACGAAACCAAAAAAAACCATGTTAGAATGTAGGGGTGTCATTAGGGTAATTTAAAAATTTAGACTAACGGTAAAACCCATACTAGGATTTTTGTTTACCTAAGATACGGCCCCGGAAAGTTAGAGCATTGTTACGAACATCAACAGTCCAACTTACTTTTTCCCAAAGGGGTTTCTAACAAAATTTAACCAGTTTCCTGTACAGTTTCCCGATTTGGCTATTAAAAATTCTTATGCGTTTATTAAAAAAACTAACGACATTGAGTGACAAAGAAATTTTAGTATATAAGACGCTAATACGACCTATAGCAACGTATGCAGTAGAAGTGATGTGCATATCAAGCAAAGAAGAAGAGCAATCGGATTTTCGAAAGAAGAATAATCAGAACCATGTGGGGCCAAGAAGATAAAAAATGGAGTACAGAATCAGAATGAACTTTAAATATTACAGGACTTGGAGGGGGAAGACATTTGAATTATTAAATTCAACGTATCAGGTTTTGGCCATATCATGAGAAGTGAAGTCAATGAAATCACTAAGAAGATTACGAAATAGAACCCAACCACCGGAAGACGTAAAGGAAGATCAAAGGGAAGATGGATAGATGAGGTGAAACACGACATTAATTTGATGGAAATACGAAATTGGAATCAGAGTATAAGGAGAGGGAAGAATGGCGAGAGATAGGTGAAATTAGCTAGGACACACACTAAGTTATAGGACCGCAAAGCGAGGAATACCACAGGGGACTAATCCACCCCAAAATTCGGATTAGAAAAGCTTCAACAAGAAGCGGCATATGTATAATTAAGATATAATTAAGGATTACTATGCTTATTTTAAATTTACATATTGCATAATTTATTTGCTATATAAGGTTAGTTTTTCACCTAGTTTGTTAATTCAGTTTTACTGCTGATGATGATAGCTTTCTATCGAAACGTGCGTCCAGCACGAGTTAAGTATTGTGGTAAGGGTTTTAGTGAACTGTTTCAGTGTTCCAGTGCCACAGATTTAGAGTATCCGATTAGTATTTTGAGTTTGCTTACTTTAACTTTTATTTATTTGTATTATCTTTAACTGTGTCTTTGGTGCTTTGTATTTGTTGATTCTAATTGAAGTCGTATCAAAAATAAGTAACAGGGGCTTTATATTAACTTGAAGTATTTGTAAATATATCTTTGATTGTTTGCAGCATGTGTAAATTATTATTTTTTTGTTAAAATTCGATTCATTGGATCTTTGACGTAACCAGCTAGTTATTTAAATAAAATAACGAAGATTTAACGAATGTAATAGTTCAAAATTGATATTTTTTATTGTACAACTTGTAATAATTAGAGCGGGCACTTTTTACATTTCACGGATGATTTAAGTTGGTACTTCCGGCAATAAATAACATATACGCCAATTACTTAACGTAATACAGACAAATATATCCTTTATTGCCGGAATTACCAACATAAATCATCCGCGAAATTTAAAAAGTGCCCGCTCTAGTAATAATTATATAAATTGAATTTTTGCGGATTAAATTTATTGAAAATTAAAAGTAGTCTTATTTTAGAGTATCTTATTCCAAATTTGCTAGGTGTATGAGGCAATTTCAAGTAGAGTTAATATGTTAATTAATTCAAGACCATCTGGAAATGTACTTTGATATACTTTCACTGTATATAAAGTTGCCTATATTGCTAATATAATGAAGAGGCTGTTTAATTTATGTGTTTTTAAATATTTATTAAAATTGCCTAAAGTTCATTGTAACTGCACCTAATCTTCAAATTTTTAGCAAAAATTTTTATGATTAAAAATGTTTTCTTTAATAAATTAAATTTATCATTTAAGAACATTGAGTCTGGAAGGGGTTAGAGAGTTATTATAATGTAGGAATACTTATTAAATTTGCGGCTTTAAAACAAAACAGGTTTTATATGATATACATTACTAACGTATTTTTTTAAACCGTAGGAAGATGATAGCGATTCTGGTAATGATGAACCGGCCGAAAATAACTATCAACGACCGATTGCTACAGCATTATCAAATAATGGCAGTAGTGAAGGTCAATTTCTAGAAGTTCAGAATATAACCCATCAATTGGACGATTTCCATTCCTTCAAAATTTCCCAACGTGCTCACACTAGCATAAATATTGACCAATTACCCCCAGAAGGTATTACTTTTAATATACAATGGATTTGATTGGTAATAAAATTATTAAGGATTCCTTTTGCAGTTCTTATACATGCTTTTCAATTCCTGGATGACATATCTTTATGGTCTATCGGTCAAGTTAATAGCCATATGAAGAGTGTTATGTTGATGCACACCGACCAGGAATACTGGAAGAAATACACC
>JAROYC020000014.1:1128020-1148257 GCA_029619255.2 Dynastes hyllus | reverse complement strand
CCCAAATTTACCCATAAAGAGGTTAGCCATAAACGGAGATAAGCTGTTACCCATTCGTTTTTTCCCGTTTGTTGATAAAAAGTGTTTTTAAATTTTGGGAAAAAAATTTTGTTTTTGAAAGTTTTGTAAAAGAAATGAAGTAGAAACTTCCTTTTACCCCATTTGGTTATCTAACAGGGCCCAATGAACCCTTAGTAATCTGGTTTAAATTTAACTCACGTCATTCGGCTCATTTACCTTTAGGCTATTTATAGTCCTGTCTGAAGCGGCTCAAATTTTACGTTTTAAAATTTTATTGCATAATTTTTTTTTCCCTTATAAGGTTATTTTTTCCTTGCTTGTTAGTTCAGTCTTGCTGATGATGATAGCTTGGCTATCGAAACGTGCGTCCAGTACGAATTAAGTGTTGTGGTAAGGGTTTTAGTGAACTGTTTCAGTTAATATTAAAGGTAGGAATGAAAAATGGTGCAGATCTCGCAAAGTTCTATTGAGAAATTAGGCGACCAGTTTTGTGTTCAAAAAATACATCATCAGACCAACTACAAGGATATCCAATAAAAGAAAAAATACGATAATGGAAAAAAAACCTAAAGTTAATAATTAAAATTAGGAGCAAGTGAATGAGCTAACGAAAAAAAATGTTTATAGGTTACAGTATAATTAAATAATTGAATAATCAAATTCTTAATTAAGGATTGTTCAATAATTTAATTATTCAATAATCCCTAATTAATACTTGGGTTACTGGTCTCTGTCGTATGTCGTTTGAGGCTAGGGTAAAGTGAAAGTATAAGGTGGGGAGCGCGCGTAGCGAATCAAGGACGCTTCAGCAAAAGTGGCAACACTATTCGCGATATACATTGGAGTCACGCTTATAAATGAATCCTTATGTACCCTAGTATATATATAAAAAATTTTTTAAAAGGCGCCAAAAAAATTTTTTAATTGCTTTTTTGAAATAAGGGGCCCAAAATTGAAAATAAAAAATTGGGGAAAGTAAAACCCAATGCTTTTTTTTCTTGAAATATTGTTTTTCTCGGTAGCGATTCCATCAATACCAGGAGCTCTATATACTAGCATTACCTGTCTTGGTTATTGTTTCTAAGCACCTTTTCCCATGTGTACTTCTACGTTAAGTTTACTTTTGTTTGAATGTTATTCTGTAGTGTTATGTTATGTTCAACGTCGTGTTTACAAAACGACAAAAAAATTCTCTCGGTTGTCATTTCGGAACTGAAGTAAATGTCGGGCTGGCCACTCTTGGCAACCAAATACCCCTCTTGCGGGGGTAATGAAACCCTTCCCCCTAAGCCAACCGTCCTTGAGGCGAGGAAGGTAGAAATTAATTATAAGTCCAGATAACGACGAGTGTGGGGTATCATGGACAATTCTACTCATTTATTAATGTTCCTATTCAATTATTTCTTCCAAATTAATATAAAAATCGTCTGGAATAAGCAACAACGTAAATTTCAAAGCACAACAGATAATATTTCGTCAATTAAATCCTTATCCCCGAAAGGTTTCCGTAAAATTTGTAATTAATTTTCTCTTTTAAAGCTTGTTGGTGACAAAATTTGTATCCAAAAATCCCTCAACAAACCCTCCTGGTTAAGTCACTGCATTCGTTTCCGAGTACTAAATATTTTCATTGAAAGTCATCAAAATTGGGTTTTTATTTAGGCAAATTATCAAAATTGGCTGTGGAAGAAAACAATCGCCGGTCTTTCGCGATTTAAAAAAAATGAAAAGAAAGGACGCCCCAATTTTCATCAATCTTTATTCGGCCTTTGGGTTTAATCAAAGTTTGTCGTGAATCCAATCCAAAGATAAGTGTTCGTGGTGTATTCAAAGTCATTATTAGAAAAGCAAATTGGGTTAAATATCCAGAACGGGCAGTTCCTGTGGTGTGTATTTAAACAGAGTGTTTATTTACCTGGGCGTCGTTCGAAAGTTTAAGGTTAGTTAATTTTAAAAATCGTAAAAATTCGTTAATTTGATTTCACTAAGTTACAAATTCATTCACAATTGCCACAAGGGTATCTAGGGATACCCCCGAACCTACGAAAATCATTTAATAGAGTTAAATTTAAAAATTTAACAAAATTTAGATAAAACCCTGAGAAAGATATTTCAGTAGATAACCTCTACGTTAGTTCAAGTCGTTATTATGTTTACAGTAATTAATAGTGTACATTTAATATCATTTAGTTACGGGGAAGTTATATTGATGACATACTAAACACCATTCATAAAATTTCTACTAAGAAAATATATTTTGTGTTTATTAAGTCCAACTACCCGCATATAGACAACTATGTTATTCTTAAAAAAAAAAAAAAAAAAAAAAAAAAAAAAAAAAAAAATTTAGTTTGGTTATATAAAGCGGCCACGAGCGGTACCGCGCAGTAGCGTAGAGTCAACCAGGCCTCGCGTTCCACTAGAGTTATTCTGCTAATAGAGATGTTTGCTGCCGCAAATAATTTCGCTCATCTTTTAAATAAAAATTAAATAACACGTGCTCAAACACTTACCATTTTAGAGTCCTCCGTGAAATCACAAAGTGAATAATGTCTGTTAAATATCTGCAACATTAGATATGTTTCAACTGTTGTTTCGGCAAAACTAGTACGGCATGAGGAAAAAATGCGTTTATACGCAGAGAACGAACGTTCTACATCTAGTGACGTAATATTTGCGTGAAGTAAAATAATCTTTCAAATAACTTAATGATTCTGTTGACGCACCTTCAAAATGTGTCTTAATGTGCCAAAATCAGAATTTTTTCAAAAACACTTTCAAATTTTTCTAGAACAGAAACATTTTTTGTGTCTTCAATCGCACATAGCTGTGCGTGAACATGTTGCACTATTTGTAGAGATTCTTCTAACGGCACCGCAGAGATTTTGTAATTTTTCTATTGCATCTGCTAGCCCGAGGTAATTGTCGTGAATGATTTTTAAATCCATTTTAACCTGACTATCTTGAAATTTCGACTGGCTTTTCTGGATAGCGGCAGCTTCCTTTGTATCGAATTGTAAAACCACGTTCTTAATATTGTCAAAATATTTATGATAATAAAACGCGGCCTGCAACCATGTTCCCCAACGAGTTAGAATAGGTTCTGGTGGCTCTGGTATACGGGGCACAGTCTGTGAAATTCGCGAATACGTTTCGGTGATTTGACAAATACTGCTTTGGTATGCGCTATTAAAGCGTCTACCTCAGGATAACATTTTCTGATACTATCCGCCACAAAATTGAGACCATGAATTTTACACGTAATGTGTAACTAATTAGCAGAATGCTTTTTAAGAGACCGGCCTACAGAAAGGATGTTTGCAGCACCATCACTCACTAACATCAAGAGTTGGTTTGTTGAAAGTTCAAACTTGTCCAATGTATTTAACACTAACTTTGAAATTACTTCGGCAGTACACTGTTATATTCGTTTGGAGACTCATAGAATTGAAAGTGCCGATTGATGAGGTTCCAATTTGCGTGCCATTACATTAAGAACAGAATGATTCTTCCGATCTGTTGTTTCGTCGACACATAACCACAATTTTTGATCTTTCAACTCTGATTTTATTTTTTGTTCAATATGTTCGTGCGCAGATGGCACAATTCTTCGTAACGATGTTCGACTTGGTAATTTGCACTCCGAATAGTTATTCCAAAAGCAGATAAATGGTTCCTTGTCTAGTAAATTAAACGGTATATTACATAATAGACGTAACGCATAAATTAAATAAAAATTTTTTCATTCTCTCGTGCGCAATTTCTTTTAGAGACAAGCTTTTCACTATTTACGTGTCGTAGACAATGTTGTCTGGACCAACACATTAACGGTTTTTACAGATTACACATTTAATTTTAGCACCTTCATATATTAAGTCTGGAATTTCTGCAATAAATTTTCGAAGTTTGTCCGACCGCGGTCTTTTTGCTGACGAAATTATAATTTTTCTAGCACAGATAAAAATTGCGCAAATGACCGGCAGAAAAATGCCCGGATGCTCCGCAGACGAAGTAATACTACCGTTCCTCTCGGTCCGAACTGATTCTACGCCGATGCGCGGTACCGCTCGTAGCCAGCGTTAGTTATAATTGAAACAGTAATTGTCTTGAATTGAGGCGGACAACTTTGATACAAGTAAACGTTTCTCTCCGTGCATCCATTTCACTCACCTTCCAAAGAAAATGATTTACATAATATCATGTTAATTAGTTTCCCTAGGGGGCGCTAGCAGAAAATCTTTAGCTTAATTAATGCTAGAGATTTACATGAATTTAGTCAAAACACCGTAATTTATGTATATAAAATATTTTGGCAATATGAACAAATGCACTTTATTTAATTACCCAGCGTAGTCGAACTTCTTTTTAATAAAACTAAAAGCAATTTTAAAGTACTTTTTCTTTCAAAAGTTGTAAATAAAAAGCGAAAAGGAAAGCTATTTTGTACGAGTGGCCTTTCCTTAGGTATTCGATTCTATTTTATCTTTTCCTAATTTAACTTTTTATATGATGGAGGATGCGAAGGTTACGGGTTCTAAGAGACACAAAGTCACCTTCATTTGCGTAATTTATTTCCAATTTTCTTCCTTTCGGATCGATACTGAGATCCTGTGAATCTAAAGTATATACGCGAAATATATTTCAAAATTACACACTGGTAACAATATTGACTTTTCATATTGTATTATTCGGAAAGCTCGCTTGTGGAATATTAAGTTACGCAATTTGAAATTACGAATAAGGAATAAGAATCGAAATGTTTTTGAGGAACTAATTTTTTATTTTATAGATGAAAAGGTCGTTTACCTCACTGACGTTGTATACCATCCCCTGATAATTGCTTTTCCACTGTAAAATGAGGTTGAGATCCCAATGTAATCAAAATGCTAATTAAAAATTCTTTGTTATGTAAATATTTAGACAGAAACTGATACAATTAATCACTGTTTTGAGGAACAGATTGATTCGCTTGCTAGACCGTTTGTAAAATTAGATGATGTTGTAAATATGCTCGAGGACGGTTTGATTGTTGGTTGTTTATTTTTTGAATGAAGTGAAGTATTAATTTATGTAATTATTTTTTTGCTACTCGTTAGTTTTACACTATTTATTTTTGAAATTAATATAGCTTTTCAACCCCACATTATTATATTCCATGTTAGGTTAACTGAAACTTAAGAACTTCTAGGATAAATATAAGATTATAAGTCGCAGCATGATTTCTCGCAAAAGTCAGGAAATCGATGTATCGGCTCTAAGGTAGTAAAAGGGTTAAGGTTTACTTGGATGTACGAGGTAAGCACCATTAATTTTCGGTCTGATACAGAAAAAATAAACTTGGTAAAGTATAACAATTTTCATTTTTCAATATAACCTCCACTTGTAACGTTTTTTCCTCAAAATGTTGTATTACAGCTGCCCAATTATCGTCCTAAACGTTTCCCTTTTTAGATAGAGGATCACAATACAGAACCATTGCTTCATCTTCTGTGACAATGGACTCCAAAATTGGTTTCGGGTCGTCTCCACAGATGTTTAAAAACGAGCGCGCACATTCGACCCGACGCCGATGTCCACGTTGGAGAACAGAAAGATGTGGTACCGATCTTGCACTAATCTTATTCATACCAAAATGGTTGTGGAGAATTTGGCGAATACTTGCTTCAGAAATGTTAGACATCACTGCTAATTTCTTCACTTTCAAACGGCGATCTGCTAATACCATTTCTTCTATAATTGAAATGTTTTGAGGCGTTATCAGTTCAATTGACCCACCAGGGCGCTCATCTTTATCAACGGACTCTTACCCCAACGGAAACATTTTACCCAGAGATAAATCACCATAAACGCCCCTGAACGTTGTTTAACGGGTTAGGCGTATGCCCTTTTTTTATTCAAAATTTAATGACCGCGTGGTACTCAATTTTCGTTACCTGAGACATTTTCATGCACTAGTCACGTTGCCTGGCTGGCTACTAAAAACTACTACTCTTCGAGCCGTAATATATATAGTGTAGGCCCCCACATATGCGCAACTATGACGCAGCGGAATTTCAACACGTTAGAACCTGTTTAAGCTTGCCAGGCCGAGAATTTATGGTGCCTGCCTCTTATATACAAAAAGGTCGTCTTGGATGTGATAGATTTGTGTTTTGGGAAACTTGGAAACGATGAAGGGTGTAATTTCCAGTGTCTTTCACATTTTCTTTTCTTTGTTTCTTTTCTGTCAATAACATTAATTACAATAAAGATCAATGAGGTGGTAAAAGAGGATATAATAACAATAAATGACAAGAATAATGTGCGCTTTTAGAATTAAGATTTGTTTGCTGTTACACCCGATTGATAATTGTTTTTTTCGTGCCTGGGAACGAGTTTTTATGCAGAGTAGGTAATAGGTCTGGAAAATATCTAAAGAACTAATAAGCGTCCTTGAAATTTTGGTATAGAGCTTGGAGAATTTAAGTTACATTAATTGAAATTATTTTTTAATGTAAAATATAATTTACGGGTATTATTTGGTTCATTTCTCCATTATCTTTCTAAAAACGTAAAAATATACAGGATATTTTATTTAAGATGAAGGTGCATCACTTCAGGTGCCTACGGGAAAAGCAATTAAATTGTAGATGACGCTAAAAGTTAGTATATAAACAAAATAAAATCATACACAGTACATTGTCCTAATTCTCAACAAAATATTATCCGTTTTATATTAGTTCCCTTTCAAAGCAAAAATTAACATAAACATATAATATAACACCTATCTTTGAAGCAGATTTAAAATTCAATAACTTTAAACCGGTTCATTTCATTAATTTTGTTATCCTATTGGAGTGTTAATTCGGAAACCGTTTTTTGTATCATTCCGATGAGAAACTTTAAATATTTTTTTACACAGTGATACGTAATCACTTATGGTGTTGATGGAAGTATATAATTTGTGAGTCATCTGCGAAAAGTAATTTGGGACAATCTAGTTTGAAGCACAGGTCATTAACGAAAATTAAAAAAAGAAGGGGATCTAAATTTGTTCCTTGAGGCACTCCTGACGTAGGAATTAATTCCAGAATGCGTTTAGGTATTGTTCATAATTCAGTAGTTTCATTTTCTTAAAATAAAGCATTTTTTATTTAGAATTCTTGGAATGCATATTATTTATATGCACATTATTAATTGCGCTTACCTTGTTTAAAACAATACGACATATACGTACATAATGAAGCAAATTATTCACATTGCTTGTGATTTAAAAAAGGCCAAAAATAGTGGTTATCTACAGAATAACGTTCAAACAAAAGTGAACTTAATGTAGAAGTACACATGGAAAATATGCCTAGAATCAATAACCAAAGACAGGTAATGCTAATAAATAGCTCCTGGTATTTGAAGAATACACGCATTAAAGCGTCTTACTCCTGGCCACATTGACTGGGAACTGCTATCGATACTAGGGTCAGTTTGAAAAACCTTCGACCCTTTTGTCCTCTTATGCTAAAGCTGGCTCATTTCGCGCAGCTTGTAATTGAATGTGGGGAAAAAGAAGGGGTGTATATATGTCTGGTCATCTCTGGTCGTGTGCGATCGTCTGGGGCCGCAGCGCGGCCAAGGTTGCAGAAGTCCTCTGGGCGACGCACTCTTACTAGAGGAGGGGGCCTATCCTGGGGTTCGACGACCATCTGGACGCATGGGTTTTCGTTTTCGCGGGCCCTTGCCCACGATGAGTTGAGGGCCTTCCCTTGGTCTGGCCACATTGCTCTTACATCTCTCAATTTGTGCCACTAATCTTCAAAAACAATAACTGAAATATTTGCTGGCACCACGTAGTGCCAGTAGTTACAGTCTTGCCGTCCTAAAGACAGTATACATATATGTAAAATATAATAAAACCGAATGTAAACCCATCACTACCGAATAGCCGAGCTTATCTGGAACCTGTTCCAATAAATAGGAAAAAAATTAATGATTTAAAAAAGGTTTTGCAGTATGTTAGTGGAGAACAGCTTGAATTTAATATCACATAAGAATCAGTTTATTTTATTGAGTGAAAAAAGGGTGTAAGTCCAGTCAAATTTTGTCCCTGTTATTTATTTCGAAAATATTTTGCATCGTTTTTATAAATACCAGCATATTGCTTAGAATCATAGCAATAACTCGCCTGTTGTCGCGAAAACTCTAATATTGTCCGTTAAAAAGATATACAGTTATTTTTGTTTCCTGAATATTTCAATTTTTCCACTTACATCCTTTTTCCACTCAACGCTTCAATTATTAAACTACATAAAAGTAACCCCTATTTAATTACATTATTAAAGAAATAATTTAATTAAGGTAGGAATAAAAACAATGGCGCAATTTCTCACAAAATTCCATTAAAGATATCAGGCGATCGGTTTCGTGTTTTTATCAACACATCCTCAGGCCACCTAAGAGGGCATCCAGACAGAAGAAAACGTAATAGAATATACATAGTACAAGCTTTCAAATAATATGAAACAGTGAAAAGGAAATCAAAGAATTGATGTTCTCTTTTTTTCAAAATATGAGTATAAGTTGCAATGTGAAAACATCTGCACTATAGAATGTAATTAGAGTTTAGTAGAGTCTAGGAACGAAATTATTAGGTATCAAAATGTATAAAAAGGCTCTTCCTCCTCCTGTCCCTTCCATCACCAAAAATCTTACTGTGTGTCATCGATAATGAAAGGGAGAA
This sequence comes from Dynastes hyllus, assembly GCA_029619255.2. Lineage (NCBI taxonomy): Eukaryota > Metazoa > Arthropoda > Insecta > Coleoptera > Scarabaeidae > Dynastes > Dynastes hyllus. The sequence continues at coordinate 1,139,523 of JAROYC020000014.1, read as the reverse complement.
GAAAAATGATCTTCAAATTCTACTTACAATTATATGCAAGCAGTAGGAGGTGATCAAATATTAAGATTAAAATTTTAAATTGTGTAAACTACGTTCACGAGACAATAAAAACAACAAATGAACAAACAAAATTGTAAAAAGGACACGTACACAAGTTAAAAACTGATCTATTATAGTAAAACTAGATGTGACTAATTTTTTTTATATAATATATAAAAATAATAATAATAAATGTTTTATTGCACACAAAAAAGGATTACAAACATTGAAAAAAGAAAAAAAAGGAGTGTATATAAATACATTTTCAATAAATATTCCAGTAATCTTTGCGGTAAACTGCGGAAAGTCAGACGATTTGTACGCGAATGCAATGTCTGTTTTTCGTTCCTACTGCGATGATTATATCTATAAGAAAAAAAAGCTATGCAGCTATTATGTACAAGAAGCAAAGCTATTTTACAAGCAGTAAAGAGATCAAAACAAAAAAACAATTAAATCAAATTGTAAATTTAAGTAATTGAATCATGAATCATGCTTTTTATGAATTTAAAAAAAAAAAAGGAACTGATAAATTTTTTCGAAATTCCCGACCATTGTATAATCGCGCGACGTTAAACGAAAATTATATTTCAAAAAAGAGTGGTTCGATGAGGGGGTGCATTTTGGGGAAAACAAAAAAATTTAAAGTTATGCACATCTGTTCTAAAATTTTTAAACCGGGGGGGAAGAGGTATGGCCAAAACTTTGTTTAAAATTTTTTTGATAGAAACAGTATTGGTGCAAGTAGCGACGAGAACGCATATTTAACCAGTCGAGTTTCGCAAGTTTATGTGAAACATGTTCAAGTCTTTGCAACAATTTTGAAGTTTTTGTATTCTTTGCGTAGTAACACCTGTTTCCTAGGTAGAATAGAGAGACAATTTCTATGGGAATAGAGATATTTTAAAATTTTATACGCTTTGGGATACACATACCAATGTACAAAACTTAAATCAGAGTCGATTGGGGGCCCAAGGTTTCTAATAGATTAGAAAAGGCAAAAATGTTCTTGATTTTGATTTAATTATTAGTAACAAACTCATTATGTTTTCTACCAAAGAGTATCACATATGTTTTTTTGACATTTATATGCATATTGTGCAGCATAGAAAAGTTTATTATTCGATCAAGATCTGAATTAATGCGATCACTGGCAGATGGCAGATCAGTTCGCTCAAATGTAAAATAAATTTGGGTATCATCCGCATAAAGGTGATAGCTACAGGTTTTCAAACATGTATGGAGTTTCGATGTGTAAAGTGAAAAAAGTAAAGGTCCCAAGATTATTATGCAAAGTAACTTATTGGCAGCGATCCAACAGATAATTTTTAATCAAAGAGGTAGCCTCGTTATTGGAATCGAGATACTTCAAGATTAATGATAAAATGCTGTGATTGACCGTATCGAAAGCGCGACAGAAATCAAGCATAACAAGACATGTAAATTTACCTGAATCAGCAACCGTAAGAACATCGTCCACTACTGCCGAAAGAGCGGAGGCGTAACTATAGCCCGGTTTGAACCCTGATTGGTAAGTAGGTAAAATGTGGTGATCAAATCTTTCTTAAATGTTATTAACAAATAAGGAGATATCTGTGATTGGTGGGAAGAGCCAACCAGAAAAAACGAAGTTAAATTTAGCCTAAATCACATACGACAGAAAAACCCGTAACCCAAGCATTAATTAGGGATTATTGAATAATTAAATTATTAATTAAGGATTATTCAATAATTTAATTATACTGGAACCTATAAAAAAACTTTTTTAATTAGCTCATTCACTTGCTCCTAATTTTAATTATTAACTTTAGGTTTTTTTTCAATTATTTATATATGTTAATTTTTATTTTCTTTATTTCTAATTCTACCCAGGATAAATAGCTACGTTAAAATAAATCATGCAATGCTAAAAAGTATGCTCGCCTTAATTTCTTTAAATTACAATTCATATTCAACCAATAACTTGAAAATCCACTGAACTTTTTGTGTTTACAACAACGTTTGGTAATGTTGTTCTGACATGCAATTAATAAATGAAGTAAGCAAATCTTATTCGTGATATTCACGGCAAACAGAGAATTCCAAGAGACTTCTAATCGTATTTCACTTGCACAAAAGGGGAAGTGACAGAAAACGCAAGCATTTGGTTTTGTTTTCGTCCATTAGTAATCGCTGTCACGAACGATAGCGTCTATTAAACGAATATTCGGTCAATATGACAAGGAATTGTAAAAAATCAAAAAGGAATCTCAAAATTAAAAAAAATTCTAGTTGAAAATGAAGAATAAATTTAGACTACGTGAATATCTTCGCAAAATTGAAAAAAATATTCGCGATTTCCTTTTCCGCATACATCTAACGTACCTTTCTGGAGGGTTTCTTTTGTTTCCGGCACCGGCATTCTGATCACGGAGTTTACATTTTATGTAAACTTTCGGACGCCAAATTCACAATTCAAACAATGATAGTCTGTTTATACTGCTATATTTCGTTGCGATAGACGTATGCAAGTAAAATATTGCTTCAACGTTATATGATAACAAAAACTACACAGATTTGAAGGGCTAAGTGTATGTATAAACATTTAGATATTAAATTTTTGATTGGCAAAAATTAAAACGTTATCTTCAGTGTATTGTAGTTGGAGATAAACTAATTTACATGCAGTACGAAACTGCGCTAAAACGTTACCGCCTAGACTACAAGGCCTCAGCGCTCTTCGACGACATCACGCTGTTTAGGTGATGACTGATGTGTCGCCATGCACGGTATTAGCCTAAGCGGTAAAGGAATCGTTTTTTTGCATTTCTGTTTCAAGTTTTAATCTAATCTATCAGTACTTTTCCCACAATAACTTTAAGGTAGGGTATTTGTAAAACAAGTTATTATAATTGTTGCAATACGTTCACTGCTGTGAATATGACATTTACATATATTTGTATTCAAATGGCTATGTTCGATGATATAATTTAAAATATATTGTATTAAAACAGAACGTTTATTATACACAATTAAAAACATCTCTTCGTGCTCAGAAATAATATAAAACTGTTTGACAGAAAACGTGAAGATGTTTGTCAAATACAACGGATAGTTAGGAAGTTGAGTTGGAATAGCATCTTTTTTAAGCCTAGGATTTTTTTAACTTACAGTTATAGTTTCACCGGTCCTTGAATATGTAGCTGTTGAAAAATAAATAATATCTCCTTTTATTTACAAAGGGTAACTCACAAACAAAGCATACAAAATAGCCGACGCCATGTTAGGTTAGGTTACCTCGTTTTTATCGTTTTATACAACACTAGAAAAACATTACAGGTATCACCAACAAAGCACGGAAATATCACTACACAGTATTTTTTAAAATAAAACTAATATAATTTGAATAAACGCGTGTATGGCTGATCGTTCACCTAAGACAATGTACGTCAGAGCTGTTAGGCCTTCTCTGATATGGGAGATAACGGCTGAAAGCCCCAAACAGCGGGGGGTGGTGAAAGTATTGGCGCTGATTTCTTATTCTTTGAATATATTTAAAATAATAAGTAATGCAATGCTATTTACACACAAACATGTTACGCGGTTCGTGCAGATTAATGCCTTTCCATTTTAATCGGAGTCTACCTTGAGTAAAGATTCGTTTTGAAAGTAAAATTTAAAAGGTCCAAATTTAATGAAAAATTATTAAATTTGTTTTAGGTATTAGTAATTTAAATTTTAATCTTGTAGTATTAACATCGTTAGACACTTTCCTTCATTTATCCTTAATTATAGGTGCTTTCCCGAATGGTTTTACTGTAACTAACTAATTGCATTTGCTCTCTATTTTAATTCTAATAACTTTATACTCAGAAATGCTTTATTAGATTTGGCTGTTAACTGGGGGAGGCACACAGTCCTTTCTTGCAAACCAATAAAGCGAAGAGCGAAACTGGAGACGTGGTAAGAAGACTAATGTAATAGTACAAGTGTAACGCTGCTTCCCGTTACATAAAATACAGTCAACAGCGTTCGAAATTGCTAGCGCATTACGTGAATTCCGAAGAGTTCTCTAGTTGTTTCTTTTTTTTGATGAAAAGTGCTATTAAACGTTCCAAGTTTGGATTTATGTGTACTTTAAATTAGTTACGGGGATAGACTGAAAAGTCAGTGGAGTCAAGATAAAACCACAGCTTCTCAGTTTAAAAATACGCTTATTTCTTAACCAAACGGCTAGTGTTCTGAAATTTGTTATACTGTGAAAGAACAATCACAAAATTTTTTGGAATCTATTAATAATTCCCAATAATGATGAAGTGCCAATTCCGTCTCCTCAGAATATGGATAGCGCAGACTCCCCCAAATCTGAATCGGGGACCCATACTCAAACCCCGATCCCACTTTTGAAACAAGTGAGATTTTCATTTGGAACAGTTCACAAAAAGGACCTCAATGATTTAGTTAGAGACCAAAATCCCCCAAAATCAGTGCAGAACTTTTAGGATCACGATTAAAAGAAAAGAAGTACTATCCTAGCATGCAGGCTTAGAGAGAGGGAATTCATACCTTTCTTTGCTAAAACCGATAAACTTGTGTACTGCGAAAATGTAGAAGGTTCATTTATTTATGACCGGGGTTTAAATAATCCTGCTGATTGGAGATTTTCTGTAGATAGTTCATTGAGAAGTATGAAAAGGGGTCTTACTATCTGGAAATTTACTTCCCTTTATTGCCTCTTTCATACTCTGTTGATTTAAAAAAAAATAACCTAAAGCTGATGCTAGATAAAATTGATATGCTGATTCCTGGACAGTGTGTGAGGATTTTAAAAACAGGCGACTTTTTTGGCCAACAATCCGGTTTACAACCATCCCTGTTTTCTTTGCGAGTGGGATAGTGGCATGATCTGAGCACAGGGAAAGAAAACACTGGCCCCTAAGAACAAATATTGTACCAGTTTTACAAGTTGTACAAGTTCTGTTGCCCCCTCTTCATATAAAACATGAACTTATGAAGCAGTTCGTGACAAGCTTAAGTAATGAAAGCAATATTCCTTTATACCTTCAGACCAAAATTTCCAAATAAAAGTGATGCGAAACTGAAAACCGGTGACTCAGTTTTCTCTTCCTCGATGAATGAACTCGAAGCTTCTACATGGTCGACGTTTAAGAGGCTAACCGAAAACTTTCTTGGGAACAGTAAAGCTGAAAATTATAGGGAAATTGTTGGGGAAACGTTGGAACATTGCAAAACCTTCGGGTTGCAAAATGAGTGTCGAAAGTACATTTTCTATATAGCCATACGACTTTTTTCCCCAAAAACGGATGGGGAGTGAAAAAACTATGGAAACAAAAACCCGGGGGAACTGGTCCCAAAAGACGTTTCCCCCCCGGCCGCCATAGAAGGTCTAAAGTGGGTTAATCACTAGGAAATTTTTAAAAATTGTCAGTTAAAATTCATTGAATTAGTTTATCCTTGTTTTTTTTATAAAAAATATAACCAAATATACATAGGTGTTTAAATTCATTATATGTCTCCATATATGCAGTATTTGTGTAAATTATTACATATTTTTAAAATTACAAAAAAACTTGACGTGATAGAGAAAAACTGAAAACAGATCTGAATTCAGGGTATCTCAGTTGACTAAAATCAGTTCTTTTCACTTTTGAAGCAAATGTGATGCATGCCAGTGTAATTTGTGTGGTGCGGAGGTGCCGTTTGCCATACTACCCCACAATCCTTCCTATCATTCTTCCTATTTAATTACATTATTAAAGAAATAATTTAATTAAGATAGGAATAAAAAACAATGGTCCAATTTCTCACAAAATTCTATTAAAGATATCAGGCGACCGGTTTCGTGTTTTTACCAACACATCCTCAGGCCAACTAAGAGGGTATCCAAACAAAAGAAAACGTAATAAAATAAACATAACACAAGGTATCAAACAATATTATTATTATTATTATTGGCCTCGACTGGAAATCATTAGCCACATACATAATTTCCTAGCCACCCGAACGGACACCAGGACAAAAATCAAACAATATGAAACAGTGAAAAGGAAATCAAAAATATGAATATAAGTTGCAATATAAAAACATCTGCACTATAGAATATAATTAGATTTTAGTCTAATAACTAGAGTAACCAAAACTTGCGGACTCGCATAGGCGTCGGTATTCGGGTTAATATAAGAATACGAAAAATTCATAAATAAACTAACTTGCTAATTATTCAACAAATTAGAGGCATCAGGATGTGAACTACTGTAAACTTGCATCATTGCATATGTTTCCACAGTTACTTCTTTAAACCTTGTGCGTCGACAAGAAAAAATATTCTTATACATAGAAAACGATCTCTCCACATCTAAGGAAGTTACATTTGCATGTAGAAACTGTTCTTCAAAATCACTTAAAAGTTCACTATTCTTACACTTATTATAAACGGCCTCTAAAGTATTAAAATCGGGATTTTTCCTTAAAACATCTGCCAATTTTTGACTAGCGCATAATCCTGGCGTATCATTTAAGTGTGTAATTTATTTTACACCTCCACTATGTCTAATGATTCCTGCAATGACAATTCAGTACATTGTAGTTTTCTGATGGCATCTAGTAATACTGTATAATTGGTACATACTGTTGTTAAATCTTCTAAAAGTTGAGGGAAATTTGAAATTCTCTTTGACTTTCTCAATTGCTTTGGATTCATTCCGATTAAATCGCATTATAACTGATTGAATTTGTTGAAAATGGATCAAATAGTAAGAAGCTGCTGTTAGCAATACCCTATCGCGTTAAAATTGGTTCAGGAGGTTCTGGAATACCTGGACAAAATTTAGAAATTTCTTTTAAACGTTTAGGAGATTTACGAAACACTGCTTTAGTACTTCCAATCATCCGATCAACGTTTTCGTAATGTTGTCGAACAACTACACCAACTAAATGCAAAGCATGCAGCACGCAGGTTATATGTTAAGTTAGGAAATATATGTTTTAAGGATCGCCCAACACTTAACATCGTTGCTGCACTATCTGTCACAATCATCACACTTGATTTTGGGACAATTTTAAATTTTTTCAAAGCGTTCATTATCATTTTTTGAATTTTTTCCCGCGGTACATTGTTGAACACGTTTGCAAGCTAACAAATATCGAGATGCTGTGTTCTCGCTAGATAAAACGCGAGCTATTACATTCACAATACTGTTTTTCTTTATATCGGTCGTCTCATCCACGGTAATCCATATTTTTTTGGAACACAAATCACGTTTACACACATTTTCTAGCATCTTTTTCATTCGCGGCAAATGATTCTGTAATTGTTTTTGTGAGGGTAATGGTACTTTGGAACGTATTGTCGCCAAAACTTTTTAAAAAGCTGCTTTTCTCACCAACGACAACGGAAGATTACAAGAGGTAAACATAATTAATAAATGTATGAGGAATAGTGTATGAGGTATTTCAGTTCTTGCATTTCTCATATGCTTAATACCATTGATATGCCTCTGGCAATCAGTTCTGTCCAATGCAGCCAAACGAACATTGCATATTAAGCAAAAAACTGCACTACCGTCATATTTTAAATGAAAAGTGACACATACTTATGTACATTAGTAGCAAATCTATTACGAGGCATTGTTTTCTTAGGTATGTAAATATTAGTTCTATATGAAACGATACACTAATTATGTACTTGGTATAATACTACAACACACAAAAAACACCAGCTATATTTTCAGAAGCGACACGTAAGTACATAACCTTGACCGTTCGACTAATCTCTGCAACAGCTCAACCGGTACTAAAACGAAATCTCTCTCAGCGCGGTTTAACATGATTTATATTCTAGTTCGACACTACATGCCTGCTTCTCTATCGGTTTAGTTTATTTATGAATTTTTCGTATTCTTATATTAACCCGTAATACCGACGCCTATGCGAGTCCGCAAGTTTAGGTTACTCTACTAATAACTAAATTATTAGGTATAAATATGTATTGAAAGAGTCCCCCTTCTATCCCTTCCATCACCAAAAATTTTACTGCAAATTATGTAGTGCAATTAGTGCACGTGGTCATTGGTAATGAAAGGGAGAGCTTATTTACGAAATGAACCAGTTTATATTATGGCGTCGCGTCGTGAAGCTCATGCTCTTGCCTGCTTGAGTGTCGCACTGCTTCTCGATAGCCATATACTATAATTAGTAGTTGAATAATAGTCAGCGGGTTTATGTATATCGTGTTGCAATTTTTTGACTGGTCGAAAACAAACAAATATTGATTGTAGACATCATGCAATTTTATTATATTTCGGCGAACCTTTCAGTTCAACTTTGTATCTATAGAGAGTGGTTTCGTATTCATTAATTATCAAATTATCCGAGATTAGACTGTTGTTGAAACTTGTACACCTACTACGATAAATACAGTCAATAATGTCAATTTGCAGTCGGCATCAGTTTTATGTTTGTTCATTATAGACATTATTAACTTTGTTTACCCTGGGTACCCATCTAAATTTGCCAATTATAGTAAATTTGCATATTTAGAAATTGAGCCTATATTTCTGAAATTGCAGCTGAAATTGGTGTTAGCTATTGAAGCGTTGTAGGTTGTAGCTGGAATACAGCGAGGTTAAGAATATTTTGCATAGAAGTTATTTCCCACGTATTTAAATTTAGTTCATTTATACATTAAAGCAAAAAAAGTAGTTTCAAAATGAAAATAGCTATAATTAAATGGTGCATTATTATCGTGGGATTTAATTTGGTTACTTCATTTGGTTCGGTGAAGTAAACGGGAATCTTCAATAAAAGAATATTTGTGAATTCCACAAAGGCGAGGTGGGAAAGTAATCTAGAATTTCAAAAATGGAAGCTATTTAAAGATTAAAGTAAAATTAAGTGTGCATTTGACAAATTTGTTTCCTTTCAATCTACTCAGTTTAATTACTTTCACCTTCGTTTCAATATACAGAGACTTTTGATAATAAAAGGAAAGTTACGACAGCTGTTCAATATGTGAATCGCACCAGGGGCGCAACTAACTGGATTGGAAATTAGAAGTACGTCATAGTGGATATTTAATATATAAACAGTTTGAGAAGATAAGTTGTACTCATCTTCTAGTTCTCACTCTAGTTAATTTTACCTCTACCGTAGCTAAATCAACTTTAATCCATGATCCAGTAGTGAGCGGTTGACGTATTTAGGCTAAACTTCTTTTGATCAAAGCTATTCTGAGAAAAAACATTGTTCAGTCAAGCAATATCTACTTGATCTAATTCTTTTAACTGGTTTTCGGTGAAAAATCGTTTTTGTTGTTGACAATATTAAAGAATATATATGGTTCCTTTTTCATTTAAAAAACCTTTGATTTCGATACAACGTACTGATTACCCAAATTGTTATCAGGTTGGGTGTGAGAATTGCACACAGAGAAATGGTTTCTTGCATCAAGAAAATAGATTTACTTGCAAAAATCAGTCTCCATTCAAGAAAATATTTTTATTCAAAGACTATAAAAATGTTTAATACAAGAAAATAATACCAGTTTCGAGTTCAAAAGATACATCATCAGGCCAGCTACAAGGATATCCAATAAGAGAAAAATTACAATAATAGAAAAAACCTAAAGTTAATAATTAAAATTAGGAGCAAGTGAATGAGCTAATTCAAATTTTTTTTTTTTATGAAGCTTTTAAATTTTAAATTATTGATTAGGGGTTTGATACTAGGGTTTACTTCGACGATATTTCTGGGTTGGTTCTTCCCACCAACCACAGATGTCTCCTTATTTGTTATTAACATTTAAGAAGGATTATTATACATATATCAAAATAAAAAAATTACAATTTGTCACATATAGTTTTTTTATAATAGATCAGTTTTTAACTTGTTGTGTACGTGTCCTTTTTTTTCAATTTTATTTATACTTTTTTAACTTCGATTTAAAGAATTTTAAACAGTCAAAATTTTATTGTCTCATGAATGTAGTTTACATAGTTTTAAATTTTAATTTTAATATTTGACATCACCTCACTGCTTATATATAATTGTATAGTTTATTTCAAATTATAAGAATATAACTGTAGACTTACAAGGCCTTTAATACTTTTATTGCACCTTCTGTGACGATAATAACCTTTGGGAATGCATATTGGGAAACTAGGGGGTTATTGACTATAAATTACGGCCCTATATGTTTTTTTTTTATATTTTACAAACAGTTTTAAATTTACATGAAGCAATTCCATGTTACAAGTAATTAAAGAATTTACATATTAAATGAGATTTAAATGTACCAGCAGGTAGTTACGCATATCGCAAACCATAATTCCATTTCTATTAAATTCACTTAACTTTCGTCATTAGGGTCCTCAGCAGTTTGTTTGGTACCAGGTAGTTATTCCCGCAGGTGGTGCAATAACACCTTTAAGCCGTTCAAAGTTATATTCTTATAATTTGAAAAAAATATAAATAAATTTGAAGAAAATTTTTTCTTCTCCCTTTCATTACCATATTAGAGTAACCAAAACTTGGGACTCGCGTGGCGTCGGTATTCGGGTTAATATGAGAATACGAAAAATTCATAAAAAAAACTTCTTTCTAATTATTCAACAAATTGAGGGATCAGGATGTGAACTATTTAAAATTGCATCATTGCATATGTTTCCACAGTTACTTCTTTAAACCTTGTGCGTCGACAAGAAAAAATTTCTTATACAAGAAAAAGATTTTCCACATCAAAGGGAAATTACATTTCCATGAAAACTGTTTTTTTAAAAACACTTAAAGTTCACTATTCTTACACTTATTATAAACGGCCTCTAAAGTATTAAAAACGGGGTTTTTTTCCCTTAAAAAATCTGCCAACTTTTGACTAGGATAATCCTGGCGTATCATTTAATTTTGTAATTTATTTTTTAAATCTCCATATTCTAAAATTTATTCCTGCAATGACAATTCAGTACATTGTAGTTTTTTGATGGCATCTAAATACGTATAATTGGTGCATATTGTTGTTAAATCTTCTAAAAGTTGAGGGAAATTTTAAATTCTCTTTGACTTTTCTAAGCTTTGGTTCATTCCGATTAAATCGCATTATAACTGATTGAATTTGTTGAAAATGGTCAAATAGTAAGAAGCTGCTGTTAGCCAAGTAATCCCTTTAAAAAATTTGGGTTTAGGGGGTTCTGGGAAAACCCGGACAAAATTTACGAAATTCTTTTAAACGTTTGGAATTTACGAAACACTGCTTTAGTACTTCCCAAACATCCCATCAACTTTCCGTAATGTTGTCGAACAACCCCAACTAAATGCAAAGCATCGCACGCAGGTTATATGTATTAAGTTAGGAAATATGTGAAAAGGTCGCCCAAAATTAACATCGTTGCTGCACTATCTGTCACAATCATCACAACTTGATCTTGGGCAATTTTAAATTTTTTTAAAGGGTTCATTATCACTTTTTGAA
>JAROYC020000014.1:1111147-1127920 GCA_029619255.2 Dynastes hyllus | reverse complement strand
CCGATCCCCTGATACCCCAATAAATTTTGTGAGAAATTAGATTGTTTTTTCTTCCATTAATGAAATTATTTTTTTAATAATGTAATTAATACGGATTTTTTTTTATGTAGTTTAGAAATTTAAAGAATTAATATTTAAGTTTATTTATCCCTTTTTTATACTATTTTTAAACTATAATTAAATTAATACTGGAAAATGTAAAAAAAAAAAAAAAATTACATTAACCGGTATCTTTTGAAAATGTTTATGAAACGTTGTACGTTAAATATCATTGCATGGGTAAGTATGCTATCCATATTTCGGTTTCCATATTCGCTATTATCTAGCAAAGAGTAGCATACATGTATACTGTCTTTAAGACGGCATGACTATAACTACTGGCACTAGGGGGGGCCCCAGAAAATATTTCAGTTGTTGTTTTTGAAGAAATGGCAAAAATTGAAAATGTAATAGCAATATGGCGCCAAGAGCTTTAATCCCTTTTATTCTTCCAATTTGTTTTTGGGGGTAGTGATTCCATCAATACCGGAGCTTTTTATTAGTTTTTCTGTTTTGGGTTTATTTTTTTGGGGTTTTTTTCCATGTGTACTTCTACATTAATTTTATTTTTGTTTGAACGTTATTCTGAATAATTTTATTTTTACCCCTTTTTTAAAATTTAAAACCAATACAAATAATTTGCTTTTTTGTAGATATGTCGACTGTTTTAAACAAGGTAAAATTAAAAATTGCATATTAAAAATTCATTTCAAAATTTTAAATAAAAAAATACATTATTTTAAGAAAATGAAACTATTGACTTATGAACAATACCTAAACGCATTCGGGAATTAAAAAAAACTATTTACTACCCTTTAAAAAAAATTTTTTGTGTTAAAATCCCATTTACTTATGTAAGCGGAGAAAGAAACGCTAAGATTTAAAACATTGTATTGCGGATAACTAAAACAGTAACTGTTTTTAATTAATGCGGAAGGCTTTCTTATCTCTACCCAACCTATTTCCGATAATAGTTTCTAAATATTGCGCCAACGATAAAAACGTTAATTCAGTATCGTAACCAAACGATTCCAAATACACCCAATAGACGGAAATGCTATCAAGCAAACAGCGCTAAGAATATATAGACAAATTAAAGAAATGGAACCAGGTACTTCATCTGAGTTAAACAAAAAGTATAAATTTTCTGCAATACAGGTTGGATGAAGGTTTTTTTAAAGAATTTTTCACAACATAAAATTAAAGGTGAAACCATTGCAATGAAACCTTAAAGAACTTCCGCAAAAAATTGCTAAAATAATTGAAGATGGAGGCTACCCGATCAAGTTTGAAATGCAGATGAAAGTTTTTTTTGGAAAAAAAAATGCCCAATAAAACTCCCATTAAAAGTTCTTTTTATTATAGACAATGCACCTAGCCATCCCGGTTTGAACATCTAAACGTGCAATTTTTTCGGACTAAATTTTCCCATCCTTGATGCGAGTATTAGATCAAGGTATAATTGCGACATTTAAAATATACTACGTAAAGCGAACATTTCAGTACGTTTTCGACAAACTGAACGATGATTGATGCGTGGAAGAAATTTTCAATTATGGATTGTATCAATCAAATTGAATTAGCGCTAGCTGAAAAGAACATCAATTTTGAATGCATTTTGGGAAAGCTGTTTGGCTAGAATGTATTAAAAACAAAGTCCCCCCACCTAATAGATCGAATTTTCAACATCAAACATTAACATACAATTGGCGGAAAAGGGTTTCGATGATATATCGTTTGAAGATATTGATAATTATTAGTTGATACAGCCCAAGCGAAGAAAATAATAGAGGTTTTCCTTTTGATTCCTGGTCCTAAAGAATATAGTGATAAAGACGAAGAAAATCGTTCTAAATGCGATTTAATCAAAGAAGGTTTTGAACTCCCAGTAAAAATCATTTTGAAACATGACCCTAATGAGGAACGAGCTGGGGTTTTTAAAGGGTCTGAAGTCATTAATGTCCTCCTACAGAGAATTAACAATGGCCTAGCTAAAACACAAACACAACGATTAATTTAAATTTGTTCTTAAATCCACTGAAACATCGGCACCACGGGAATATTTAATTTTGTTAAAGAGATTACAGGAAGAATTTCACCAATGGAGCACGAAGACGATAACCAAGACATTTCTAGTGATAGCAGTAATATTGCAGTCTTACGCAAACAAATGCGTTTATTGTCAGAAGGTGACAACGAATAAAATCTTTTTATGTGTAACTCATATTATTTTGCCAAATTTTTGTTTTTTTTCCTTTTCAAATGATAGTTTACTTTGTATGATACATGTACAATCTTTATGAAATAAAATGTTTAAGATCCTAACATGAAAACTCATGGTTTATTGTATTATTTTTGCTGATTTCTTAAGACTGGAACCAATCTTCTATTTTTCCATAGATGCGTTATATTTCTTTACACGAACTTTTTTTATACGTATTCTTCGGGAACGTATCTGTCGTGTAAAGACAGAATTGGGTGTATATAAAAAGTCGAAAGTCTCAAAACTGTCCTTTTTCTCAGTGCAACATTAATCTTATTAAGAATGTATTGCATTGTAATTTTAGAGGTAATAAAAGTAAAGGTTTTTGCACTATTTATTTCTGTTTCTTGTATTATTTCTTTTTTTTACATTAAAGATATGTATGGAGTCGGAGATAGGACGCCTGTATTTGAACGATCGGAAGGCGTTTGATGATCAGGCTCGCAAATGGACGTGGAAATACGCAATGCATCAGTATCTTCCCCATTAAAACCGAAGAGAGGCATTCTTAGTTTTGATCTTTTTTTTTAATATTATTGTTCAGTATTATATTTCATACTTTTATATTGTTACGTTGTTACTATGATTCTATTTATGAAGGAAAGAAGGGAAAAGGAACATGTATCGGCAAGAAAGAAACAGAATACAAGTTTTTAATATCATAAGAGTTTCTAAATGCGTTGCTAAAAACTTGCATCATCCAGAAAGAATTTAATTGTTCAGATAAATCTTGCATCTTAATGTAATAATTAAACATATAATCAATCGAAATTTTTGCATGTTCAACCAAAGGACAGCAGACTTTCACTTGCACTTATCCTTGTAGCTCAATTTTTTTCTGCGGCGTGAAATTATTTTTGGAAGAGAATCTATTAATTAAGTGTTCCACCAATATTATTTTTTTACTTTTGTAAGTTTTGAAAGACTGACCATTTTGTGTAAATATTGTAAAACATTGCTTCGCTAATATTGTATTGTATATTTTCTTTTGTACACTCGCACGATTCTCATCAAGCTCTTATTTTTTCCTTAATTAATAATATCACACAATTTAAGTTAATTTGACAGTTTAATAATGTTACGAAAGCCGTTTGAGTAATTAAAAGTGATTTTTCGTATTTCCTCATTATATTAAAAATTGATTGTATACCGTTTTATTTGGAAATCTACAAATCAAAATGTTTGCTGTAAGTTTTTCTAGGTCGATATTGGGGTAACATAAGGAAGGTTTAGGTAATATTAAAAGCCTCCGACTCCTTTGAAATATCGTAAATCAAGACTACTTGGATAATGTTTTTCCGATCTTCAAATAAAAAAATAATTGCTATACAGGGTGCATCATCTTCGCGGGTGATTGTGTTTTTGCGAATGGAGATTTTTCGTTATGCGTTCTGATTGTGGGCATGTTTTAAAATTATATTGAAGCCTACAGGATGTCTCATAAGTTCGTAGCTACCCAAAATTGTATTTTTTTTTAAATGGAGGGTAGATTGAAAAGTTTCCGGAATGACAATGAAAACAAAACAAATCGAATTCAAGTTATATTTTATTTTTCAATATAATCCCGGAAGTGACTTTCTTCGAGGTTCTTTGAGTTTCGGGAACCTAGGTGGAAGTCCGACGGAACCAAATCAGGCGAATACGGTGGATGCGGAAGGATTTCGAACTTCAGTTCTGTCAATTTTTGCGGAGCGATTGCACTTGAATGAGCGGGCGCATTATCGTGGTGAAAAACCATTTTTTCTTGACCATTCCTGGGCGTTTTTCTTGATTTGCTGCCTTCGGTTTGTCCAAAAGTGTTGTGTAATATTGGCCAGTAACAGTTTTTCCTTTTTCAAAATAATCAATTAGCAAAATTCCTTTTGCGTCCCAAAAAACTGATGCCATCACCTTTCCAGCCGAGTGAATGGTCTTTGCCTTCTTTGGAACCGATTCACCGCCTTCAATCTACTGTTTTGATTGCATTTTTATTTCTGGTATACAGTAATGAGTCCAGGTCTCATCCATGGTTACGAATCGTCTCTTGAAATCCGCTGGATTCCTCGTAAACATTTCCAAACAATCGGCTGAGGCTCGAGCTCCGAATTGAGCAAATGTGGCACCCATCTTGCAGAAAGCTTTTTTAAACCCAATTCATTATGTAAAATATGAAGTACTCGATCATAAGAGATGCTCACGGCTTCCTCAATTTCACGCACTTTTATTTGGCGATCTGCCAAAACGATATCCTGGATTTTATCCACAATTTCTGGCGTGGTAGCCATTTTCGAACGTCCTGAACGTGGTTCATCAGTTGTATGCGTGGGGCCACGCTTAAATTCCGAAATCGAAAAACTGACGGTGGAGAATGAAGGTGATGAGTCCCCAAGAATGGCATCTAACCTTAATTTGATTTCCTTACAAATAAAAAAATGACGACCGCTCGAACTTCGTTTTTATCCATAATTGAAAACACAAAAAGGCACCTGACCCCAATGCTTGCGAAAACCAGATTATTTGACAGATCGATTTGACATTTGCAGTCAATTGATATGAAAGAGTTGCCAGCACAACGATATAAAGTATTTATGGCGATTTTTGAAATGTTTTCTGTAAATATCTCGACTTTTTCAAAGAATCCCTAAATAATCTCTAAGATAATAGCACCTTATTACGTTTTGCATCGGAATTTAACGAGGATCCTAAAATTGCGATCACATATAACATGTTCCATTTAAAAAATAACTTATGAGACATCCTGTAGGTTTCAGTATGATTTTAAAACATGCCCACAAAAGTCGTTGTGAAAAATCTCCATTTAAAATGGCACAATCTTCCGATCTCCAGGAGATGACTCACCCTGTATAATTTTCTGAATCTAATTGGTCTAAGTTGTAATGTTAGATGGTATTCCATGGTAACATTGTTGGTTTTTGATCCCCTGGTGTTACTTCCGGTATCTAATTTATATGGATAAACGAATGACAATCACAACATCGTTTCAAAAATGTAAGAAAGTTATAAAATTGTATGTATTATTGTATTTAATTAATTGCTTGTGTAGGAAATATAACGTTACAATATATTCCCTACAAAAAATTCTACCACCCAAATGCTATTTTAAATTAATTTTATTTACTTCCAAATTGTACTTTTACAATGAATGTAGGAATGAATTGGAATTACTTGAAAAGACAGGTTGATTTAATAATATTTTAAGTTTTATATTAATTAAATTAAATTTACTTTGCGATTTTTATATTTATTCACATTGTTATTGTAGATGTCCAAGATTTTCAAATGAGTTTTAATATATATACATCTATATTAACAGGAAAATTACAAGGTACTTGCATTCTAAATGTAATATTACCCATAATATACATATTAATTGGCATGCATTATTTGGATTTAACTTTTATGCAGATGTCAAAGAGAAGATTACTTTATAAATTATATTTTATACCCATGGACACGTACATACTTTCAATTTTGACTGTATTTCATGGTGTTATAAAATCAGTTTTTGTGTTAATAAAAATTATATCTTTAAACACATTTAGCGTGTTCTTTTTCAACTACCTTTTCTCCCGTTAAGAAAGCAGGGCAACATTTGAGTCGCACGAAAATTAACCATAATTGATAGATTGGAAACACAGAACTGAAAGCCACAGTTTGCGAAACTTGTTAACTGTTTGAAAACTCATAAAGCAAATCGTAATTACAAGGTTTAAAATATTAGGTCAAAAAATTTAAACCCCTATTGATTTTAGGTTTATGAAAACCCTTTCAGACAGTTTTTTAAATACTTTCAATAATAATTAAGTTAACGAAAGTTGTTTCAAATTTTAAAAGAATTAGTCTCTCAATTTAGAAATAAATCTCTCGAAAGCCTGACCGTTGATTTCTAATTGAAAGCTTAACTAGCTAGATATTACGTTTGAAGAAGATAGCTAATGGGTAAGTATGGTGTCTAATGTTCCTATGGAAGTGGAAGAGGTTTTTATCTTAAAAATAGCGTATTAAAATTTTAACTAAGTTTTTTAAATTGTGTTTGAAAATAAAGCTTCTTTATATTACAGCATACTGTGTTTCATTACATATTTAGTTCATATTAATTAATTCTGGGAAGTAATGGGAGGTAGCTAACAAATACATTTTTAGTTTCATTGATTCTTATTTTAGTCGTAATCATTGAAGCATTTGTAAAATAGGCTTATTTTTTATCCAAGAAATATCCTATTGGTCAGAATGTGGCTAAAATACACTGAAATCAATTGAAACAACTTTAAATGATCAATCCAAAAGAATTTTTATTAACCATAAAACAAGATTAACTAGTTGTATTTTGAATGGTGAATATGTTGCAACGAAGTATTGAAATCTAAAATATGTTTTCTAGCGACAATATATTCCAAATTTATTAATTTGGGCGCATCGTTTGAGCTAGAGAATATCATATACTTTTAACCAAATTGATCTATTTTGTTTCCAAAATGTATTTGGTTTGATAAATAAAAATATACAATTTGATTATTAATTTACGTTGCTGTTGCTTGGATTCAGGAATCATGTGAGACAAGTCTCATCTCCTGTAACGATGTGGTCCAAACATTCATCTCCTTCCTGATTGTAAAGCAGTCTTGGAACCCACCGTGAACACAATTTTCGATAATTACCATTATTGTTATTTTCATTTATTGTTACAAATAAGATACAACGCTTACATAAACTTTGCAAAAACACACCTTTAATTTACCATTTGTAAAATATCCCGTTGGTTTTCATTAAAATTACTGTTAGCATAAACATTATGCGACTTAATAAACGATCCATTCTCGATTAAGTCTCTGTCAAGATTTAGAAAAATGGTACGATGCAGCTGTCGTTCTGGATACAATTGTAAATATCTTGTGCTCCCTAATGTCGTGTACGACATTTTTCTATTACTAAGGATAAATTTGTATCAAAGACAAGTTAAAACTTAATTTACTTCAAATTTTAGGTAATATTCAATAATTTCTATATTATCATTACAGCTCGTAAAATTCCTGAATTTTTTTACGGTGTGTATCCATTCCATTATGCAATTTTACTACATTTTTGGGTGTATGCTTGGAGCGTAATTTACTCTAGAGGAACGATTGCGAAAGTCTGCTTAAAACTAGGGAGAAGGTATAAGACGAACAAATCTACAATAACGAAGATAACACTGTTTTACAAAATTAAACGAATTTCATGCATCGGCAAGGAAATTAGTCAATACCTATGACAATAAAAAAGCTTAGTTGGTTTGCATTTTGAAGATATCTCGAACTTTTGAAAGTAGTAGCCTAGTCATTCAATAATTACAGGTGATACATTAAACAGTGGTACTAGAAGGCTTTAATACAAATTGGTGATGCTATACCTATTTTAATAAGTAGAATTAAAACCAAAATACCAATTAACATACAAACAATTTAAAAAAAATAAATAATTTTATATGAAATTGATAGGCCTAGGCTTATATTTTAAGTTATTTTCCATTTTTTGACCTTTCTTCTGTATGTTAACTTAGGGGCATCTCTTATCACCGACCAACAGTAATCAGCAAGCATAGTTGAACCCCATTTGCCCTGATATCGCCTTTCAAGGGTAGCAATATCCTGATGAAAGCGTCCCCCTTGTTGATCGCTTACTGCGCCAAGGTTTGGAGGGAAGAAGTCCAAATGAGAATGGAGGAAATGTATTTTAAGCGACATGTTGCACCCCATCTTCCTGTATGATTGCAACAATGTGATCACTAACGCTGGCCACGAGCGGTACCGCGCATCGGCGTGGAATCAGTTCGGACCGAGAGGAACGGTAGTATTACTTCGTCTGCGGAGCAGTACGGACATTTTCGCTGCTGGTCATTTGCGCAATTGTTCATCTGTCCTAGAAAAATTATGATTTCGTTAGCAAAACGACCGCGGTCGGACAAACTTCGAAAATTTATTGCAGAAATTCCAGACTTAATATATGAAGGTGCTAAAATTAAATGTGTAATCTGTAAAAACCCGTTAATGTGTTGGTCCCGACAACATTGTCTACGACACGTAAATATGAAAGGCATGTCTCAAAAAAAAATTGCGCACGAGACAATGAAAAATTTATATTTAATTTATGCGTTACGTCTATTGCATGTAATATACCGTTTAATTTACTAGACAAAGAACCATTTATCTGCTTTTGGAATAACTATTCGGAGTGCAAATTACCAAGTCGAACATCGTTACGAAGAATTGTGCCATCTCGCGCGAACATATTGAACAAAAAATAAAATCGGTGTTGAAAGATCAAAAATTGTGGTTATGTGTCGACGAAACAACAGATCGGAAGATACATTCTGTTCTTAATGTAATGGCACGCAAATTGGAACCTCATCAATCGGCACTTTCAATTCTATTAGTCTCCAAACGAATACAACAGTGCTGCCGAATTTTCAAAGTTAGTGTTAAATACATTGGACAAGTTTGAACTTTCAACAAACCAACTCTTGATGTTAGTGAGTGATGGTGCTGCAAACATGCTTTCTGTAGGCCGGTCTTTTAAAAAAGCATTCTGTTAATTTGTTAAAATTACGTGTAAAATTCATGCTCTCAATCTTGTGGCGGATAGTACCCGAAAATGTTATCCTGAGGTAGACGCTTTAATAGCGCATACCAAAGCTTTTGCCAAATCCCAAAACGTATTCGCGAATTTCACAGACTGTGCCCCCGTATACCAGAGCCACCAGAACCTATTCTAACTCGTTGAGGAAGATGGTTGCGGGCCCGCGTTTTATTATCATAAATATTTTGACAATATTAAGAACGTGGTTTTACAATTCGATAAAAAGGGCTGCCGCTATCCAGAAAAGCCAGTCGAAATTTCAAGATAGTCAGGTTAAAATGGATTTAAAAATCATTCACGACAATTACTTCGGGCTAGCAGATGCAATAGAAAAATTACAAAATCTTGCGGTGCCGTTAGAAAAATCTCTACAAATAGTGCAACATGTTCACGCACAGCTATGCGCGATTGAAGACGCAAAAAATGTTTCTGTTCTAGAAAGGTTTGAAAGTGTTTTTGAGAAAAATTCTGATTTTGGCACATTAAGACACATTTGTGAAGGTGCGTCAACAGAATCTTTAAAAGTTATTTGAAAGATTATTTTACTTACGCAAATATTACGTCACCAGATGTAGAACGTTCGTTCTCTGCATATAAACCATTTTTTCCTCATGCCTAAATAGTTTTGCCGAAACAACAGTTGAAACATATCTAATGTTGCAGATATTTATAGTGATCACTAAAGCTGGCCACGAGCGGTATCGCGCAGTAGCGTAGAGTCGACCAGGCCTCGCGTTCCACTAGAGTTATTCTGCTAATGGAGATGTTTGCTGCCCAAAAAAATTTCGCTCATCTTTTAAATAAAAATTAAATAAACGTGCTCAAACACTTACCATTTTTAAAAGTCCTCCTTTAAATCACAAAGTGAATAATGTCTGTTAAATATCTGCAACATTAGATATGTTTCAACTGTTGTTTCGGGAAAACTAGTACGGCATGAGGAAAAAATGCGTTTATATGCAAAAGAACGAACGTTTTCATCTAGTGACGTAATATTTGCGTAAATAAAATAATCTTTCAAATAACTTAACGATTCTGTTGACGCACCTTCACAAATTGCTTTAAAGGCCCAAAAACAGAATTTTTCTCAAAAAAACTTTCAAATTTTTCTAGAACAGAAACATTTTGCATTTTCAATCGCGCATAGCTGTGCGTAAAAATTTTACTATTTGTAAATTCTTCTAACGGCACCGCAGGGTTTTAATTTTTCTATTGCATCTGCTAGCCCGAAGTTTTTCGTGAATGATTTTTAAATCCATTTTAACCTGACTATCTTGAAATTTCGAAAGGCTTTTCTGGATAGCGGCAGCTTCTTTTGTATCCCAATTGTAAAACCACGTTCTTAATATTGTCAAAATATTTATGATAATAAAAACGCGGCCTGCAACCATGTTCCCCAACGAGTTAGAATAGGTTCTGGTGGCTCTGGTATACGGGGGCACAGTCTGTGAAATTTGCGGGAATACGTTTCGGTGATTTGACAAATACTGCTTTGGTATGCGCTATTAAAGCGTCTACCTCAAGATAACATTTTCTGATACTATCCGCCACAAGATTGAGAGCATGAATTTTACGTAATGTGTAACAAATTAGCAGAATGCTTTTTAAGAGACCGGCCTACAGAAAGCATGTTTGCAGCACCATCACTCACTAACATCAAGAGTTGGTTTGTTGAAAGTTCAAACTTGTCCAATGTATTTAACACTAACTTTGAAATTACTTCGGCAGTACACTATTGTATTCGTTTGGAGACTAATAGAATTGAAGGTGCCGATTGATGAGTTCCAATTTGCGTGCCATTACATTAAGAACAGAATGTTTCTTCCGATCTGTTGTTTCGTCGACACATAACCACAATTTTTGATCTTTCAACTCCGATTTTATTTTTGTTCAATATGTTCGCGCGCAGATGGCACAATTCTTCGTAACGATGTTCGACTTGGTAATTTGCACTCCGAATAGTTATTCCAAAAGCAGATAAATGGTTCCTTGTCTAGTAAATTAAACGGTATATTACATGTGATAAACGTAACGTATAAATTAAATATAAATTTGTCATTGTCTCGTGCGCAATTTCTTTTTGAGACATGCTTTTCACTATTTACGTGTCGTAGACAATGTTGTCTGGACCAACACATTAACGGGATTTTACAGATTACACATTTAATTTTAGCACCTTCATATATTAAGTCTGGAATTTCTGCAATAAATTTTCGAGTTTGTACAGCTCCGCAGACGAAGTAATACTACCGTTCCTCTCGGTCCGAACTGATTCTACGCCGATGCGCGGTACCGCTCGTGGCCAGCGTTAGTGATCACTATTGTTCTATAATTCGACGCTCTTTTGTTTCCAAGAAAATTTCGCAAAACTGACTTGAAGGCATTCCATGCAGTTTTTGCCTATCAAAATTGCATTATTTGGGGACCTATGAAAGCTCCTTCTTTGATTTTGGCTTCACTTAATCGGGGGAAATTATGAAAGAGATATCTAAACGCTTCTCCATTGTGGTCCATCCCTTTCACAAAATTTTTCATTAGTTCTAATGTGATATGTAATGCAGGCATAATTATTTTGGATTGATCCACCAGTGGCTGTCGGATAAAATTTTTAATCCCTGGTTCCAATTTATGTCGAAGAGGCCAATTCTTAATTTTATAATGTTTATCCCTTGCACGACATCTAAATCTTCGCAACGAGAACCAATCATGCAAAATCTATGTGATTTTTGTGGTTAGCACATTAATATTACTACGAATTTATTAGTTTTATCTACGATGCATTTTGGCTATTGAACAGTGTAATCGTAGAATTAATTGAGCGCATTTACGATAAAAACGAAACAGACACTAACACTGCATTATTAGAAACTAACGATTTTGATTCCGAAGACTTTGGATGTTTAATGTCAGTTGAGTCAGTTCCTTCAACATCAGCTACGCTATCTATGAAAAATCAACTGCAGCTCTTAATAAAGGAAAAAACCGGGACACCTTGTCAAGTACCGACTCTAATGCACGCTAAAAATAAAAATTTAACAGCAGTAGTTAAAAAAGAAATTATTTTGAGGAGCAAAAGATAAGAGGGCAATACACACAAATGATGTATGATCTTTTACTAATCAGTCGGCCAACAAGTGTGGAATCGGAAAGAGCCTTTTCCGCAGCTGGCTTAATTTGTAACAAGATTAAATCATAACTAGGGCAACCTAGTCTTGATAAACTATGCTCAGTTTCTACACAATAGTTATTTGATTAGACTAGTTACTTAATTTCTTTAGTTATTTATTTAGGTTATTTACTCAGAATAAAAGCATTATTTTTTGTTTCTTTGATATGTTCTATATACATATATGTTTTCAATAAAATTTCATTTATTTATGTTTGTAATGCGCGATTAAGTACGTTTATAAATAAAATTCCTGTTTTACTATTTACTGATTTTTATTTTCAATATAAGTAAATTTTCTGAAAAAAAAAAAAAATATATATATATATATATATATATATATATATATATATATATATATATATATAAATTACCGGTAAACCGGTAATGAAAAAAAAATTTATCCAATTACTGGTATTAAAAGAAGTCGGTAAATTTGCAATCCCTAGTCTTAGTCCTGAAAAGTTAGGTGTAAAAATCTGCAACCATTTACCTGTATGACTTAAAGAATTACCTGTACTTAGATTATTTGGAAAGAGAGGAACATCAAATTAATGTCTCATTGCCCGTATTCCCCTGATTTATCGCCTTTCGGTTTATCCGGCAGTAATTCCGACTTTCTAATGAAGCACACTGTATATTACTAGTTTTGAATTAGAACCCACTTATCAAATTTAATTTCGACATCTCTGGAAACTGCAGAGATATTTACTCGCTTTCACACATTGCTGTATGCTGAAGAAAACTATCTACCTATCTACATCACTAAATGATCCCAGAATAGTTTAAAAACTTCAAAAAATTTGAATTCCAAAATTGCATAATTCGTGTATTAAAAAGGTATTTGCAAATTGCCTCTGCTACGAATCTCAAATATTTTGTAGTTCACACAGAATTTTTTTTATTTCGTCGTATAAGTTGCAAAACCTGGATTTTAGTTCTTTGTATTAAAGCAATGCAACAGGTCTTCGTGATGCGCTACAAAGCAGGGGTTCATCCAAATGATCTTAGTGTCGTATTATCTGAATTTAGACGTCGTGAAGTAGAAGAAGGACATACACCAGGACCTCTTCGTGTTAGAAGTTCTTCCGAATGACAACTAAACGCTTGCGCGGCTTTGGAACGTCTTTCATCCAGGTGGCGCGCTCGTGCATCCAATCCTGCATCCCGAAGCCTCCCCCGTAGCAACCCCTAGCCCAGTTTTGATTCAGGCGCAACCCCGTGCAGTCACGGTTGCTAACACTGTTAAAGCGCGCGCGCTTTTCGCTCGCGGAGTCTACGTGGAAGCACCGACCACTTCTGGCAGACATTCATCAAAAAGCACCCGAAGAGAGAGGGTGAAAAGTTTTCTGAATGGTGATGGCAAAATGAAATATTTATTGCTGATTTTCTTTTTGGTTTTTGATAGCATATTGGCCACAATTGAAAGTGAAAATCGAATTAATATAAGACACGGTCGTTCTCGTTCGAAACTCTTGAGAACCGGAAAGCATTCCGATGATATACACGAAGATATGATATCGTTAACACAGTCTACTTCTCCGAGCATTCTCTCAAATGATGTTAATGCCACTAAATATTCAGCACCCGTAGTCGAATCTAACGTTAAGAAAAAAGTCGGTAATGAGACCAAGAAGAAAGATTCGAAGCAAAAGGGTCGTAAGGTCACGGTAAATGGTAATAATACTTGGATGCACATGGATCGAAGCGTTATGTACATGGGAGAGCGTGCATTAGATGGTGGCAAAGCAAATAAGAAGTTTGAAGAGTTGAATCGGAAAAGGCAACAACAAGACGAAGAGAACGGCGATGACGAGGATCTAGATTCCTCTCTTGATAACTATTTGGATGAGAATGTAGAGAAGATTGCGCCCGAAAGTGGCCGCAGCGGTCTTGTAGATATCGTTACACGTTTCCTGCGAATTGTCGAATCCCAACATTTGCTAGGGGAGAATTGCACCGCAGGAACAGATCTTAATTTGGGCGAAGGGGTTGTAGACCGTTACGCTCAAGAAAGGTTCAGAATCGAAGCCGATGTCGCAGTTAACAGGGCCAATATGCTAACGCGTATCTGGAAGTATGCTGATCCAGCAGTCCTTGCTTCAGAATATCTTCTTCATGCTTCTGTTTTTTCAATGGTCGAATTCGATGACGACATATTTGCCGCAGGCAATTGCTACGACTATAAGCAGTACAAAGATTACGTCCTATTTTGCCCTTATGCATACCGACTACCTGATGGAACGATCCTCGTGAAAGACTTAGCCATTGAATACAAGTACCTCAGCAATACTTCTGAATGGTTCTACATCGCTCGAAAAAATGCAGAGAACGTCATCAAGAATTACAACCAGTTCAGCAAGGGTAAGTGCTTCTTTTTCCTTATTTTAACCGAGTCGAATATTCGGAAAAACTTCGGATAAATTCAAATATGTTACCATTTCGTCCAAGGTTTTGGTCTAGTTAACGGTTAAACATTCCGTTGACGTAGTTGCCTTTCTCTTGTGGAAGTACTTTAGTTAGTTTCTGCAGATGTCATAAAATACCTGTTAGCACAACGTTTCTATAATAATTTCAGTACACTCTTCAGTAGCTTTTTCTGAAATTTAAGCAGTTATATGTGAAAACTTATTAATGGTCACATATTTAATTTTTTCAAGCACATTTTTTATTGTATCATGTAAGCTTCAATAAAAATACCTTTACATCTTCAGTTCAAAAAACAGACTAAGGTAATGTGCTGAAGGTGGCATGAAAATCGAAACAGACACCAATTCTAAGCAAAAGTAAAGAATTATTATGCGGCAAACCTTATTTAAAATTACATTTTTATTGCTTACATTATTTACTTGTACTATTTAAAATAGTATAAAGCAAGTAAATTGAATAATAAACTTTTGATACTAATGAATGCTATAACTGGTCTCTATGCTTATTTCGTAAGGTTAATAGAGTGACCCCCGGTTTACTGATTTTATTATCAGAATAATTCGTGATTAAATAAGATTACTGATTACTAGTTGCTCAATTTGCGCCAACAGCCAGTGGCAGGCGCATAAAAGTTTACACAAGATAAATAGTCAGAAATAAAATATAATACGTGCTCAAACACTTACCGTCTTAAGAGTCTTCCGTGAAATCATAAAGTGAATAATGTCTGTTAAATATCTGCAACAGTGAGGAAAAAATGTGTTTATATGCAGAAAACGAACGTTCTACATCTAGTGACGTTATATTTGCGTAATTAAAATAATCTTTGGAACAAATTAACGGTTCTGTGTTGACGCACCTTCACAAATTTGTTTTAATGTGCCAAAATCAAAATCTTTCTCTAGAACATTTTCAAACCTTTCTAGAACACAAACATTTTTTGCGTCTTCTACAGCGCAGCTGTGCGTGAACATGTTGCACTATTTGCAGAGATTCTACTAACGACACCGAAGATTTTGTAATTTTTCTATTGCCTCCACTAGTCCGAAGTAATTGTTCTGAATAGTTTTTAAATCCGTTTTAACCTGACTATCTTGAAATTTCGATTGGCTTTCCTTGATAGCCGCAGCTTCCTTTGGATCGAATTGTAAAACCACGTTCTTAATATTCTCAAAATATTTATGATAATAAAACGGGGCCTGTAACCATGTTCCCCAACGTGTAAAATAGGTTCTTTGGTAAAAAATAAAGGGCCAGTCTGTGAAATTTAATACGTTTTGGATTTAAAAACACGTTTTTGTATGCGCTGTTAAAGAGTCTACTTCAGGATAACATTTTCTAATATTCTGCCACATGACTGAAATATGAATTTTACACGTAATATGTAACAAGTTAGCAAATGTTTTTTAAAGACCGGCCTACAGAAAGCATGTTTGCGGCACAATCACTCATAAACATCAACAGTTGGTTTTTGAAAAATTTAAACTTTTTTCCCAAAATATTTAACACTAACTTTGAAATTACCGGCAGTACATTGTTGTACTCGTCTAAGCAATAAATTGAAGGTGACGATTGATGTGTTCCTTTTACGTACCATTCATTAACCACAGAATCTTTTTACCACCTATTGTTTCGTCATAACCACGTTTTTTTTCTTTCATCTCCGATCTAATCCTTTTTTTAACATGTTACGAACAGATGGCACTTCTTTTTAACGTTGCCCACTTTTAATTTGCAGTCCGAATATTTATTCCAAAAAAAACATATGTTTCCGTCAGTAAATTAAGCGGTAGATTACATGCAATAAAGGTAACACATAAATTAAATTTTAAAATTTTCATAGTGTGTGTGCAATTTTTTTAAGAATGCTGTTTACTATTTGTAAAGTAGACAATCCCTTTTGGACCAAACAAAAAGGGGATTACAAACTATAAGAATTTTAACGCGAGGTAGGCAGCATTTTTAAAACAAACATAGAATTACGAAATAGTATTTACGGCAGCGTACATGTATACACAACAGATCTGGTTGAGACTTGCAGTTATACTGAGGGTTGCATCGAACCTCCGCCACTGCCCGTTGGCGCTAGTGGGCAACTTTACTGTTTACGTACGCGTTATGGGCTGGTTTAATTCGTTTTTAACTAATTAGAATTGAAATGACATTTGGGACGATCAACAGCATAAAAATATATTGGGGTGTGTTAATGACTATACTTAGATGATTATTTGTTCCATTTTAAAGAAATTCTTGTTAAATT
>JAROYC020000014.1:1100727-1111047 GCA_029619255.2 Dynastes hyllus | reverse complement strand
TAGATGGATAAGTACTAAAACTGCTCTAAATGAATGAGAACTCCAACCATACACATCTAAAAAGAGTTAGTATGAAACTAGAGTGTTATTAAAAAAGTGAAATTGAAAGTTTTTCAATCTACTTTGCTACGGATATGTTACTGAATACAGAGAAGGTATTAAAGGAACCCAGAAGATAGAAACTCTGATAACATCGTAAAAGGAGAACTTGTATCTCTTTTAAAGGCGGATCCCTGGGTGCAAATTTTGTATGTTGGGAGTTCGGTCTGGGATAGCTAAGTCTCTTAGGCGGAGAAAGAAACGCTTAGACATTTTTTTTTATTTAAAACAGTTATTGTATTGCGAAAAATTGAAACAGTAATTGTCTTGAATTAAGGCGGATAGCTTTGATACAAGTAAACGTTTCTCTGCGTGTGGTGGAAAAGAAACCATCTTTAAATTGACTAGTAGAATGAATTGTTGTCATTGAAGCTTCAATATATAATTACCCATCTATATAATAAATCTTATTGTGGAGAATTACCTAGATAACCACTTCTAATATAATTTTCAGTTTTATTTTATCTTCATTCTCAGGTGTAGTATTATAATCGTTGAGAATCATTGAAAGTACTAAAGTTTTGACCCCAATAAATCGAGCCGGACTATATACCAGAAGCATATTGCAACCTCTACTTCCACTAACAAATATTTATTGTTGGAACTACACAAAATGCCTATAAATATCCTCCCGCGGTTGTGTTACTATAAATTATTGCCGCTGTGTAACACTTACCCATAAAAAAGGTCCTTTTATACAGAGGTGGTTTATTTATTGCTAATTTTTGGATACTACGATAAAATTATCGAGTTATTTCGACACCTATTGAATATCTTTTTGGTTTTAATGAAGTAATTGCCGAAGTGTATATTTCACAACATATCCATTAGGAGTTTGATTTTTGGAACGAGCGACGTCTATGCTCTAGTACCTGTCCAATTACTTAAAATAAATAGCAAAATGGTAGCATCCGTAATACAGGAGATAATTGCTTCTTTAAGCAATTTGCAGAATTTTTACGATACAATTTTACTGGATTAAGTTCTTTATCAAGCAAAAAGGATTTCTTAGCCACTTAGCCACTATTTTGTAGGGCAAATTAAAGGTTTTGACTGTGAACAGTAAGATCAACTTATTTCTTAAGCAAATAAACATGGAGAAGTTTTCTTAGGCGCTAATATTGAGTATGTAGGATACTTAATTTTTGGGTGCCATAGCGTTGAACTTATCAATCTTAACATTTCGATATTCGTGATGATGGCAATTTTACATTATTAGATCTGTTTCAATGTTAAACATTTTAAGCTTTGAGTTCTGACATGCTTGTGAAGTTAATGAGAACGGAGTAATGTGATGTTTGTCAGCGTAGTGTTCATGAACAATCTACCACTGGGTGACATTTGTGTCTAAAGTTCGTCCCGAAAAGAAAAGATGAGTTCAGGTTTAAAATATGTATTTTATTGACAATAAAATAAACGAAAGACTTTCTTGGAAATTAAATAAAATAAGAAACTATGAAACAATTAGTCTCAGAAATAGTATACATTGTGCGGCAAAATTATAGAATGAATTAATTGAATTTGAAGCATTTTTTTATATGACAATTACCCTTTTTTTATTTCCATAGATCATTTAATTGTCTAAATGATGCCATCAAAATTTTAATATCTCCCATAACAAAATTTTCGAATAAAAGTCGTTTCAAGAGTGGAAAACATAAATGTCATTAATAACAAAAAGCAAGGATAAATGCTGTTATTCAAGAAATGAAATGTTTGTTTCCTTTAAATGAAATGTTCGAAATGCTATCCACCTGTTCATAAATTTTACTAGGTTTTACAGAACAAATAGGTATTAATCAAAAATACAAAATAATCGGTTTTATGTGCTGTCATATGCCAAATACTCGTTATTCTTAATAAAAAAATGTTTTCGAACAAGGGAACATCCCGAACCCGAAAATTCAAATTGAAACTTTGTGAACAAGTAGCCCACACCCAAGGATGTTCGTTTGATCAAATTAATATCGTAATTTCCTAACAAAATGTTTCCTAATACGAAATCCATAGACGTCCAATGGTTGTATCATGCCAGTAATTTTCTTTGGTATAGTATGGATGTTTTGTTCTTGTCGGCCGATATTGACTTTGGTAGATGACGAGTCCCCGAATCCAGCAATGAAACTGTTTGAGGTCCAGTATTTGGAAGATATACCTTTGTGAATACTGTAGGAAGTATGGTATAGCTGTGGGTTGTCCGGAAATAGACGTACAATATTTTAACGCTTTATTAAAATTTTTTTTGAAATATCTAACTTTTTAAAAGATAAAAATATATAATGGATTCGGGATGTTCCCTTGTAAGTATCTGCCAATACACAGTAAGTAAAATGCAAGGCGTTTGATTGCATTGTTTTTCTTATTCTCTTATTTTTCAAGATGAAAAATACTTTGAATTCGTGGCGAACAGTGGTTCGTCACGTTATGTAAAACAAAATTTAAACAATAGCAGTAATAATTAGGGTGGGCAAGTTGGTTTAACTACCAATGAATATGGAGTTGGTGATACATTTGGCAATGGTATATAATTCCAATGAAGTTTCATCTGAATGTGGCCCTTTCCATGAAGCTTTTGGTATAATGTTAATGGTTTCCACTGACCAACATGTCCTGTCTTTTGTCTCAGTTTGAGGTTGTTTTATTTCTTCTCAGGAGTATCACAAAAAAAATGTCACAATATGTTACAAAATTTGTTTATAGTTTAACGTCGTTAACATTACATTTCAAAATTGAAACGACATTATTAGTTTGGATTTGGATAAAGTAAATTACCTAAAGCATCTAAAACCGTTCTAAAATTCTGCGGATCATCTGGGGCAATTATCCAGTCAATTAATTATGTTTTGCCGTCCTAATAATTGTAGTACCGTTAAATAGTATCAGTTTAAGCATATCGTTTTGTTTATTTTACCCAATTCGTGAGTACCTTGCGGGGCCAGAGCGTTTGCGTCAATTATCTTGATGATACCTTTGGTCTTATCGAAGTACGCCCTTGAGTGAGTGAATTATCTGACATTGGAGACGCGGGGACGTTCACATTAGCATTTCTAAACCGCGCGCATGCTGACGTATGTATGTATGTGTGTGTGATTGCACGTGCGAGAAAGTGCCGGATATATGTACAGGCTGACCGGAGATCAATATAAAGACTGGTTTACTTTACTATACATCTCTATATATAACAGGAATTTTCGGAGTTTCAAGTATGGTTTGAGGTGGTTCCGAACCAGTCTGCCACCTCTTCCCGATAGCCCTTCTTTCCTAAAGCGTAAATGCGGAAAAATAAGGTGACTCTGGAGTATAAAAACATTCATCGAGGTCGCATATTCAATACCTGTCATAAGGAGCATATTCGTTGTACGTATGTGAGTACATATATATGTATCAATTGAAATATGCAGAAATGTTAAACATATGAATACCAAACGTTTGTAAGGAAATAAAAAACAATTTCGTACAGGCTGACGGCTCTAGTAAATCGCGCGATCAATTCTTTAGATATTTATGGGGTGTTATATGGTGTGATATGACAATATTTACAACATATCTATCATTTTCAACCCATTACAATCTAAAGTTTATCCACTATTTCTTATATAAGATACATAACGGTTAATAACCCCATATTTTCAGCACAAATGGAAAATTCTATTCATATTTCATTCCTTAGAATGATTAATGTTTAGGCTTGACTCAAATAATTCCTCACAATTGCCGCATCGTGAGCCGGTGCCACTACAAATGCTATAGTCGATTTAATGGAATATTGTTATCTAAGAAGTTAGATACGTATGAGACAAAAAGGTTTAAATATCTTCCCATTTAATGTTTCTTCATACATAACTAGTCCTATGAGACGATTTCCCAAAATGCTCATCCAAACGTTTAATCCAAAAGATGTTGTGGTCTCCTTGCCCTATTTTGTCTGGAATTCTGTACTACCCAATACTGTTCCGTTTTTCTGTTAAAGATTCCAGAATGGCGACTGTTTTCCGGGATAATCATGGAACTTTCTGTTTCAGTGATTTTCATAGAATGAGGAGACCATTCGTGGCTTCTTCTCCAATGTTCGCATCATCTCCTAGTGCTATGGGAACATATCACAGCCCATTTTCTTCGTTAAAATTTGGTTGAGGAATTTCGTTGTATTCTTGGTCGCTTGTTTTTCCTGGTCATGCAGATCTTCGACTACCACATTTAAATGTCCTGTTCTCTTCAAGAAGTTTTACGGTTTAGATGATTTAGAGGTTCATGCGCTTCGTGGTTGTCGAAAGATTCGTTTATTTGTCGGGAAATTAGCTTGGCGATTTAAATTTGGTCAAGAACAGTTTGATACCGAACTTCCGAGATGTATTTGTTTCTGGAACTAAAGCTTTCATAAACGGTTTATAATTTATTTAATCGTTGCAAGTGTTTTCATTTCGTAAACAAGGTTCCCTAATATAGCACTAAAAATCATATCCTTCACTTCGGAGGATATTTATTGGTAAATTGATTGCAAAATCTATATTGCCACACGCAGAGAAACGTTTACTTTTTAAAAAGGCCAAGTCTCGGTACGTAATATTACGTTGACCAACCTTAGTGAAATAAAAACCACATCCGTAATATTTCGTATTATTAAAAAAAATGATTTTTTTTTACCCGTTTCATGCTTTTAAATAGGGATCTTGGTTAATAAGAATTCTATTTGACTAAACATTTTTTCCCTCAGTGTATTTGGTTATGATTTTAGAAGACATAAAGGAATATGAACCTAAGTTCTATTAACGCTTCTCTCTTTACGGAATAATAGGGGTGTAGAACTGGGTTACGAATGATATGTACGAGGGAAAGTCAAATATTATCTACACTTTCGCCATAATAAGCTTTGAAGGTTATCGTAGTGGCGACCGTTTGCGCATGCGTTAAGTTGGCGCCTCTGTGGTCATGTGTGCGGAATTTAATCACGATGGCGTCATTACTGCTAGCTACAACAGCATAAACATGTCAGCTCCGCTATTACTTTGCACCAAAGAGGAACAACGAGCAGTGATCCGGTATTTGTGGTCAGAAGGTGTGAAAGATGCTGCACACATGACCACAGAGGCGCTAACTCAACGCATGCGCAAGCGGCCGCCACTACGATAACCTTCAAAGCTTGTTATGGCGAAAGTGTAGATAATATTTGACTTACCCTCGTATATGCCTGCAATGGGATAGTTAAGATAGCATTTTCAGCACATTATTTTCATGTCATTAGTATATAAGAAAGGGAAAATTACACATTAAATAAATAAAAAAAAGAATTCCCAATAACGCCACTAAAGGAAATAGCTTAAAAAACATCGTTGTCATATATTTTTTTCGCTCCATAAATGTTTACCGTTGAAACAGGGACGATACAAAATGGTAAAACTGTTGGGAAAACTACATACATCTTATCGAATTTGCAGTAAATTGAGTAATATGGCAACTGCCAGCCAGTCTCCGTTACTACCGAAACACTAAGCCGCATCAAATGAAGAGTAATATCGGGGAAAATTCTCGCAAGCATAAATATATTTCGCTGCAGAACAATTTTAGATAGACCCCCGTTTCCGTTTTATTAATGATTTTCTAAAAATTCCTTTAATTATAAATCATGATAATGGCTCTTAGGGGATTCCCTTGAAATTCGTGTGCTATGTATGTTTCATTTTGTTTTTATTTGTATAGAAATATAGCAAATAAGTGGATGGAATATCTCACTTAATCTTAATTCGTTGCTAGACTTATCGAAGATCATTTTCGTAGCTAATTTAAAACGATGAAAGATAGAAGAAAGATATAAATGTAGGCACTAATAATAAAATCAAATTTAAATGTTGTTTTTATTTGGAGACTAAACGGTCTTTGCTAAACTGTTGACTCATATTGTATATTTAAGGTCCACTTGGTATACTTCTTAAATCTTTCTGCAATTTTTCCCTAAGCACATTTTGCATGCGGAATCCCTACAGATATTCCCTTTATACTTAATATGTATGACCGCGAGCTTGCGTGAAGGTGCAATATTGATAAGGGTGGAGTTTTTATATTGCGGCATCTGTTTCCGTAAATTAGATTTGAATAGAAAATGAATTTGATAGTGTATCCACACAAAAACGTGTGTGGAAGAACAATTTTTTAAATCCGTCATTCTATATCGTTTGCTCAAAAAAAAGTCTTTCTGATTGCGTTCAATAACACACGAATGTGTGGAATGTCTTGAAAAAAATCGTAAGTACACGAAACTCAACTACAAAGGAAATTAAAAAAAAAGCAATAAAAACGCTGCATTGGCAATATGCCGAAAAAGATTACCAACTGATTTTTTTTTTAATTTACCCCAAAATAACAATATTTTAAGTGGTCCTAGTTCGATGGCCAGGGACTGTATATTACCGATATACTATACTATGGCATAATATTAAAAGGATGTTAAACTTTCATTAGTTATCTTACTTTTAAAGATAACCAGTAGTTTTCCTGGTTTCCACTCTTGCAGTTTATTTATAACAATCTCGTCCATGATCCAATTCGGAAACAAACCCCAATTATATTTAATGGTGTGTAAATATGCCAAACTGAATTGATGAAACCGCATGTCTGTTAAAATTTTAATCCTGTTATACCGCAATAACGTCCAGTGAAGACTGACGAGAATGAATGCAGCCATAGTATAGTAGTTTCCATAAATACCTATGTATCATATAGTTTTTATAGCCCTAATTTGCCAATGCATTTAGATGAGGCCACTTATTTAAAAACAAAAATGTTGAACAAATTAACTTTGGAAAAAAATGATACATTTATGTGAAACAATACAATAGAAACTTGACCAGAACTTGTGACAACAACATGTAGTAATTAACAAAAATTGCAAGAGTTTTAGAGTACTCGGTAAGCACGAAATCATTACTAAGATCCGACATCTCATTTGATTTCCTACACACTAACGGTTTATATTGAAATGCAAGCAATGGTATTTGCATGTAGTTCTTAATTATATTTGCGGACATATTCTTAATTATATTTGGAGACATATCAGTGGATTGCTGTGTAACCGTTGATAACGGACTGTCGTACACATTCACCCGAGGATGGTAGTCATGTTAATATTATGGTAAGTTTATTTTCTTGGAAAGGAACCGCTAAATCTCTGCCACTGCTAAAGTTCTAAGAAGCGGGTATGAAGGTTATAGCGTCTCCGTTTGTGTGCCTGTGTGTATTTCACTTTATAAGTTTAATAGGTTGTGAACTGTGAAGTGTTTACACGCTTGAATGAGACACAGAGATACAATATACATATGTAAGAGTAAAAGATCGATTGTTAATATTAACACAAAGGTGGTACATGTCGGTAGAGAATTGTAAAAAGGTATATTTTCTAAACTTGGAACTTTGTAGTGAGCATAACGTACGTTGTTCCGTCTTTATTGTAACACGCTGTATATGCGTACTAGCACCACCAGAAAGAGATCATTAAATGGTGTAAGTCCGTTATTGATACTTTTTTCTATCTTCAATGTTCAAAACTTATTTTGGAAAAACATAATTTGAAGAATTTCACGGGCAAATTTCACTGCTTAAATATGCAGCTCTGCAGCAACGGAAGGTACTGTTGAGCAACACTCGATGGGGTTCATTAAAATCGACGATTAACACTTCGGGTAGTTCCGTTGTTAGGTTGAAGTCGACTGCGGGCTTGCGACTGCACGCTGCGAAGCGTTAGTATATGGAAAGAAGCATGTTAAGGTGGAAATGTATCGATAGTGTATAAAATAAATAATGACACCCTGTGAGATTTTCTGTGTTACTACTTTACAAATAACCCTAATGCAGATAATTACTAGTCAGTTGAGATGTCAGAAAGAGTAGAAAATCAAAATTATGGAAGGTATACTTGAAGAAAATAGTGGTGCGTGTATAAGAGACCGAAAAACTAAGCAATTGACTTGTAACCAGAGTAATGCCATTTTACAATTCTTACTGCAACGTAAAGCCGGAAACAAATTGAGGCGCGGTGTTGTTAACGAAGTTACCACCAAGTTCGACGTTACTCGATTAACTCCGTCGGGAATTTGGCACCCGGCCAAAGAACAATATGATAAAGGAACTCTTTGTGCCGATGTCTCAGCTAAAAAAAAAGGGAAAGTGTGGTCGAAAACGCAAAAACTACTCGGAAATTTTTGAGTAAGAGCCGGGATATCCCGTTTAATCGTCGCGGTACAATCCGCAGTTTTATTATTTGCAGCTAAAATTCCAAAATCAACCATTTTCCCCATATTTAAAGAAGGTAAACAGTTAAAGCGGATATCTTCAACAGTGAAACCAATGTTAACAGAAGAAAACAAATTAGCTCGACTATCATTTTGCTTGTCGAAGGCAAAGGGAAATTGATTTTTTCATAACATGTATGATTACGTATATATTGACGAAAAATGGTTTTACATAACTCAAATAAAACGATCGTATTATGTTGTGCTTGATGAACAAGAGCCTGAAAGATCTTGTAAAAATAAGCGCTTTATTACAAAGGTTACGTTCATGGCTGCAGTAGCCAGATCGAGGTATGATTTTGCTAAAAAGCGATACTTTGACGGAAAGGTAGGACTTTGGCCATTTATTTATCAAGAACCTGCCAAACGAAACAGTAAGAATCGAGAAAGAGGGACATTAATAACCAAACCCATCCAATCTATCAACACCGTCGAATGTAAAAGAATGATCATTGACAATATTTTGCCAGCTATTAGATCTAAGTTTTCAGCAGCACATAAACCAAAACCCATCTACATTCAACACGATAATGCCCAAGCGCATTCTTCTGATAACGATGTCGTACTGCTTACTAAAAGAGCAAAAGGGGGAGGAACATTCAATTAAAATACAGCCACCAAATATCCAGATTTAAATGTTTTAGATTTTGGGTTTTTTTTAATTCGATTCAATCGCCCAACCCCAAAGAGTCCCCAAAAAACTATAGACAAATTTAACGAACGTGTTTAAATCCTTTCAATGCTTGTGGGAAAATTAGATAATGTCTTTTTGATACTTCAAAAGTGTATGGAGTCAATTATGATGGCTTCTGGTGGCAACAATTACAAAATTGAATATATAAACAAAGGAAAGCTTCGTCGTGAAGGACGCTTGCCTGTGTCGATAATGTATAGTAACGAGGCTCTTGATATAGCCCGTAATTTAATTTGATTTTATTACTATTATCAAATAGAAATTTGTTTAAATAATGTAATAAGTTAAATAAAATTTATGGAAGAAAAATTAATTCATTTTTTTGTATACTATAATTTGGGACAGAGCGAGCATATGTTTTCAATAAAATTTCATTAATTTATGTTTATTTGTAATGCGCGATTAAGTACGTTTATAAATAAAATTCCTGTTATTACTATTTACTACTTTTTATGTTCAATATAAGTACATTTTCTGAAAGTAAATATTACCGGTAAATTACCGGCAATGAAAAAAAATTTTAACGAAGTACCGGTATTGAATAACGTCGATAAATTTATAAATACAAAATGTTGGTTTCCTATTTTACCAAAACAACAGGACAACAGAAAACTTGAAACAAGATTCGCTGGTAATACTGCGGTTAATAGGTCATTTATTTTATCCCTTGCAATACCTGGTCAGATAAATGCAAAATCTATGGATAATAGGTTTTTGAGAAGACAAATGAATCTACAGCATACATATTTAACTTAAGTGAATCATTACGATCGAATTTAAGAGAGCTCGTTACGAAACAATCACAATGGCGCGCAAATAATGTTAGTTGATCGCATATTCATAATCCACGGAAAGGATACTAAAATCGTTAATTTCATCAATCATTTTAACATTGTTAATATTATAGAGTGACATCTTCTGAATAGCAACTAACCTTGTGAACAGATAGGGTTACGAATTCAAGTTTATAATATCGAATGTGATCAATCAAATGGATCTCGCGTGATAGGCACAATATTGAGAATGAATTAATTTTCGTTATAACCAATCATGCCCCGATATACATATACATAGCTAGTATGAATTCTCGATTCCGTGAAATGCGATATGAATACATCTAGTTGAAATCGCAATTATGTTGAATCCTCCCAAGTGATAAATTATTAATTCCAATGGGTGTTTCATTAGCCGAAAGCCTTTTGTTCTGACTGCGAATTAGGAACATTTCGGGAATCCTGTTCAAAT
>JAROYC020000014.1:976218-1100628 GCA_029619255.2 Dynastes hyllus | reverse complement strand
ACAGAAAATTCCTGATCCAAACATTAAAAGAATTTAATATACCAACGCAGCTTATCGCCTTAATAAAAGAAACGCTCAACGTTCATAGTAAGGTCCGAATTTAAACTGAACAGACAGACACAATTCATGTTCGAAAAGAATTACGACAGGGAGATGCCCTATCATGTATCCTGTTCAATATTGCAGTAGAGAAAATAATCAGAGAATCAACGGTCAACACCAGAAGAACAGACGACATTGATGTCATAGCCAGAAGTAGGGAAGACATGGTGGTAGCATTCAACCTAATAGAAAGAGCAGCCCAGCGCAGTGGCCTGAAAATTAATGAAAGTAAAACAAAATATTACATAACACATGGGCTGAAAAGTACCGGGCCTGACAAAGAAAACACGTTTTTTTTTGTTCAAAATTACTTTATTCATCAACGTAATTTCCATCAAGAACAACCAATCATTCCGCGCCGCTCTAACATTTCAATCCACTTTTGCTAAACGATTTATCTTTTCCTCAAAATATCCTAGTTTCACGATAACCTCTTCATTCGAGCGAAATTTTTTACCGGCGAGCTTTTTTTTGTCTGCGAACAGCCAGTAGTCGCTGGGAGCCAAGTCTGGCGAATACGGTGGATGTGGGAGCAATAAGCTATAAGCCACATTATATTAAATAGTAATAAATTGGTCAGGCCAGCTGGATGCTGAAGCATCGGAGAAACCCAGTGTCTAGCTGCTACGGTAATAGGGTAAGACCGTACCGCCTGCGGAAACCCGGAGGTCCCTACGATCTAGAAACTCAGTACTTAGAAACTGCACCTCAAAGAAGCACGCGATTACCCCTATTGTGCCTTGTAAGAAACAGTATGGAAATGGATTCGCAAGGAAATAAAAGCCTTAGGACTGCCTAGTGGGCATCTTTTGCCTTGGAGGAAGCGCCACATAAAGCTGGTGGCAATCAAACCTTAGGGCCCAGATAAGAAACCACCTGGAATTCCAGACTATTAGTAAGCAAGCCTTAGGTTTTTTATCTTAAAAGGATAAATCAGGTCAATCAAATTGAAACCAGAGTTCACACCGAGGTTCGAGAAAAAATAATCAAACAACTGAGCCTGTCCCATCAACAAGTCGACACCAATCACATAGACAGAAGAATTAGAAAAAGATCTTGTGAATGCTTATTACTAGTTTACACCCGGAACTCTCGTATTTGCTTACATACAATTTAAGAGACAAAACTGCCTATATAATCTCCAAACAAAACAAAAAACACAAGAAAAAAGGAAAAAGCTAAGATGAACCACCACAGATCCATCTCGTGAAGAACTTGAAAATTCAGACTTAAGAAAAAGAAAAAAGAAAGTACCTGTCAAATGTTCAATCAAAAAGCACACATTGGCAACAATGAACAAAACTATAGACAAAGAAATCAGTCATCCATTGACGATCTGGATAACATAGTATAGACGGTGTTTCTGGTGATTTATCCCCTTCATATTCCATTGTAAAAAAGTGGGCAAAATGTTTTCGTTTGGGGGGGAAAAATCCCTCGATCAACCCAAATTTAACTGATAACCCTCAAAACATTTCAATTTTGAAAATGGTTTAGCAGATTTCCGTTTGAAAGTGAAAGGATTAGCAGCGATGTCTAACATTTCTGAAACAAGTATTCGCCTTGCTGGGAGTCGAATGTGCGCGCTCGTTTTTCAAGGGGGAGACAAAAAGATTTGGGAAACCATTGCCCCGGAGATGAAAGAATGGTTCTGTATTATGATCCTTTATCCAAAAAGGAATCGATGGCGGCGACCCGATGAACCTCGTCTCAGAAAGCTGTAATACAAGATTTTGAGGGAAAACCCTTAGATTATTTTTACAAGGGTATAGAATTATTAATCGGAGGATATCAGTGCGGCTTCTGCAGATTTTTGCTCTAAGACAGATCCTAGAAAAAACCAGCGAGTTCGATATAGACACACATAACCTCTACATCGACTTTGAGAGTGCCTATGACAACATTAACAGAAAATTCCTGATTCAAACATTAAAAGAATTTAATATACCAACGCAGCTTATCGCCTTAATAAAAGAAACGCTCAACGTTCATAGTAAGGTCCGAATTTAAACTGAACAGACAGACACAATTCATGTTCGAAAAGAATTACGACAGGCAGATGCCCTATCATGTATCCTGTTCAATATTGCAGTAGAGAAAATAATCAGAGAATCAACGGTCAACACCAGGAAAAGGGGGCGACATTGATGTCATTGGGCCGAAGGGGGAAGGGAATGGTGGTAGCATTAAACCTTAATAGAAAAACACCCCGGCGCAGTGGCCTGAAAATTAATGAAAGTAAAACAAAATATATATCATAACACATGGGCTAAAAAGTCCCGGGTACAAAAAAAACCCGTTTTTTTTTCCCTTGCTTTATTCATCAACGTAATTTCCATCAAGAACAACGCAATCATTCCAGCGCCGCTCTAACATTTCAATACCACTTTTGTTAAACGATTTATCTTTTGCCTCAAAATATCCCTCATTTTTCAGCGATAACCTCTTCATTCAGGGGGAAATTTTTTTTCCCCGGGGAAGCTTTTTTTAGGTCTGCGAACAGCCAGTAGTCGCGGGGGACCCAAAAACGGCTACGGGGGAGGGGTGTGGGAGAATTGGTTTTCATGTAGTTTTGCCATTGTTTTGATTGACTTGTGACACGGTGCGTTGTCTTGATGAAAAAAAATTTTTTTTCTTCGCCATATGCGGACGTTCCCTTTGAATTTCGGCCTTAAAACGCTCCAGTAACGCTATATAATATTCACTGTTGATGGTTTTCCCTTCTCAAAATAGTCAAAGGGAAAATTACACCACCCCCTCCCAAAATACCGAACCATAACCTTTCCGGATTTTTGTGCTTTCGGGCGCTTTGGACGAAAAACACCATTTCTGTCCACTCGATTACGTCTTTTTAAAATTTCCCGGGGTGAAGTGATGGATCCATGTTTCATCCGTTTTTCCCTATCGACCAAAAAATTTCCCGGGTTTTTTACCCTTTAAAAATGGAAACCTTTTCTCCGAAAAATCAACATGTTCTTGTTTTGGTTTAACGTGCAAACCCAACCCCTTTTCAACAGAACTTTCCTAGTCAAATGCTCATCAATATAAAGCCCAAAACTTCTTTTGATATCTTTACGATGTCCTTAACTCACCAACTTCCCTTTTTGATCATTCAAAAAGGGTTTTGTGGATTTTTTTATGTTTTTTTGGGTTTTACCCCCATTTTGGGCGTCCACCGTTCTGCATCTTCGGTTCTCTACGACCACGTTTAAGTCAACAAACCAACGTTTTTTGTTGTTTCTGATGGAGCGGGGTCCCCCAACACTTTTCAAAAACCTTCTTCCGAAGATATTTTTTCCCCTCAAAAACGTTTTAAATTAAAAACCAAATTTTTTTGATCCATTGTTTTGGAAAAAAACAAAAATAGCGTCACCCCCTTAAAAAAACTAAAAAGAATGAATATCATGAAATTTTAACAGCTGTCTTTTTAAAGGAAATACCCAACTGCAAAACAGGTGAATGCAAAAAACTAGCCCATTTGTGTTGGGGCCCCGGGACTTTTCAGCCCATGTGTTATGTTGTCAAGTCAACAGGACAGAGACACCTTCAAAATATAACGATAGGAGAATATAACGATAGGAGAATATAACGTTGAAAGACTTCACATATCTAGGTTCGCTAGTCACTTCAGATAACAACAGTAGTGATGAAGTTAAAAGAAGAATACACAACTAATTAACCACCTCAGGTCCGACAACATATCAAGAAAAACAAAATGCCAAATGTATAAAAAAAAATTTAAAAAAGGCCTTAACATACTTTTTAATGTTCCCATATTTTCGACAACGACAACATCGGCTGTCAAATTTGGAAAGAATAGTGTGTTCAGTTAGCCACTCGTTGGTAATGAAATATCCCCCATGCGGGTAAAAAAATTTAAATTTTTAAAAAGACGAAAAAATGTTTTTACCAAAAATGAAAAAATTTTGGGGAAATTTTAAAAGAGGGGTGAAGGAAAACAATGCTTGGCGCAGACGCTATAATTTCCCTTTTACCCCCGGGCCCATAAGGAACAACATCCCGAAACCCCCCTAAAAATTAACAAAACCCCCAAAACCCATAAGAAGAAGACTAAAGGGGAGATTCAAACTCAGATACGTGGAACAGGTAGAACAAGACCTGAAGATTTTAAAGATAAGCAATTGGAAAAACAAATTGCGTTACAAATTGGAATGGAGGAAAATCTTAGAGCAGGCCAAGACCCATAAAGGGTTGTCGAGCCAATGATGATGATGATAATAGAGTTATTAGTTAATCGTTGTAATAAATGTATTGAAGCTAGGGGAGATTATATTCACAAATAAAAATTATTATATTTTACCAAGTTTATTTTTTTATATCAGGCCGAGAATTTATGGCACCCACTACATAGTTCCACAGCATATTCTATTATTATTATCTTTTATTCTTTTGTAAGTATTTTTCATGTTTCGGAATTTGATTTAGATGTTATTTTTTAGAATATGGAGTTGATATTAGTTTTGTAAATTCGACACATACATACATATGGGGTTAAAATGAAATGAAGAACTA
Source organism: Dynastes hyllus (assembly GCA_029619255.2). Taxonomy (NCBI): domain Eukaryota; kingdom Metazoa; phylum Arthropoda; class Insecta; order Coleoptera; family Scarabaeidae; genus Dynastes; species Dynastes hyllus. The sequence continues at coordinate 1,095,993 of JAROYC020000014.1, read as the reverse complement.
TATTCTTATTTTATTTTTTTTATACGAAGCATAGCGAAAATGTGAAAACGTATCTATACATTCACAAAAAGGTTCGTATTTAATCCTCCCTTGGCACTGGCAGGATGTAGGATAAAACAAAATGTTGATAATTGTTTCCGCACGTCGAAAAGAAAAGTTTTATCATGCGCGATTGTTTTCTGGGTTATTCTAGTTGAATCCCGGCTAACAATTTTTAATCTAGCAGGCGTTGTAAAATAACTAACACGGATTTTATACTACGCATTTTCAACATTCCTCTTGTACAGTTGTAAGCAAGTGAACTGATTTACAAACTCATATTTTGCATAATCATTAGCGGGATCATGTTACAAACTGTTATTGCTCGGAACATAATTTTTTGATACGTAGAAAGGTGCTACCCTATGCTTACGTTATTAAATTGAAGACCTCTTCAGTTTAATCAAATCAACAAATAAAAAAAAATACAGGTATAAAGGTTGAATATTACGCTTGAATTTAGTGAGAGAACGTTTTAATTTGATCTGTTTCTCTTTTCCAAAGTAAATGCTAAACAAATGATGAAAATCATAGAATGGAATTTAACCCACGAGACTTTTATTTTTCAGATCTTACTTGGTGTATAGTTAGTGGTAAATTTTACTTTCTGATAGTTAGGGGAAATTTATATAGGAATATACAGCCTGAAAATACTCAAATTTGCTAAAAAATATCGCATATTGATCAATCAGTAATTGGTGTATGAGTGCTTAAGTTTGAATGGAATAGAAGATTCAATTTTTGTTGAAGGTATCTTGGATATAATTCAAATTTTTCCCCTTAAATACCACCTTCATTTCTCAACATAGTCTCCTTGTTCTGCAAAAGGGTTTTGCAATTGGTTTAAAATCTTTCTTCGCCGAATGAACTTAGGAAAAATGTCGTTGCGAGCCAGATCTGTTGAATAGGGCGGGTAATAAGTTTACAGGTAAAGAATGTTAATGTAAAAGTTATAAAAAATATTGATTCAATCTCGTAGTCAAAATATTGTAGAAGTGAGTCATTTAATCGTTTCGTTATAGTGACATAAAGAAACTATTTCCTTGAATATGTAAAAAAATTGAGAATCTCAAAACTTGTGTTCATTGAAATCTACAAAGTACTATAATAGTATATTACAATTAAGTAAAAACAATAAAAGTGCTATTTTATTTACCTATTAGAGGATGGAACATAAAACTTTGCCAGCAATCGTAAATTTTTCAATTTAAAGAAGAGACCACTGTAAAATAGATACCCATACGAGAATAACGAACTTTTACAATCTCATCCCGGATCTTTATTTTAGAATTCAAATTACCCTGTAATGCTTATTTAAATTGTAATTCATTTTACAATAATATCCAATTTAGAAGATAGTACTGAATTTATGTTTATTTTTAATTTAATAGCTGCATCTTAGTGAATTTAAGTGGAGAATTGAAACTGATGATAAAAAAATAACATTATCTTTTGCTAGATAATCTCTATATCCATCTGAATCTGTTTTGTACTTTTATTACCTTATCTCAGAACCCTATTTTAATATTTAAATTTTACTATGATCTTTAAAATTAGAGAAAGATACAATATAGGGAAATTCCTATAGGTGTTAATACTTCTATAGTATTTTATGTATTGATTTGTTTATAAATATTCAATAAACGGCTCCTTTAAAGTGTTATATGCCTACGTGAAGAACATTAAATGGAAACCTGGATAATACTGGCATTATAGGGAATTGCTAGTTATAAAGTTTATAGCTTCAAACCACATGCATTAGGGAAACCTACAGACTTCATTTTTATCGCTACCGGATTAAAATTAACATTTTGCCGTTTGGAAACAAATTGTTTCTTGACTTTTAAATGTTGAGAAGCAAAAATACGTACCAGTACAGTCTAGAAAGATGGCAATACTCGTCAAAAATATTCCGTTAATATAATTGCACATGCGTTGAAAGATACTTTTGAAAATTTAAACGTTGTTGGACACTCAGTTGTTGCTTAACAGTCGTTTGTATTAGTTAAAATGTAAAAAAAATCGAATATCGAGCGGAAAATTATTATTATATCGGATAGTTTTTGAACCATCGACCTAAGTATTGTAAAAACTGGACACAGTTCTGTTAGAATTAGGAGGAAATCCTGCGAGTTGTATTCAATGAAACTTATCGTGCGCTTCTGCGGTTATATTCTCCAGGGAACACATTTCATTTCTGGACACGAATTAAATGGTGCTACGCCAGTAAGGATATATTTTCAGCTGTTCCGATTTCGAAAAGAAATTGCCGCGTTTTGCCCTGAATTTGAATGCACAGGTGTATCTAGGAAAATGTGATATTTGTTAGCATAATGATTCCATTTTTCTTTGCGAGGAAACGTAATTTGAAATAAGCTAATACCTACTGTCTCAATATTACAGTCGAGAAATTCAAACTTTCAAAATACGAGGTTTAAGTGTTATTTATATTTTTCAACTTTAATTTCAATTCAGAGAAGGGGTAGAAATATCATGGAACCACATTTGATTTTGCACGGAAGATAATAATGAGATAATAAGAAAGTTTATGGAATACACTACAAAGGCAATACCAAAATATTTAAAAAATAGATCGAGTTCTAGAAATTTAAACAAGCACTAGCAATATCAAACCTAAACATACAGGGAGTTTAAATTGTATAAACTAGTGCTTCTACGGCTGCTACAATACGTTATATGAAGAAATATTTGATTGTTAGACTTTGTCAAAAGATTGACTCACCGCATGGTGTTAAAAAAGGCATATTTTTGGATGTAATTTAATCGAAAAAAGATAAATGACACGACACTAAATTGGATAAGAACTAATATTTTTTCAGGTAAAAGTTTTTCCATATCGTAACACTAATTTGAACAACACCGTCAAGTGGGACTACTTTTATCATTTCTAAACTTAAAAATTATTTCAAAAAGGTATTAGCAGAATATCACTACTTTAGGAATTACCCCTTAAATTTCCATACAGTATGTGATATCATGACGTAGCCACATACAATTTAAATATATTAAAAAAAAAGCGCCTGCATGACTTTAACAATTTTTCATAAACTATCAATGCGAAAACAATATACATGTAAACAATTATTTGCATTGTAAACACATCTCTTTTATTCTTATATATATTTGTAAAGAAAAAGCAAAATGCTAATTATTCCTGAATATATAAAAGTATTAATATATTTAAAAATTAATAATAATCAAGTTAATATAAAGATAGTCGTATTAGTTTCTTACAATAATTCGTTTTTACACCATCAAGTGAGGCTACTTTGATCATTTCCGAATTTAATTATTTCAAAAAGACTTTAATACAATAATATTACTGCTATTGAATTCATTATGACTATCCCTACATATTGTATGTGATATGACGCCACGTAGCCACATACTTTTATATATTCATCATATATTAAAAAGAAAAGCGCCTGATCAAAGTTACCCCACAAGGTGGGGCAACTTTGATCATTTGTATGAATTCAACAATTTTTCATAAACTATTAGTGTTAAAACAATTTAGAAGCAACTTTGATGACCTACTAGTGTAAAAATCACCCGAAAAGCAAATAAAATACGAGAACAAGAACAGAAGCATGTTTTATCAAACAAAAATATGAAATATACAAATTTTAAAAATAGGTACCTATAGGCTATAAGTAAATATATAAAACGCTGTTGTATAATAGCTTTGTCCCAACAAACATCACAAATTAATTAGCGCCAATCATATACAGTGAAATCAGTCAGAAAACAGTTCGAATTTTTTCTAGCTAATCGAATCACGTCTGACTAATTTGTGATTTCTGCTGGCACAAACCTAATATTTTTAATATCATCAGGCAGTGCAAAAATCATACGGCGAAGTCTGAACTACTTCATGGTGTTCCTCAACGGTAGGCCAAATGGAGACATCACCTCATCCGCTTAGAAACTTCATATTCAAGATACCATCAGCATTAAAAGTTTTAAAAAAATGAAAATAAAAATGGATTTTTAAGTGATTAATCTCGCCCCCCTACTTCTGAAAGAATTTATGGCCGACAACCACGAGCTTCATAAATTATTATGATTTATTTTATCATTATTAAACAATAATAATATATTTATTATTTAACATACTATAAATTCAGCTACAGATTATAAACAGAAACAGAAAAGAAACATCGCGTATAGAGAGAGAGAGAGAATAGATACAAATTAGCGGTTCACAAAGATATACTCATATCTTATTATCATTTCTGGGCATTGCCAAAACTGGAGCTTGCGAAACTATATTTATGCGTCCAGTTGAGATGAAGAACGTCGCAAGATGCCTGGACGTTAAGCGAGGGACATTGAATGAAACGCGAGATAGTAGAAATTACCAGTTGATTCTATCATGAAATGTTGCGTGTTGATTATCACGTTGCTGGGACAAAGATTTCATGTCGTTGCAATAAATCGCTTTGATAGACATTTTGGTAAACACGAAGGCATGGTATAGCGTTTTAATGACATCTGAATCCGTGAATGGTGGTCGAATAATATAGGAAACCAAAAGCTTTATTCGCTGTTAAGCAAAGTTTTTCGATGCGCCCAACAAAGCTCATAAGAACGTTGAACATCACGCCAAGATTCCCCACCGAAGAGACTCTCGATAATTGATAATTGCCAACATAATAGTATGTCAGAGTTGGAGACGTTCTCCTAGAAAATGAAGCAGTACTTGCTCAAGCTTAGCTTTAATTTGTTCGTCTCACACCAGTTCATAATTGTAAGCAGATTGCTTTGCAAGAATGAGTTGTCATCTATTCCATTAATTGATGATAAAACCAGACAAGTAAGGCTCTCAAAGAGGTCGTTTATGAATAAAAGCGGTCGCAGTTTAGCGAAGTTACATATAATTGCGATGGGTCGATAGTTCTTCTTATGAACAGGTACTATTCTTGTTTTTCTCCAAGCTGTAAAGAAGACACCAACAGAAGTGGTTAACTGCCAAATTTTTCAGCGTAAAACCTTAAACAACAAGCTATGTAGATACAGAAGGTTTTGGTAAAATATGTACATCAACTTACTTGGACAAATACATTTTTGGCTCTTCAATTTTCGGTAATTTACCTTTGTCAAGCATGCCCGTTCACTTTATATTTCGAGTAACTATTATGCATGTACACAAAAACTTTTTTTATTTTGGGTTTAGGGGGCCAGGCGCAGAAAGTTGAAAAAGCAGAGTTGTTAAATGCATGCCCTTAAAAACTTTTTAAACGTTGTTAGCTATTATGTATTAGTTTTCTTTAATCAGTGCTTTCATACTCAATTTATGGTTTTTGGAAGCAATCAATTGCATCAGTAACATTCACGCAACATTATTTTTGGTCTAATCGATCCGGATATCTACCAGCGAAGGAAATACTAATACCTAACCACAACTGTTCGTCGAAGCTACGAGTCTTATCAAGTCAATCAACGAAAATCAACAAATCAGTCAATCATCGGTCTATGTAAGTCTCATTCCCTTTTCCATTGATACTTTCCTTTTTTTTGCAATCGATATTTATATTCTATTAAAACAAATAAATATAACAAACGAAATGGATGATATCCAAGGTCTATCCATTTATTACGAAGAAATTAAAGCAAAATTAACTGGTTTTAATAATTTTTCCGAAAACTTCCCAAGATGTAAATCCAAACTTGATAAATTAAAAATCCCCCAAAAAAAAATAAAGTTGTTTTAAAGAGTTCGATAAAATTCAAACGCAGTAAGAACAATTAGATATCGGCGAGGAAAATTCTAATGAAAGAGAATTACTCAACGATTTATACTTCGAAACAATGTGAGATGCAAATAAGTAATTAAAATTTATTAATAACTCGCATCAAGAGCAACAAAATCCAACTGTAAACCAAATATGTATGTACGCAAATAAAGCAGCCTCCGATAAAAATTCATCCTTCTGATGGTATCAACAGAACAATGGTTACCATCTTTCAACTCATTTAATTCACTAAATAATAGAAACCCAAATTTAATCTATTCAGCGTTAGATGCAATCGATGTCCTTGAACTAATCCCAAATAACTACATAGTGGCGTACGAATATTTACAAAGAAGGTTCAAGTCAGCGCGGTTAATAGTTGATAACTATCTCAAAGGTATTGTAGTCTAGATTAGATGGCTATTTAACACATCTAAGTGCATTGAAAATGTTAAATGTACCCACTGATCATTGGGATCCAGTTTTAATTAACATTTTAGTTCGAAAATTCGATTATAATACAACAAAAGAATGGGAAAACAAATTAGATAATGACAAATTACCAACGTTGAACGTTCATGTTACTACAAATTCAAATTATTTCAAATATTGTTCATTTTGCAAAAAAGATCATCTAATTTATTATTGCGAAGATTTTCTAAAATTGTCAATAATGCATACGAAGAAATTAAGAAATTAAAATTGTGCATTAATTGTCTTTTCCCAAACACAAAGCAGCCGGGTTTTATAGTACTTTAAAAAGCCCCAACGACTAAAATTTACTACTCCCTTGATTTTAAAACCCAAACGACCAAACGCCAAATGTAACAATGGCAAACCATATTCTAAATTCTCAGGCAATATTATCAACAATTTATTAATTAAAATCAAAGAAGTTTTTGAAACCTGGGTGCCCAAACCAATTTCATAACAGAAAATATGTGCAACAAATTGAATTTGGAAATTGAACCCATAACAGAACCTGTTATTGGAATTGGAAATTCAACATTGAATATTACACATTCGACCAAATTCACGATATAATGCGTTCGAAGCAACTATCGAATATTTGATTTTGCCTCCTGTACCCATTATCGATATTTCAAACACATGCATTCCACACGGATCCAGAGTTCGATATTTCAAAAGATATTGAGAATTAATTGGAGCAGAATTATTTTGGAAAATATTACAAATGCAACAAATTAAATCAACAAATATTCCCCAATTACAAAAGACATCATTTGGGTGGCTAGTAGCTGGAAAAACAATCAAGCCCTACAATATACAATTTATAAAATTTTAAAATTAATTAAATACAAATCTTTTGGAATATTGAGAAAATGCAAGAAACTTACCAAATATCATCAGAAGAACAAAGGCTTGAAGAATGTTTCTTAAAAACATATTACAGAGAAGAAGAATGAAGATTTGTGCTCCAACTTCCATTTAATCAAAGCTTAACACTTGGGACTTTAAGGGAGGAGATTTAAACCCCGCGTTACCAAAAAATTTCATGAACGAATACATACAGCTTGGACACATGGTGCATGGTTACAGAAACAGAGGATCAACCAAATGAGCAATATTATTTACAGCATTTTTGTGTAATAAAAGGTCTAGTAAGTCCAGTACTAACCAGCGCAAAGTTGATTATGCAACGATTATGGCAATCGCAGGTATCATGGGACGAGTAAGTCTGCTCGAAAATACATACAACTTGGCACAAGTTCAGAAATTCATTGGAAGATTTAAATCAAATATCACTAGATTTGTTATCGATCATGCTAATTTGTCATTAATTGAATTGCATGAATTTGCCGATGCTTTAGAGAAGACCTATAGAGCATGCGTGTATCTGTGATCAATCAGTTCAAATGGTAAATAAACACGTTTAGTGATATCAAAGTCGCGTCTAGCATTGTAGAAGAAAATAACATTACCAAGCTTCGAGATATGCACACATGGAAAACATTTTCGAGATAGCAAAATCCATAGTAACACAAAAACCTTAAAACATAAAGGAAAGGTAAATAACCGGAGTATGGGAATCAGCTGTCAAATCATCTAAGTTTAATTTTTTAAGAGTTACAAAAAATCAATCACTGACCTTTGATGAAACGAATACATTAACTATTCAAATAGAAAGCATTTTAAATTCCCCCGTCCTTTTTGTCCATTGTTACAGGACCCAAATGATTTGTTCCCACTAACCCCTGCTCATTTCCTCATTGGCGAATCTTTTGTGAGCAATCTCGACCCAGATTACAGAGACATAGTAATGAACAGATTAACAAGGAACTAGCTTCTTCAGCACATTTGGAAACGTTTACATCTGGAGTACCCAACAACGTTACAAATGGAAAACAAAGGAAGCAAATTTGGCAGTTAACCAGCTGGTGTTATCGAAAGAAGGCAACTTCCCTCCGTACAGATGGACTCCTGGAAGAATCATCGAAATTCACCCCGTCAGAGTGGTTTCAGTGAAAATTAGTGCTGAAGATTTCAAACGTGGTATTAGCAACATTTGTGCGTTATCCATTGACTCAAAACTTAATGTTATAGAATATTCGCATTATATTTAGTTCTATTTATTCATATACTCTTCTATGTTTAACTGTGTTTTTAATAGTATTTGACATATGAACTTACATGAAACTTTATATTTAAACGTGCTGTTCAAGGCGGGGGAGAATGTTAAGCACACCCGCTCATTTTGTATTTCGAGTAACTATTACGCATGCGCACAAAAACGTGTTTCATATTGCGACGTTAGCGGCGCAAGCGTAGAAGTTGAAAAACAAGTTGTATGTTCATGCATGTAACCGTCATAAACGAATAAACGTTGTTAGCTGTTATGTATTAGTTTTCTTTAATCAGTGCTTTTATACTGAATTTACGGCCCTTGGAATCACATCAGTAACATTCACGCAACAACCTTATTTAGGCTTCTCTCTAAAACCTCGACGAAAACTACGAAATGCATCCGTTAGGACCCATAGCTACATCTGCAAGGTAGTTTGCTGAAGTGAGAGTCCCATTTGTTACAGATTTTTGGTTTAGTTAAGGCGCCCAAAAAGATCAAAGTAGTCTCACTTGACGATAATAAGATTCTACGTCTAAACCTTCACTGGGTTTGATGGAGTTACTAAATAACCAAATAAGGTTATTATTTCTAAGCTTTAAGTTGGTCATGAAATAATTTTTGGAATATTCAAACAAATTTTTATATACCTTCAACTTTAAAAAATTGAAGGGAATATACCACAACACAATCGCTAATCACTAGTATATGGATATAAGTTTAAAACTAAAATAAAACAATGGATCCAAAGGTGATTAAAGGTAAACATTTGCTTAGGTTACTTTTGCTTTTTCTTCTTTGCCGACTGTATATCCTTTTGTTTTGGAATCCACTTCTGTTGCCCTTTCAGACTGTTGGGCTTTTAGGGGTGTTTTAAATTGTATAAATTATTTCCCGTATCATATTACAAAAATTTGAGGCCTGGTATGTCCCAGGTTGGGAGGTTCAAATGCAAGAAGAGAATCTCCGAGTATGGTACAGCTTTCAAAAAATGTATAGTTTAATAAATAACGTAGTATATAATAAATGTTTAAACCTGTAAGGAGAATGTTTTTGGCTGCAAGAATAGAATAATTCAATTTCCAATTTCTTTGACGCATTCAATGTATTTTGAGTGATTCCTTTATGATCAACAATGGTACAATGTATTTCCAAGTAAATATGATTTTTTCGTAGTTTTTGCCAATACGCAAATAACATTTTTTCTCTGTATCTCATTAACACCATTTTTTAGAATGTATCGTATTAGCCCCGATTTACCCTCAATTATTAAAATTATTATTAATATGAGCTTTCACACTTTCTTAATGAATCGTCATAACAATATTCTTCACAATTTGTTTTTTCCAAAAGGTTCTAAATGAATTAACCCTGTCATGAATGAAATACATTTCTCTTCTTCTCATGGATGTTTGATGTGAAAAACGTTTAGACACATTACACATGATTTTTCAACGCTAAAGATATTGATTTCCAGACGCCTTCTAATCTAACAATCGCACCGAAGGAAGAACGGTTTATTAATTACAGCAGTTATATCCCAGACAGCGAATTTATTGGAGTTATTGTAGGTTTTTTTTAAATTCCGAGATGGGGATGACCAAAGAAATTTATTGTTATTTCGCGGTTACATTACTCGTTCATTATTCTAGCCGTACAGGCGGGACAATTGCCTTATTAGAGAATCAAATTAGCCCTAGCAAGCAAAATTAATTGTTCGTATTAACAAGGAAACCATCTCTTGTCTTTCTTCTGAACTGTGCTAAATTTTCCAAATATGGGGAAATTTTTAGTCTGAAACGAACAAAATTATGGTGGGGTCGCCACTGCGTTGGGTTGTCTACCAATTCGAACCCGGCAAAGCAATAAAATACTACACACACTATTTTTTCCCCTAAGGCCGTTACCCCGAGACTACAAAGGGCCCCAGCGCCCTTTGATGATGTCATGTTTTGGGGAAAATCGCCATGCACAATATTAGCCTAAGCGGCAAAGGAATCGTTTTTTTTGCATTTCTTTTTTAAGTTTTGAAGAGCTTCCAGTTTAAAGAGGATGCCAGTCGTCAACTGAGCCCTTCTTCGCGTCCCATTCGATTCTATTTTGGAAAAACGAAGTTTCAAAACAAAAACACGTAACCCGAGCATCGTTTTCGTGAAAGATGTATTTTGGTTGATATTTAATGACTAATTTTTATTATTTGTAATTGTACATGTATTTGGACGAAACTTAAGTGATGACACAGTAATTGTAATTTTATTCGAAATTTTACATATATTAGTAGCCAAATGGCTATGTTCGGTGATACAATTTAAAATATATTGTATTAAAACAGAACGTTTATTATAAAATTTTAAAAAAATCTCTTTTTGTTCATGTAAATTGTTGGGGAAAAAGCCGACGCCACATCTATAAATAGACCGCCCGAGTCCCCTTTTATCCTTTGAAAAGGTTTTATCCTTATAAACACTAGAAAAACATTAATATACCAAAAGGTGGAAAATACCACAGTATTTTTTTTTAAAAAAAACTAATATAATTAGGATAAACAATTCAAAACATAAGAGACGGTTCGAACGTGTAAATGTCAAGACGGTAAATATGGCTGATCGTTTACCTAAACCAATATACGTCACAGCCTGCTGACGTCAGAGCAGGTAGGCCTTGTTGTTCCGGGGGTAACTCTAAAGTCCGGTTGTACCAACTGTTTCTTTCCACTTTAATTTTAATAATCATTTCAAATTTGGCAAAGCAATATCCCCATGGCGAGGTTCGAAAATGAATCAGCCTGTATAGATTTATTTAAACAAAAGTCTAAAAAAGACTTGCCATGTTACCCGATTGGTGATTGTTCCAACGTATGGGTTCTATTTATCACAATACGTGTTTATTTTTGCTCCTGATGTACTACACGTAAGCGTGGTAAAAAAACTACGGGAACTACGGATCCTCAAATTTGTCTCTTTTGGCGAGTCCCTTAACTTCTAATATCCTGTCCCATCGTGAATCTCATTGTATAAATAAAGTTAACCGCTCGTATATCTACTTGTTTTCCTAACGCATACATCCATTTCCCAGACCATCGTACCTTCAACTTGGACCTAGACACCTAAAGTGTGATTTGTCTGCCTCACTGACTAATTTATTTCGTTGTTGCTGCCTTGGGCATTGACTTTCGTCAAACAAAAGGTTATTGAGTCGACAGCATATTGAATAGGAAATAAAGGAATTCTCTCGAAATTAAAACAGTTATAGGTATAAACGAATTCTAAAGATTGAAGCACCTCTGCCGACTATCTTACAGTTCGTTTAAGCTGGTCTTCTGGTCTCTTTACGATAGATAAGTGAGGAATGATTTGCATCTCGTTAGAGTTAGACGATACGACAGTCGCACAATCTACGATACATTGCCGTCGTATTCTTTTGCTGATGTCCCTTTAAAGTTTTCGCTTGCGTTTATGAGGTATAACACTCTTCGAACTGATGATTTGAAAACACATAGACATTTTGATTTTTAACAAAGGAAGATGTAGTATTAGAACGAACTCAATTTATTTATCGTATTTTTCTTGACTTATTTTAATATATATGTATTTGATTGATAAGGGAACACAGGTAAGCCGAAAACCCAGAAAGAATTACGTCGGAAATACCAAGGAAATCACGGATTGTCACATTTCATCGCTACAAGAATTGCAGTGCAGGTCATCAATATAACACGATGTTAGGTCATCCAATATACCCATTTAAGGCAACTATGATGTTTACAGTTTACAAGTTAAATATAGAAACGTCACTCGTTTGAGTAACAATTCATGCATTGAACGATATAAAGGAAGTTCTTGGCTGTTCAATTTTCAACGAAACTCACGTATTTGTTAGTTACCTTATTTAGGCTTCTTTCTAATACCCTAACTAAAACTAGTATTAGAAAATGCATGTGGTAGAACTCCTAGATACATCTGCAATGTAGTTTGGTAACAAATTTTGTATATGTAGCCCCGCTTGACGGTACTATTGCCATTACAATACATAATTTTCTTTTAATTAAATACGATGAAAAAATATTAAAATTTTATCAGCATACAGTGAGACAGCAAAAATTGTTTTCTAAAATAAATTGAATTATTCACTATTTTTCTCTGATTTAGAACAATACTGCATTGGCTTTTAAATAAAAGACTCATCTTTCTTGTACACTTTATAAATAAACAAAGTAACACACCCAAACATTAGCAGGTTCTCAATATAGATTACAATGATGATTTTTTCACGTCTTCAGGGTTTATAGCTATCGTGTAAGTGATTAATTGTTTATTTGAAGCTCTAGTAGCAGCGGCGAACCTTTTTTTTTGCGACGCATTTTACAGGAAAATATTCGTCGGAATTTTATAACGTGTATGTATGAATTTTAAGAACAAAAAATTGTTTTCTATGCGGAATACGTAATTCTTTTTACCCCACGTCTGCCTTAGAAAAGAAAATACATATTTTAAACTTGTTAAATTTATGATATATCGCTTCTAAAGACCTAGGATGAATTTTGTTGCTAAAAGGTCAGTGGACCCTACAAATTCATATTAATCGCTTGATGTATGGTGTTTAAATCCTTCAACCTTCTGGTATACCCGGTTTCAGAGTGAATTTTTAAACGTACATTAGCTAAATGTTAAATAGGGAGCTTTCAATGAAAATAAACTATTAATGGTAATAACTATCTTCCTACAGAGGAGACAAGCAATATGGAGGTGAGTAAAATCGCTGCAGAAATGACAGAGCTTCGTTGGAATCATGGCCGACTATGGTTTTCATTAAAAAAACAAAAATTTCTTATCATACCTCAAAAATTATAGCGTAAGTAGAAAATTCCATTAGGAAAAAACCTGTATATACAGTACGTTTACTGTGTATATTGAAATTAAGGACAGAGTAAACTATTCTAATAACTTTTGTATGCACTGCAAAAAAAGTCGAACGAAAATTAGAAATAGTATAAAGTAAAAGTAGTATATTTCTAAAGTATTTCTACAATAATCAATAAATATGTGACTTTTGTATATCTAAAATATCTAACATGTTTTATAGAATCTTTCGCCCTTATCCAGCGTTATTTAATAATTTTACTTTATAGGAACCTTATTGATTATAAGCACACTATTCAATAATCTATACATATTCAGTTTATAACAACAAAAAATCTATATTATGATTATTATAATCTTCTGGGAAATCAACTATAAATGGGCACCAAAACAAGATTTCTACGAATTTTTCCGAATAAAAAACCTTCGCTGTATTGCAACGGTAAACATATTTTCAAGAATAAATTTGCTGGTTATATTTTCAGAAACATCCACCGTGAGAAGTATAGAAGACATATAAGGAACCAATTTAAGCCGTTTAATGCCTGATTTTCAACTTACAAGCGTCTAAATGTGTGTAGAAGCACAATTGCTGCACTTATAACCGTTTAGTGATAAGAGTTGTGGTATAAATAAGCATTTTACTTCTACGACCAAGCCTGAATTCATTTTGCTTTAGTGAGGACGATTTAATTGGAAATTGATAACCATCAAACAGAAATTTGCGAAGAAAAAATTTATAGATATCTTGCATTCTTATCAAATTTTCCATCGCACTTAACGTAAACTATACTGTTGATATTTTTGCTATATTTTAGAGGCCAACAGTCAGTAGCTTTACGTTATCGAATATCATAACATAACAATTATATAAGTTTGGGAGACGACTATAAATTACATAGAGATAAAGTAAACAAACCGATACAAACAGAAAAAAAAAACAATATTTTGCACATATATTTCAAAGAAGCAAATCTAACATGAAAAAACCTGGATGAAGATAAACTACGTGTTAGGTAAGCGGCGTTATACAAGAACTTTTAAAGAGCTTTTTAAATCAAAAGCTATACCTGTTAAAACCTTAGCTAATGAGGTTGCCATTGCTTTCAGTACGATGCCAAAAATCATTATTTAATGTCGCAGCCACAGTCCTTCTCCTTACCTCCGTGTTCTCTAGAGGAACTTTGAACAATTGTTGTGAATATGTGAAATAGTAATTGTATGGGTCGTGATATGATCAGTAAAGCAAAAAAAAAGAAATCTTTGATATCTTCGATAATTGTATGGTACCCGAATATGTCTATGGAAGGTTGCAGTGATTGTGCCAGTACTTAAAGGCTCTCCTTTTAACCCAGTTTGTAATTCCCGACCGATATCACTGTTGTCAACTTTGGATAAGATTATTGAAAAATATGTATCATCTAAACTAACGAGTTATTTCGTCAAACAGTATTTACTGGATAAAAAACAGACAGAAGTTTGGATATTTGGAAGGAAAAAGCTCAACTTGGTTGCTGGAAAATGTTGCCAATTTTATAAATACCAAACTAAACGAATATGAATCTGTTGTGTGCACTTTTGTGGATTTTACCAGGGCCTTTGACTCTGCAGATTATAGCGAATTGTTTCGTGTACTGGATCGTATGTAGGTGAGGGGATCAAACGTTCGATGGTTTCAAAATTATCTGATCAATCGGTCTTTCTTTGTAAGACTTGATAATAATGTCCTAAGTGATAGTGAAAGCATAACGTGCGGCGTGCCAGAAGGTAGCGTCTTGGGTCCGCTGCTGTACCTGTTGTACGTCACAGATATTGAATCATGTATTTCTGATTGTGATTACTTTATGTACTAAGTTTGTAGTTAGTGACTTTGTTGTCCCTGGTTACCGTAGTGTTTGTGATTGTTTTTTTTATTGTTTTGTTTTGCAGTGTTGTGCTGTAATTTATTTCTATATATTGGATTGATATTTGATTCAGCTCTGGGTTCCTGGGACCCCTTGTCTCCGGTTAGCTTTTGCGCCGGCTACGTCCCTACAAAAGCACTTCCAAATAGTGCTTTATTCTTTTCGTGTCAGTTTGAATTGTTATTTCAAGACGGCAAATCGAAAACCGTTGAGCGATGATGAACTATAAGCTATTGTAGAAGTGAAGGCTCTATCTCTGAATTTGAAGACAACATAAATTACGTGTCTTAAAGTGATAGTTCTGGTAACATTTCGGATAGTGGGGAAAGTATTGAAGATGCTCAGATAATTCTTTCGAAAGATCGTAAAATAGAATCGAATTTAAGGCTCAACAACATGGGGCCCTTTTTTGCTAACGTCATAAAAATGCATCAGGAACTACCAGGTATACTTCTTCCAGAATTACTGATATAAAAAGTTCATTCCAGACCATTTTCTACGCTGAAATTGAGAATGTAGTCATAAAAATGACAGGTATTGAAAGACTAAAAGTGTTGGATAAAAAGTGGAAAAATTTAGATAACAAGACTTTTCAAGCCTATGTTGGTCTTCTGTTGTTTGCTGGAGTTTATCGATCCATGGAGGGCAAAAAAATAAAGATATGTAGGTAAAAGATTTTTCGAGCAACAATGTCTCTTGAAACATTTAGTATAATATCTTGTGCGTTTCGCTTTGATAATAAGGCCACAAGAGAAGAAAAAAACGTGTAGAAAAATTAAACAGCTAATTGTTGTTGTCCCGGGCCCAGTGTTTTTGTTTTTTTTTTTATTGTGTTTTTTTGGGAGTGTTATGCAGTAATTTATTTCTATATATTGGATTGATATTTTGATTCAGCTCTGCAGGTTCCTGGGACCACTTGTCCGGTCACCCTTTTGCCCCGGGCCCGTCCCTACAAAAATAAAACGCGGTGACGTATGTAAGCACTTCCAAATAGTGCTCGTGTCACGCAAATAAATAAAAAAATTTTTCTTTTCGTTCAGTTTGAATTTTTTAAGACGGCAAATAAAAACCCTGAATGATGAAACTATATGCTATTGTAGAACTTCGGAGTGCGAAGGTTCTATTTCTGAATTTGAAGATAACATAAGTTACGTGTCTAAAAGTGATAGTTCATAACATTTCGGACAGTGGGAAAAATATTGAAGATGTTCGAAATTTTTCGAAAGATCGTAAAATAAATTTGTTTTTAGCCCGCCACAACAACATGGTTGTTTGTCTGCTGATAATAAAAAAATGCACCGGGAGTAGCTACCAGGTGTTTGTACCAAAATTACTGACATAACAAGTTAAAGACCGTTTTTCAATGAAATTGAGAATGAAATTAAAAAAAATGAGGATTTGAAAGACTACAAGTGTTTGGAAAAAGTGGAAAAATTTAGATAACAAGACTTTTTAAATATTTGGTCTTCTGTTGTTTGCTGGGTTTATCGATCACATGGAGGGGAACAAAAAAAAAAGTATGGGTAAAGATCAGGTAAAAGTTTTTCGAACAACAATGCTCTTAAAACCAAGTATAATATCTTGTGTGATTCCTTTGTTAAGGCCACAAGAAAAGAAGAAGAGGGAAATAAATTAATAGCAGGAATTGTACTTTTTGTTTCGAAAAGACCCCCCGAATTAATAGTTTAAATTGTCGAAAAGTTGACATTCGTAGTGGAAATTATTTATACGTGTCTGCCATGGTCGGAAATAAAACACAGCATTTGCGAGAACGGCTACATGGTCGCTAAATGTAAAAACCATTACGAAACAATCAAGTCGAGTTGTTTATGTTGGTTATAGTTTTTTCCCCCGGTCGCTCAAGGCAAGGATGTTCTTTCCACAGAAATTAATGTTGATTCGGAAGTATAAAGAAAAAGTATATTTTCCCAAAGTATTTCTAAAAAACCAATAAATATGTGACTATTTTATAAGAATACAATTTAAATTATTATTTTAAAAAATATTAATATGTTTTATAAAAATTTTCGCGCTTACCCAGTGTTATTTAACAATTTTTTTTAAGGAAAGTTGGGGTGATCTGAATGTTTAAAAAGGTTCAGTAATATCCCTAAATTTTGTAAGGATCAGATTAAAAAATAGCAGTAAAATATATTTTCGATGCCCCGGGATGTGACGTGAACTTTCTTTTTTTAAATATTCCCGCTGTAAAACGTTTTTGGGAAGGCAAAAAAAACGAATCAACAGTATCACATACATAGGTTGCGCTTTGGCTTAGGAAATTTGTATATATGCAAATAAATGTTTTTGTTGTTATAATTTTCCCCAAACGGGAAAAGGGCGCAAATAAGTTGATAATCGTTATTTATGTCATATTACAGTTTAAAAATTTCGCATTAAATTTAAAACAACCCCAAAAAATTTGGGTCCCAAAAATATTCGATTATAATAAAGTGTATCAACATCGTATGCAGGTGGCACATTAACCAAACCCTTTGAGATGTTAGCAACTGTTGCATATATGAATGCTGCTGTAACGCTACTATTATGGATTCAAGTTGAACATATTGAAATGCAAACTGACCAAAAAAGCTTCATAAAACCCCTGGGTGAAATGAATAATTAATGTTTAAATAAAACCTTTAACTATTACCTTTATTTTTTTGGACTATAAATTTTCTTAAAATTTTTTATATTTTTCATCAAACAAATCCGTATTTTTTCAAATGCTCGCTTCCCGAAAAAAAACCAACTTTAGATAGAGTACGTGAGAATATAGCAGACATATAAAAAAACAATTTAAGCGGTTTAGTGCTGATTTCCCAATTTAAAACAAGGTCTAAACGTGTGCAAAAGCCGTTACCTACAATCGTTTAGGTAACCAATCCAGTAGGTGATAAAGTTGTGGTATAAATAAGCATTTTTTGTACGACCAAGCCTAATTCGTTTTAATTTAGTAGCGACGAAAAGGGGAAATTTAAAAATCTAAACAAAAATTTGCCACTGAAAAATTTTGGTTCTTGCATTCTTGTCAAATTTTTTATTATAATCAAACTGGCTGTTTATATTTTGCAATATTTTGAAGCCAACAGCCCGTAGCCCCCGAAAATAACAATTTATAAATTTGAGAAACATATAAATTACATAGAGATAAAATAAACAAACCGATACAAACAAAAAAAAAAAAAATATTTTGCACATATATTTCAAAAAAAAAATCTAACATGGCCTGGATGAAGATAAATTTCGTGTTGGTAAGCGGCAAACAAGAACTTTAAAGAGCTTTTTTAAAACAAAAACTATACCTGTTAAAACCATAATGAGTTTGCCATTCTTTCAGTACGATGCCAAAAATCATTATTTAATGTCCAAAACCCCAGTCCTTCTCCCTTTCCTCCTCTAGAGGAACTTTGAACATTGGGAATAGGGAAAAAGTAAATTTGTTATAGATCAGTATAAGCATAAAAAAAAAATACTTTTATATCTTTGGTGAATTTTCTGCGTATGCCGAAAAGTCTAGAAGGTTGCAGTGGTTGTGCCAGTACCTAAAGGCTCTCCCCTTTAAACCCGTTTGTAATACCAACCCTTATCACTGTTCTCAACTTTTGGGTAAAATTATTGAAAAAAATTATCATCTAAATAATGTGCTATTTCGTCAAATACTATTTACTGGATAAAAAAAAGACAAATTTGGGTATTTGGAAGGAAAAAACCCTTTGTTGCGGAAAATGTTCCAATTTTATAAATACAAACTAAACGAATATGAATCTGTTGTGTACGCTTTTTTGGATTTTACCCGGGCCTTTGTCTGAAAATTATAGGTTTTTTTACTGGATGTTGGGGTGGGGGGTCAAAACCCATGGTTTCAAAAATTTTCTGATTAAACGGTTTTCTTTTTAAACTTGAAAAAATGTCTAAGTGATAGTGAAAGATAAGTGCGGGTGAAGGGTACGTCTTGGGTCCGCCCCGTACCTGTTTACGTCACAGATATTGAATCATGTATTTCTGATTGTGATTACTTTTGTACTAAATTTGTAGTTAGTGACTTTGTTGTCCCTGGTTACCGTAGTGTTTGGTGTTGTTTTTCTATTGTTTTTTTTTGCAGTGTTGTGCGTAATTTATTTCTTTTATTGGATTGATATTTTGATTCAGCCCCGGTTCCTGGGGCCACTTGTCTCCGGTTAGCTTTTGGGCCCCTACGTCCCTACAAAACACTTCCAAATAGTGCTTATTTTTTCGTGTCAGTTTTAATTTTTTTTCAAGACGGCAAATCGAAAACCGTTGGTGAAGAAATAAGCTATTGTAGAATGAAGGCTCTATTCGAATTTGAAGACAACATAAATTGTGTCTTAAAGTGATAGTTCTGGAAATTTCGGGTAGTGGGGAAATATTGAAGTTTCCAATTCTTTCGAAAGATCGTAAAATAGAAACGAATTTACGAGCGCTACAAAACATTGGGTTTCTGCTAACGTCATAAAAATGCCCCGGAACCCGGTATACTTCTTCCAGAATTACTGATATAAAAGTTCATTCCGACCATTTTCTACGCTAAATTGAGAATGTAGTCAAAAAATGACAGGTATTGAAAGACTAAAGTGTTTGTAAAAATGGAAAAATTTAGATAACAAGCTTTTTAGTTTGGGCTTCTGTTTTTTGCTGGGTTTATCGATCGCATGGGAGGCAACAAAAATAAAGATATGTAGGTCAAAATATTTTTTCCCAAAAAGTCTCTTGAAACTTTTTAAAATTTGTGGATTCGCTTTGATAATAAGGACAAGAAGAAAAAAACGTGTAGATAAATTAATTGCAGCTAATTGTTGTTGTCCCTGGTTACCGCAGTGTTTATTGTTGTTTTTTTTTTATTGTGTTGTTTTGGAGTGTTATGCAGTAATTTATTTCTATATATTGGATTGATATTTTGATTCAGCTCTGCAGGTTCCTGGGACCACTTGTCCGGTCAGCCTTTGCGCCGGCTACGTCCCTACAAAAATAAAACGCGGTGACGTATGTAAGCACTTCCAAATAGTGCTCGTGTCACGCAAATAAATAGAAATAAATTTATTCTTTTCGTATCAGTTTGAATTGTTATTTCAAGACGGCAAATCAAAAACCGCTGAGCGATGATGAAACTATATGCTATTGTAGAAGCTTCGGAGTGCGAAGGTTCTATTTCTGAATTTGAAGATAACATAAGTTACGTGTCTGAAAGTGATAGTTCCAGTAACATTTCGGACAGTGAGGAAAGTATTGAAGATGTTCAGACAATTTTTTCGAAAGATCGTAAAATAGAATTGAATTTATGACCGCCACAACAACATGGTTGTTTGTCTGCTGATAACGTCATAAAAAATGCACCAGGAGCTAGCTACCAGGTGCTTGTACCAGAATTACTGACATAACAAGTTCATTCCAGACCGTTTTTGCAATGAAATTGAGAATGAAGTAATAAAAATGACGGATATTGAAAGACTACAAGTGTTTGGTAAAAAGTGGAAAAATTTAGATAACAAGACTTTTCAAACCTATGTTGGTCTTCTGTTGTTTGCTGGAGTTTATCGATCACATGGAGAGGCAACAGAAATAAAAGTATGGGATAAAGATGCAGGTCAAAGTGTTTTTCGAACAACAATGTCTCTTGAAACGCTTAGTATAATATCTTGTGTGATTCGCTTTGATAATAAGGCCACAAGAAAAGAATGAAGACGTGTAAATAAATTAATAGCAGGTAATTGTACATTTTGTTTCGAGAAAGACCTTCCCGAATTAATAGATTAATATGTCGAAAAGTTGACATTCGTAGTAGTGAAATTATTTATACGTGTCTGCCATGGTCGGAAATATATACACAGCATTTGCGAGAACGGCTACATGGTCGCTAGAATGTAAAAGACCATTACGAAACAAGTACAAGTCGAGTTGTTTATGTTGGTTATAGTCTTTTCCCCGGTCGCTCAAGGCAAGGATTGTTCTTTCCACAGAAATTAATGTTGATTCGGAAGTATAAAGCAAAAGTAGTATATTTCCAAAGTATTTCTACAATAATCAATAAATATGTGACTATTTTATAAGAATACTTACCGTGTTGTACAAATAGTATTTCCAAAGAAATTGATGTAATTGGATAAATACAATTTAAATTATTATTTAGAAATATCTAACATGTTTTATAGAATCTTTCGCGCTTATCCAGTGTTATTTAACAATTTTACTTTATAGGAAAGTTAGGGTGATCTGAATAGATTTACATAAGGTTCAGTAATATGCACTAAATATTAATGTAAGGATGCAGATTAAGGAAGTAGCAGTAAAATATATTTTCGATGTCGCCGGATGTGACGTGAACTTTCTTATTTTAAATATTACACGCTGTATATTTTTACGTTTTTGGGAAGGCAAATGAAAGACGAATCCAACAGTATCACATACATAGGTTGCGCTTTGGCTTAGGAAATGGTATGATATGCAGTAATAAATGTTTTTGTTGTTATAACTTTGCATAACAGGAAAGGGCGCAAATAAGTTGATAATCGTTGCCAGGTTTATGTCATATTACAGTTTGCAGAGCAATTTCGCATTGAATAGCCAACAACGCCAAAAGTTGGCTCACCAAAAATATTCGATTATAATAAAGTGTATCAACATGCGTATGCAGGTGGCACATTAACCAACACCAACTTTGAAGATGTCAGCAACTGTTGCATATATGAATGCTGCTGTAACGCTACTATTATGGATTCAAGTTGAACATATTGTAATAGCAAACTGACCATAAAAGCTTCATAAAAGCCTAGGTGAAATGAATAATTAATGTTTAAATGAAACCATGTAACTATTACCTTTATTTTTTAGGACTATAAATTATTCATGTACAATTTACTTATATTTTACATCAAACAAATCCGTACTTTCTCAAATGCTCGCTTCCTGAAAAAATCCAACTTATAGATAGAGTACGTGAGAAGTATAGCAGACATATAAAAAATCAATTTAAGCGGTTTAGTGTCTGATTTCCAATTTACATACAAGCGTCTAAACGTGTGCAAAAGCACAATTGTTGCACCTACAATCGTTTAGGTAACCAATACCAGTAGGTGATAAGAGTTGTGGTATAAATAAGCATTTTACTTGTACGACCAAGCCTGAATTCGTTTTAATTTAGTAGCGACGATTTAATTGGGAATTAATAATCATCAAACAGAAGTTTGCCACTGAAAAATTTAGAGATATCTTGCATTCTTGTCAAATTTTTCATTACTCTTAATGCAAACTGTGCTGTTGATATTTTTGCAATATTTTCGAGGCCAACAGTCAGTAGCATTACGTCATCGAATATAACAATTATATAAATTTGAGAAACGACTATAAATTACATAGAGATAAAATAAACAAACCGATACAAACAAAAAAAAAAAAAAAACATATTTTGCACATATATTTCAAAGAAACAAATCTAACATGAGAAAACCTGGATGAAGATAAATTACGTGTTAGGTAAGCGGCGTAATACAAGAACTTTTAAAGAGCTTTTTAAATCAAAAGCTATACCTGTTAAAACCTTAGCTAATGAGTTTGCCATTGCTTTCAGTACGATGCCAAAAATCATTATTTAATGTCGCAGCCACAGTCCTTCTCCTTACCTCCGTGTTCTCTAGAGGAACTTTGAACAATTGTTGTGAATATGTGAAATAGTAATTGTACGGCTCGTGATATGATCAGTATAAGCATAAAAAAGAAATACTTTGATATCTTTGGTGAATTTGTACTGCGTATGCCGAATATGTCTATGGAAGGTTGCAGTGGTTGTGCCAGTACTTAAAGGCTCTCCTCTTAACCCAGTTTGTAATACCAAACCGTTATCACTGTTCTCAACTTTGGATAAAATTATTGAAAAATATATATCATCTAAACTAATGTGCTATTTCGTCAAATACTATTTACTGGATAAAAAACAGACAGAAGTTTGGATATTTGGAAGGAAAAAGCTCAACTTTGTTGCAGGAAAATGTTGCCAATTTTATAAATACCAAACTAAACGAATATGAATCTGTTGTGTACGCTTTTATGGATTTTACCAGGGCCTCTGACTCTGTAGATTATAGTGAATTGTTCCGTGTACTGGATCGTGTGGGGGTGAGGGGATCGAACGTTCGATGGTTTCAAAATTATCTGATTAATCGGTCTTTCTTTGTAATACTTGATAATAATGTCCTAAGTGATAGTGAAAGTATAGCGTGCGGCGTGCCACAGGGTAGCGTCTTGGGTCCGCTGCTGTACGTGTTGTACGTCACAGATATTGAATCATGTATTTCTGATTGTGATTACTTTATGTACTAAGTTTGTAGTTAGTGACTTTGTTGTCCCTGGTTACCGTAGTGTTTGGTGTTGTTTTTTCTATTGTTTTGTTTTGCAGTGTTGTGCTGTAATTTATTTCTATATATTGGATTGATATTTTGATTCAGCTCTGCAGGTTCCTGGGGCCACTTGTCTCCGGTTAGCTTTTGCGCCGACTACGTCCCTACAAAAGCACTTCCAAATAGTGCTTTATTCTTTTCGTGTCAGTTTGAATTGTTATTTCAAGACGGCAAATCGAAAACCGTTGAACGATGAAGAACTATAAGCTATTGTAGAAGTGAAGGCTCTATCTCTGAATTTGAAGACAACATAAATTACGTGTCTTAAAGTGATAGTTCTGGTAACATTTCGGATAGTGGGGAAAGTATTGAAGATGTTCAGACAATTCTTTCGAAAGATCGTAAAATAGAATCGAATTTACGAGCGCTACAACAACATGGTCGCTTGTCTGCTGCTAACGTCATAAAAATGCACCAGGAACTACCAGGTATACTTCTTCCAGAATTACTGATATAAAAAGTTCATTCCAGACCATTTTCTACGCTGAAATTGAGAATGTAGTCATAAAAATGACAGGTATTGAAAGACTAGAAGTGTTTGGTAAAAAGTGGAAAAATTTAGATAGCAAGACTTTTCAAGCCTATGTTGGTCTTCTGCTGTTTGCTGGAGTTTATCGATCGCATGGAGAGGCAACAAAAATAAAGATATGTAGGTCAAAGTATTTTTCGAGCAACAATGTCTCTTGAAACGTTTAGTATGCACATTGTGATTCGGCTTTGATAATGAATACAAGAAGAAAGAAGACGTGTAGATAAATTAATTGCAGCTAATTGTTGTTGTCCCTGGTTACTGCAGTGTTTATTGTTTTTTGCGTGTGTTGTTTTGCAGTGTTATGCAGTAATTTATTTCTATATATTGGATTGATATTTTGATTCAGCTCTGCAGGAGTTCCTGGGGCCACTTGTCTCCGGTTAGCTTTTGCGCCGGCTACGCCCCTACAAAGGTACTTCAAATGGTGCTTCCGTCATTCACGCAAAATAAACAAAAATAAATTTATTCTTTTCGTGTCAGTTTGAATTGTTATTTCAAGACAGCAAAATCGAAAACCGTTGAGCGATGATGAACTATATACTATTGTAGAAGCTTCCGGAGTGTGAAGGTTCTATTTCTGAGCCGAAGATAACATAAGTTACGTGTCAAAAGTGATAGTTCTGGCATCATTTCGGACAGTGGGAAAGAGTATTTAAGATACTCAAACAATTCTTTCGAAAGATCGTAAAATAGAATCGAATTTACGGCTGCCTTACAACAACATGGTCGCTTGCTTGCTGCTAAAGTCATAAAAGATGCACCAGGAGCTACCAGAATTACTGACATAAAATGAATTGGAAAATGAAGTAATAAAAATGACGGATATTGAAGGACTACAAGTGTTTGATAAAAGTGGAAAAATGTAGGTAACAAGACTTTTCAAATCTATATTGGTTTTCTGTTGTTTGCTGAGTTTATCGATCACGCTGGAGAGGCAACAAAAATAAAGATATGTAGGTCAAAGTATTTTTCGAGCAACAATGTCTCTTGAAACGTTTAGTATATTTTGTGTGATTCGCTTTGATAATAGTAGGCCACAAGAAGAAGAAGACGTGTAGATAAATTAATTGCAGCTAATTGTTGTTGTCCTAGTTGCTGCAGTGTTTATTGTTTTTATTGTGTTGTTTTGCAGTGTTATGCAGTAATTTATTTCTATATATTGGATTGATATTTTGATTCAGCTCTGCAAGTTCCTGGGGCCACTTGTCTCAGTTGAAAACTGCGCCGGCTACGCCCCTACAAAAGTACTTCCAAATGGTGCTGGTCATTCACGCTAATAAACAAAAATAAATTTATTCTTTTCGTGTCAGTTTGAATTGTTATTTCAAGACGGCAAATCGAAAACCGTTGAGCGATGATGAACTATATACTATTGTAGAAGCTTCGGAGTGCGAAGGTTCTATTTCTGAATTTGAAGATAACATAAGTTACGTGTCTGAAAGTGATAGTTCTGGCATCATTTCGGACAGTGGGGAAGGTATTTAAGATACTCAAACAATTCTTTCGAAAGATCGTAAAATAGAATCGAATTTACGGCTGCCACAACAACATGGTCGCTTGCTTGCTGCTAAAGTCATAAAAGATGCACCAGGAGCTACCAGAATTACTGACATAAAATGAATTGGAAAATGAAGTAATAAAAATGACGGATATTGAAGGACTACAAGTGTTTGATAAAAAGTGGAAAAATGTAGGTAACAAGACTTTTCAAATCTATATTGGTTTTCTGTTGTTTGCTGGAGTTTATCGATCGCATGGAGAGGCAACAAAAATAAAGATATGTAGGTCAAAGTATTTTTCGAGCAACAATGTCTCTTGAAACGTTTAGTATATTTTGTGTGATTCGCTTTGATAATAAGGCCACAAGAGAAGAAAGAAGACGTGTAGATAAATTAATTGCAGCTAATTGTTGTTGTCCCTGGTTACCGCAGTGTTTATTGTTGTTTTTTTTATTGTGTTGTTTTGCAGTGTTATGCAGTAATTTATTTCTATATATTGGATTGATATTTTGATTCAGCTCTGCAGGTTCCTGGGGCCACTTGTCTCCGGTTAGCTTTTGCGCCGGCTACGCCCCTACAAAAGTACTTCCAAATAGTGCTTCCGTCATTCACGCAAATAAACAAAAATAAATTTATTCTTTTCGTGTCAGTTTGAATTGTTATTTCAAGACGGCAAATCGAAAACCGTTGAGTGATGATGAACTATATACTATTGTAGAAGCTTCGGAGTGCGAAGGTTCTATTTCTGAATTTGAAGATAACATAAGTTACGTGTCTGAAAGTGATAGTTCTGGTATCATTTCGGACAGTGGGGAAAGTATTTAAGATACTCAAACAATTCTTTCGAAAGATCGTAAAATAGAATCGAATTTACGACCGCCACAACAACATGGTCGCTTGCTTGCTGCTAAAGTCATAAAAGATGCACCAGGAGCTACCAGAATTACTGACATAAAATGAAAATGAAGTCATAAAAATGACGGATATTGAAGGACTACAAGTGTTTGATAAAAAGTGGAAAAATTTAGGTAACAAGACTTTTCAAATCTATATTGGTTTTCTGTTGTTTGCTGGAGTTTATCGATCGTATGGAGAGGCAACAAAAATAAAGATATGTAAGTCAAAGTATTTTTCGAACAACAATGTCTCTTGAAACGTTTAGTATAATATCTTGTGTGATTCGCTTTGATAATAAGGTCACAAGAGAAGAAAGAAGACTTGTGGACAAATTAATAGCAGCTAATTGTATATTTTATTTCGAGAAACACCTTCCCGAATTAATAGATTAATATGTCGAAAAGTTGACGTTCGTAGTAGTGAAATTATTTAAATATTCTGCCATGGTCGGAAATATATACACAGCATTTGTGAGAACGCCTAGATAGTCGCAAGAATGTAAAAGGCCATTACGAAACAAGCACGAGTCGAGTTGTTTATGTTGGTATAGTCTTTTCCCCTGTCACTCAAGGCAAGGATCGTTCTTTCCACAGAAATTAATGTTGGTTCGGAAATGTGCGTTGCTGTAATTGTAAAGCTGTTTTATTTGATCCTCTAATTAATGATCTTCTTTGTCCGTGCAAGCCTTCACTCTGCACAAACGAAAAAAATGAGGCCTTAAAATTAAACTTTAATGCTGACAGTAAAATATGGTACACCTATTTCACCGAAAGTCTTGGCGTTGGTGACCTACAGAAGGTAATAAGCGGTGTACATGTAAGCCACTACTATAAATTTATATTCGAGAATTTCGACAGTAACCGTTAAATTGACGACGAGATAATACCGTTCGAAATTTGATTTTAATGAAATGAAATGATCCTTAGCACATAAATAATTATTCCTAAACAGCGATTTACTTCAGGAATTATCTGTTCTTGGAGAATCGATTTCTATCGCAAAAATTGAGAGTATTTCTTGGAGTTTTCAGTAGCACATTGTAAAAACATATAGCCGCTGGATTGTATGTTGCCGCAAGATGGCAATCGAAATTATTTCCAAATTCAATTCACGTTATTTTAATTTTTTATACGGAACACCTTATACTTTTCCAAAATCTAATCTAGAAATTCAGTTGGTTCATTGGTATATTTTGCAAGGAGTCAAATGTACAATGTTCACGAAGATTCACAATACTTTTAATGTTTACTGAACTTTTTACAGATTTCTGAGTTGACATCTTACATATTTTAGATTTTTCTTTCGTCGCGATGAAGAACTCCCACAAAAATCTAATGAAATCCTCCCCAGCACTTTGCTTTAACCTGAAAGAAACAATGAAAAAAACAACTTAGGCGAAATAGTATATTTCTTTTGATTCATTTCCAAACTTGATTACTACTATTGAGTTAATTATATCTGTCCCTGCATTTAGTATGTGATATCATTTTTAGTAGCCACATACTAAATAAACTAAATAAAACCGATATCGCACTGTTAAACAAATGACTCAAACATTGTATTCGCTACTCAAAAATCCCGACGAACGAACTCGTTACGTCCACTGCTACCAAGTTCTTTCCTTGGTTTAAATTTGAAAAAATATTCAAGGATACAATTACTCCTTAATTGCTCGTCAGCATTAATGAAGATATCAATAAGATCTACCCCTACACAGCGAGAGATGAAGGGTAAATAGTATTGGATTAGAAGATGGGGAAATTCTATTATCATTTGATGTTTGTTCACTCTTCCCCAGCGTGCCGATTTCAGAAACTATAGAACATTTAGTTGAATTCTCCAACCACTGTAGACAATGCAAAATGGCCGCGATTAGCTTCTTAATTAATAGATTGGGGAAGTTCCCCTTAAGTAAAAGTAGGTACAATAATAAAGAGCTAAAATTCATAAAAAATGTAGCTATCTAAAACGGTTACTCTTCTATAGAGGTCGATTTTGTGCTTAGGAAAGTCCAAAGTAGGCTCTATGTCAGAAATTCCACGACCTTAATCCCAACAGTAACCCGCGATAAGAAATTTGTGAGTGTCGAAAGGTATTAGTAAAGTTTTTAAGGGAAAATAGATGAACGTATGTTTCAGTTTGCGAAATACACTTAAAAACCTTCTTGGCAATGCAAAAGTTGAACCGGACATGAGAGAAAGATCGGGAATTTACAAAATTGCATGCCTATATTGGTCAAACAAAACGAGCAATAGATACTAGATTCAATGAACACATCAGGTGTTACAAATACGGGAAGATAGAAGCGTCAAGTGTAGCACAACACATAATATTAAATTAGAAAACCTAAAACTGATTTAAAAACGTGATTTCGAAGATGAAAACGAATTTGTCTTCGAAACGGCCTTTTCGTTTTAATTAATAATTTGTATGGTGCGGTGTGTGCCGAGAATATTGTTGTTAGCCGCATGCTATTTAAATGCATTTTCTTAAAGCGCCTTACGCATGAATTTAACAGTTTCTCAGAAACTATCAATGTTGAAACAATATAGGGACAACATTGACCATCAACTAGTAGTGAAAAAATCTTTAGAATTTCAAATTTAAGTTGGAAATTAAACATCACGCATCAATGAGTTGCGATTGAGCTATAATGTGGTTCATAGGTATCTTCTAAAACGTTAAAAAGTTAGGACATATTAAACGATTTTTATGATCTTTTAAAGAATATTAACTAAAAGGAAAGTCAAAAGTCTTGATACAATTTTAGTTTATAAAAAAAAGCTTACTGCCAGGTAATAACGATTAATTTTAATATAAGGGCAAGGGCAGGAAATCACTCTAATCATCTTGGCAAAAGAACTCATAAGCTTTAACCTTGGCCATTTGCCTGCACATATAAAAATATGAAACACCTTCGTGTGTTTCCCCCTTAATTGCTTTATAAAATAATCGACTTGTAAATCTAAACTCGGTATAAGGTATTGATTTTAGGTAAATTAGTCCTGTGCAGCTTGCTTGCTTTCCAGCAATGTTTTATTACAATCTTTCGTGAAATGCGAACAAATTATGCACTTACACTTAAAGGTTTCAAATTACCTTCGACCGTGATAACATAACGAATGATAGCCTAATGAATGGAGCGATAAAATGATAACCCTAATGAAGTATTTGCATTTCTGCTATTCAGGTTGGAAAAGCCGATCGATGTTTTCAAAGTGTTTTACGACGGAATTAAACTTTCATTCTGACACAGCCGTCTTCTGTAGGTAATTTGGATCGTAAATTCCAATAAATTTTTATGTTCCATCAAAGAAAATAGCTAGAATATAAGATTACGTTATTTAAATAGTATTATGTTAAGCACCTTCATCTTCTAAAATCTCCAGTCATTCCAAGAGTGATTACACATTAATTTTGACGCCTCTTAGAAAGTCTGCGGGTCAGTACCACCACGTATTTCGAGGATTGAATCACTGTAGAAACGTTTTTGATCAAAACTATCATTTGCATTTGAATTATTTTATTTATTATTACGAGGGTAGTTTGAAAGGTTTCAAGCCTCAGCATGAAGATGGCGTTACTCATCAGAAATATTCTGCTAATATAATTGCGTATGTGTTAGAACGGATACTCTAAAACTGTGGCACTGGAACACTGAAACAGTTCACTAAACCCTTTACAAACTTAATTGACTGTTTTAAAGTTTTGTCAAAAAAATGAAGCTAGTAACTTCCTCTCTATCCATTTGGTTATCTAACAAAAGTGTTTCTAAATATTCCAAAGTTAAATCAACTGGAACACTAGGAACAAAATTTCTTTGTCAGTAAGCTCAATGCCCTTATTTTTTTCAATGAACTCGTAAAAATTTTTTAATAGCCAAATCCGGAAATTGTACAGGTAACTGGTTCAATTTGTCAGATAACCACCTGGAAAGTAAGTAAGTTGGACTGTTGATATTCGAAACAATGGGTCTCATGCTTTTTCCGGGGTTGTGTATTTTAGGTAAACAATACATCCTAGGTAGTACTGGGTTTGATACCGTTAGTCTAAATCTTAAATTGTCGCTAATGACAGCCTTACATTCTAACATGGTCTTTTTGGTTTCTGTAATCATTTTAGACAAAGATTTTTTGATAATTTGAATAAGAACTTTGTGACAAAGTGGTGTTGACCCGACTAAAATAATCTTCTTTGTCTAAGATGACTACAGTGTTACCCTTGTCGGATTTTAAATAAAAACAATTTTTGTTTTTTAGTCTTCTAGCAATGATTTGATCTTTTCGTGCAATGTCAGGTGCATTCCTTTGCATATTATCATCAAAATTACTGATCGCGTTTTCTATGCCAACTATAATTTCTTCAACCGGAGGCTTATTAAATTTCAGGTTGTATTTCAAACCTTTGTTTAATAAGTCGATCTCTTCTTTGCTAAAAGACTCATGTGACTCGTTTCTAACTAATACAGTTGGGTTAATTATCTCGGCAGGTTTCGGTTTGTTAGTGGTGACTAATTTGGAAAACTTTTTCTTGAGAACCTTTTCTTTATCTAAAACTTTCTTAACAATAACGTCTTCAATCCTGTTGAGATAATTAATCCATTCAAAATATTCTAAAATACATAGGTTGTTACAAAGTTGTAAATGTAAACTATATGCTTCTAACTCTAGTTACAAATTTTAAAATACTGATACTTAATTTCTAATTTTAAACCCAACAATTTTTGGCCCGAAAAATAGCTTTTATTAGAACTTGATTTACTCTTAGTTAATTTGAATGAAATTCGGAAAAACATTAAATTTCCAAATTTTTGAAATTTAATATCAGCATTAACTAGATAATCTTACTTCTTACCAAAAAAAGGGTTTGGGAAACTAGACCGGAAGTCATCCAAATAAACGGATACTCTAAAACTTTGGGATGGAACACTGAAACAGTTCACTAAAACCCACCACAACACTTAATTCGTACTTACAATTAAGTGTTGTGGAAGGTTTTTTTGAACTGTTTCTATGTGTTAGAAGATTCTTTTGAAAATTTCAGCCATCTTGGACGCTGAATTGTTGTTTGAAAATGGAAAAAAATCAAATATCGAACCGTCATCCTCTACACGGTATGTGTATACACGCAGAGAAATGTTTTTTTTTATAAAATTGTATGGAAAATATAGTCAATGGTCTCCATAATCTATTTTAATTTGATTTTGACTAGAGCTTCCCATAACGTACTAATGCATCCTTTTGATATTTTTACGTAAACCACCTGCTTCGACTAGAAACGCGTAAATTTCGTTTTATCTCATTCATCCAAAGTCAAATTCTACAATAGTATTGCACATAGGAACCTTTTCCGTTTGTTCCGAATGGCAATCCATTCGTGAAAACTCGGTTTTGTGGGCGCTTTCTGCTACACCGACGAATACCCTTGCTTAGCGATCCTTATTAAATTATATTACTAGTTTTCAGTGCCTTTTACTAACTAATTTCATTCATTTGTTACATGCCTTTGATGTCTTTCTCTTTAGTATCCCGGACGATAGAAATCCTTCAAGCTGCGACTTTCTTGAAATCAATGAATCGTGTTATTTTATGCGAAGTTAATTTTGTCACTTTTAATTTGTCTGTACAATCTTTCGCCGCGTAAAATAATTACTGCCGATCGCTTTTTAACGTTCTAAGCTTTAACACAAGGCGTTTCCATTTGTAAGGCTTAATCTACTATTTTATTTAGCATTTACATACATTTAAATTTAAAAGTCCGAAATAATATTGTAATGTTTTCAAATTTTACAATAAAAACACTGCTTTAAAAAGTATTATGTTATAAATTCATTTTCGATAATTTCATACGAGGAAATGTAGTTCGTAAAACTAAAGCAGCGTAATCAGCGTGTTTTAGTATATCCATGTTACTTATTCAGATTAAATAAGTAATAAATAAATTTTCATTTAAATTATTATTAATTTTTTAATACTGAAAATAGATTTTCTTACATTGTTTATAGTAGGATCGAACGGATTTGACCATCTTCTTGTTGGACAAAACACCGGCGGCAATAATAATAAACATTGTTGATTAAGGCAATAAACATCGTTTATTGAGGCAACAAACACAGCTTATTAAGGCGACAAATACTGTTTACTGGGGCAATAAACACTATTTATTGAAGTAGATTTTAACAGCGGAAAGCATTCAAATTTTATCGTATAAAAACGTTGATGAATTTCCTCTTTCATAAAATAAGAAAAGAACGCGTCAACATGTCGTGGTTGTTTTTTTTTGTTTTCAGAATACTTAAGAAAGGAAATTTAAACGCGAGAAAGTAGCGGAAAGATTTGAAATACCATGAGAATTCCAATACCTGCATTTTATAGCAATGTCGAAAGGAAATGACGTAGCTAAATTGCGTTAAACAATTTTGAATGATGTTCCAGTAATTAATTTATATCCGGGCTAAGTAATGGATCGTTTTTCTAATCGAAAATGGTAGGTAGGCAACATTTCTCTTGAACGTAAGAAAGTATATTGAACGTTAAATCATATTATCTGCCTGCGACTAGGGGTATGTGACATTAATACGCAATGGCTTTATTCTATAAAACAACCGAGGCTAATTGAATTTGCTGCGTGTATAGTAAGTTGATTTATTGACTCACTGCAAGGTTTTAGTGACGTCTATCTTAATATAATTACATCAAAGCTGCGGATACTACCGTCAAGTGGGGCTACTTTGATCATTTCCAAACTTGAAAATTATTTGTAAAAGATATTAGTTCAGTAATATTAGTACAATTGAGTTAATTATGTCTGTCCCTGCATATAGTATGTGATATCATGATTAGTAGCTACATACTATTTAATTATATTTTTTTAAACGCGTCTAATCAAAGTTACAGTTTTCCACAAACTATCAATGCTAAAACAGTGTAGGGAAAATTTTGATCACTTACTAGTGAAAAAAATGAAAAATAAAATACGAGATTACGTCAAGAACAAGAACAGAAACATGTTTAATCAAACAAAAGATAAGTACCTTAATAATGAAGTAGTTAGAAAACATAAAAACAGTCTTGAGCAATGAAATTAATAAGTAACAAATAAGTAGTACATCTAATTACATTATTTATTGTTTGTTTGTTTGTATAATTCTTGTAACTATTGTACTTATTATATTAAAAAGAAAAAAAAAAACATTGTAGAAATAAAATTAAAGAAACAGCACTTCGGTGATATAATGCTCGGTATTCCGTGTCTTGTAGAGGAGCACTTATTTTGCAACAACAAACTACGCCTCGCACTTACTTTATAACAACAGAAACTGGTACCAACAAGTATCTGATTTTTAGCCTCACAAATTTTCTGTTGCTCTAGTATTATCTCTAAGAATTGACAGCAATGAGGCAATTTAATATGACTGGTAACGATATAAAGTTGTTACCTGTGTATGGATTTACGCTGTCGTAAATAGACGAATATTTAAACAATTAATAGAGTTATAAAGTCATATATAACGCTCATGAAAAATAACAGCAAGTACGAAAGACCTAGACAAATTTAATTAAACCTAAATTAGTGCCATTAACGACGTAGGTGTAACTGTCCCATTACTTAAAATTACTAAAGCTTCATGTTACTATATTATTAATTATGCAACGGAAATACAATACAATTTTACACCGTACCTATTAATATTTACTACTAAAACGCTGGTGGTTTTAAATGAAACGATATTAGGTGGCACCATTGTTAAGGATCATTAAGGAAAGGTAGCGTATTCTCATCGTTTAAGTGCTATAGTTTAGAATTAGGCTAGGTAGTAGTTGACATGTTGTTAAATAATAGCTGACACCATGGGAATGAAGTACTATCCCATTTACTAAGATACTCGAGCTAAGTAATTAACAAACTTCAAACCCAAAAGGTCCTATCTGGCTTTGTGTGTTGCTAATAAATTTTGCTTTGAGGTGGAATGTCTTTGCATGTAATTCAACGATTTTCAATATGTAAGATGCAATTCACATTTTACTTACATCTTCCTTACTTTATTACTATGGAAGATATCTTTTAAAGTGTCGTGTGATATATCAATAGGAGCAAAACAATAAGTTGAGTTGTCCTTTGAAATTCCGAAATTCCTGCATGCATGCAGAGAAATGGTTTCTTACACATTTAGAATTTGATCTTTTATTGTTTAAATGAATTTGTAAAAAATCTCAAAATTCTTGCCGGGACCTTGTCCTTTTTCCCAGCATATTGATAAAAGTTAATTAGGGTCGCAATCTACGACATAACGCTAAAGAAGGCGATTATATCTGTATTGATAATTATTATTTCTTGAAATGAACCTGTAAACCGTAGGCTTTCAATTTAATTTTATTATACAGGTTGCAAAAGCAAGTATTTATAAATAAATTAGCTGTGATTAAGAATCGAGGCAAACAAAATAAGGCCGGAAACGTGCTCTGAATTCAAATATTCGACAAAGAGGTAAAAGATTTCGACTAATATCGTTTCATCACGTAATACACCTGAATAGAACTTTTAATGGAAATGATAAACGTTTATGCAAATCTAGGAAATGCCGTCTTCTCAATTTCGAGTAGGAAAAATCTTATTCCACATTCTATCAGGACTGACTATGCAGCTTAAATATAAATGATAATAAGCATGGGAAGCCACGCGAAGTTGAGAGGAATTAAAATAATTTGGAATATCTCAGGTAGGTTTTTTTTAGAAAACAAATATAATTTAAAACAATTGTCTAAGTTGTTTTAATTTATACTACGATCTTACCACGCCACCACACAGTAGCATATTTCATGTTGAAATACATTTTGGTTGCTTGCCAGAAGTTAAAATCTGACCCCTGCCTTAAATTTCAACTAATTTGCTTTCTCATGGCGCAATTTGTCATTCTCTAGTAAAACAGTTTTGAATCTCATTATATACAATACGAAAAACGGAAAACAAATGCACATACAACTTTTAACTCTAACTATATGGTTTCAAACCTGTAATAGCAATCTTTAGCTCTAAACTATAAACTACCGACAACTGTCGAGAATGATTGATATTTTGCTTACCATTTTTTAAAGGTAAAATCGTATACCACTTCCGGCAGTTATCAATTTTCTTCAGTGTTGAGAACCGTAGGGGAGGAAATAAATAGTATATGTTGCTGCATATATTTGGATGTTCTTGGAAAATAAGTCCAATGTTAAAATATACAGGACAACCTATCAAGTCTATTTAAAACTTAACAATATATTCCTTAGATCATTTCGAGAAGAAACTCTTAAGCCTGTTTTTTGGATTTAATGGAGACCGCCAGGTAAACAATTCTAAATTAACCAAAACTATATTGTAACATGTTGCCTTGTCCGTTGTTCTTCTTTCAGGTAAAAATCCATGTTGATGTGTCTTTTCAATAATATTTCTTAATTTACCTTCTAATATAATTTCAAGTTACCGGTAGTATAACCTCTACAATTTGAACATTTTTTAGAGTCTCCCTTTTTGAATATTAGCAGAATAATAGCTAGCACCCCATCTTCAGGTATAATTCCGCTATTCCAGGCTGTATTTATTATTTTGTGCAATATTTGGAATCTGGAATCATTTCCATTTCATTGCTTTACCATTTTTAAGTCTTCTAATTACATGTTTGAATTCCTCTTCTTTTATTTCGCTCCTCACTGTTCCTTCACTTACAATAATTAGTGTTTCTTTGTTCTTATTTCGCATGGTCATTTGCAAATCTCCATTCAAAAGTACTGTCTCCACTGCTCCATTATTTGTTCACTATCTAATATTAAGTTACCTTCTTCATCCGGTTATCCATAAAATATCTCTTTATTGTTTCAAATGCTTGTTTAAAGTTAATGAAGGTAACTATATTTTCACTATCCATAACTTCCTTCTACTTTGTGGAGTTTTGAAAATTTTGCACGTTAACGACCAGAGACAGTAAAAGGTGGGCTTCTCGTGATGTGGTTACAATTTTGGACTGGCCTTCATATAGTCCAGAGTTAAACACTATTGAATTTTGAGATATCAATAGATCAGGAGATGGATAATATTTATAGAGAAACGGTGGTTGTTTTGCAAGCTATTCCTCAAGAACACTATGTTCGTGTTACTGGATTTGTGAGTATATATTTCTCAAATATGAATACTAAGGTAAACAATGATATTAGTTACACTTTCTTGTCATTTATAAAGTTTATAAAAGTACTGGATAAAGTGGCAATTGGGATTTTATTATTTATTTGTTCCCAACGTGTGAACAAGAACTGAGACATACAGTAAATAGCCTACGCAACTCTAGTTCATCTGGTATTGATGGTATACCAGTGAACTTTTTAAAAACGTTGTACGGAAACTTTTATAACTCCTTTAACGCATATAATTAACAACTCATTTGAATCTGGCCAATACCCTGATTATCTTAAGACAGCATTGGTTTCCCCTTTATTCAAGAAGGGTTGCTCTAATGACACCAGTAATTACAGACCTATTAGCCTTTTGACTGGTTTCTCTAAGTTGTTTGAGAAATTGGTGTTTAATCGTTTGTTTGATTTTTTCGCGAAACATAAGCTCATCAGTAGATTCCAACATGGCTTCCTTAGAGGTAGAAGTATAGAGACTGCGTTGTTTGACTTTACCGAGGATATTTTCTCTGCATTTGAGAGAAAAAGAGTTCCTTGCGGCATCTTATTGGATTTGTCGAAAGCTTTCGATAGTATAGATCATCGTAGGTTACTTCAGAAATTGGAGCACTACGGTATACGAGGTACCAGCACTATCCTGGTTTGAGAGTTATTTGAAAAATAGGGAACAGATTGTCCGTATTTGCTCTAGGGGTGACAGTAACTCGGGTGGAAGGATGTTAGGGAGGATCCTCAAGCAGTATTCTTGGACCTTTTTCTATTCTTGATATACTTTAATGACGTTTATACAGTCGATAGCTCGCCCATGCAAAACCATCTTACCATCAATTATGCGGATGATACGTCGATATTACTGGAGGCTAACACATTCGCTGAGCTTAGTGTCAATGGTGGTCCCTACATCAGAAATATCGACATATGGCTACAGAATAACAATTTAAAAATCAATCATGAAAAGACAAACGTGATTTTGTTTAAAACTAGACCTAGCAATCACCTTGACTATGTGGAATTTGATAACCGCAAATATTCTATAGTACCTAGCGCAAAATTATTAGGTGTAACATTTGATGAATATCTTAAGTGGAAGAATCATATTGATCTAATATGTAAGCAATTAAGTAGCCGCGTTTTGCTATTAGTCAATTAAAAGGTATTGTTAGTAGCGACGTTTTACGTTCGGTTTACTTTGTTGTTGTTACTCGAATTAGGTATGCTGTTGTTGTTTGGGGGCAGTGGCAGCCTGAATCGGGTTTTTGGTGCCAGAAAAAAATTGTGCGGACTATGTTTGGTCTTGATTTCGACCAGTCTTGCGAAATTACTTAAAATGAATAATATCTTAACTGTATACGGTATCTATATATTCAGGTACTTCTTTTTGTTCAAAAATAAACACCTTTTTGAACAGCATTGTTTTGACCTCTTACGGCACTAGACATAAGGATCGGTACTTTCCCAACACCAGTTAAGTATATGAGAGTGGTTCCCCATACACGAGCTTAAAGCTTTAATAGATTACCTTCTCTTAGACAAATTAGTGTTATACCTGTTTCGTAAACAAGTTTTTAATTTGTTAGTTGAGATGGAGCCCTATAACTTAAATGAATACTTGTCATAGCATATTGTACACTTATACGTTTATTTTGTTCGTTTATTGTTCTTAACGTTTGCTTTGTTCTGTTGTAGTAAAGCAATAAACTGTATTATTATTATTATTATTATTATTATTATTATTTCTAAAATATTAAAAATATATATCAAGCAAAGTTCTTTTCCACATAAAACAATTGAGACCATGTATTGTATATGCTACATAAGGACTTAAAGAATACACCAATGTGTAACTCTACATGGAATTATTTCTTTATAAAATAAACAAGATATCTTGCTAACATTAGTACACTATACCATCTGCACAAAAAGATTTACATCTAGGAATTCTGAAAAGCAATCGATTGTTTTCTTCAATTCATGACTGCATTGCTCAGAACAAGGTACAAAACATTGATTAAAGTTATGAGTAAGAAGAAAAATTGAAAATGTATTGAATTCTAGAACAAATTTCGTTACCGCGTATTTGCTACATCATAAGTACAAGTAGAAAGTAATATTGCACAATCAAATTTCGTCGGGTCTGAAGAGGTTTTCAGATTTTATTGACTGATACAAATTGAAATGGCATTCGTTTATAATTTAATTTTAAATTAGTTTTGTATTTCCAACGGTATATAAAGAGTATGATAAATATTAAAAGAAATATATACTTCGAAGATGAATAATATAAAATATTTAAAAGTAATAATACATTCTGACAGCCCGTAGCGTATGTAAATACATCAAAGGAAAACCAAACCTACGATAATTTTCTTTTCACTTAAGGGCAATAATGTATTCCCAGATATACGATATCTGTTATCCTCTTTAAGAACGATGTACTCAGTATAGGCCAAAATAATAACATTATTTTTCTCGGTGGAATTATCTGCAACGTAAAAGTTCTTTTGATGTTGATAACAGTTTGTTATAAAACGGTTTTTCCATAGCTTCTTTTATTCACTTTTTACAAAAAATACGTATTCCCAAAATTGAAGCAGAGAAAATAATAGCCGCCGCGTAAAATTCTAGAAATCGACTTCAAACGATTTCGCAAAACTTTGAGAGCTTTGCTGACTTTCGCAATATCCGATGACAGATGAAAAGAATTAGTATTATTTTTTATAACGACCGAGAGCAATATGTAATTGAAAGATCGGAGAAAACACAGTATACTTATTTACATACAATTTTCTTTTGAAGCAAAAAATTAAATAATTCGGAGGGTTTTTTTGTAATCAACGTATTTCCATTAGTCGGAGAGAAGGATTCGTTTTTAATAGTAGCAAGTCAAAGAAAACAGCCAGAGGGATTCATATATTATACGAGGGCATTCCAGAAAATAGTACACGTATATACATACAGATGGCGCTATTGATCGAATTAAAAGTAAAGTGACGCAGATGTCAACAGTAACATCGTAGCTTTGCGGGAAAAAAAAGGGTTTAAGTTCTTCCGGTGCTGGGGTGAGTTTTATGACTGTTTACAATGGCCTAAAAATAAAAATCCCGCGAAATGCGATCTGTGCTCCCTTTTTGAATGCGAAAACGTCCGTCAAGTGTCCGCAGGATTACTGAAGTGTTGGAGGAATAATGGATGAGTCATCTGTAAGGCGCTGGGTTCAAAATTTAAAAAGGGGAAGAGCGGTCAGGTCGCCCGTCCCTTATCACCAACGATCAAGAAACCGGTCATGTTTCATTTGCGCAGATCGACGCGTAAAAACTGAAAAAATGAATAAGAAATTTTCCCCGAAAATTTCATTCCTCCTGAAATCGGACAGATCATCAATTACAAAAAAATTTAAAAGAGGGGTCCCCAAAAATGTTACCGCGACACAAGACCAACCCATGGGTGCAGCGTTGACTTTTTTGACTCTTCGAGCAACAGGCGATGCCTGGGTGCGCCACCACCCAGAAAAAAAGCAAGTCCATGGTTATGGTCTCAGTGTTCTGGGACCGAATAGGTCTGTTGTTGGTTGATTTCGTGCCCCAAGGACGAATCAATGCGGACCATACTTGAAACACTTCAAAAGGGGGAAATGTTGACGCGGCATTTTTTTTCTGCATGAGATGCTGGCCCCCAATGGCTAAAAGCTATGACCTTCTTGGGAAGTTCAAGGGGGAAGTTTCTGACCACCCTGCTATACCCGATTTGGGCCCCAAGTGACTATTCATTTGTTCAGAAAACTCAAGGTTTCTTGTCGGAAACTTTTCCCAAAAGTGAAAATGACTTAAAAGCAAGTTGCATTGGCTGGCTGTTTTGGCGGTAGAGGTTTACGGGGAAAGGGAATAAACAAACTGGTTTCCGACACAACAAATGTCTCAACAACGGCGGCAACTACATTGAAAAATGAGAAATTTTTATTTTCATTTGAATAAAATCATTATTTACTTTTCATTTTTTTTTTTAATTTTTGTAAACGGGGACTATTTTCTGGAATGCCCCCTTAAAACGAGTATCGAGTGTTTTTT
This sequence comes from Dynastes hyllus, assembly GCA_029619255.2. Lineage (NCBI taxonomy): Eukaryota > Metazoa > Arthropoda > Insecta > Coleoptera > Scarabaeidae > Dynastes > Dynastes hyllus. Next base: position 1,055,279 of record JAROYC020000014.1, on the reverse strand, counting down.
TAAATTAAAAAATAATTTTTTTTTTCTTAAATTTTAATAAAATTTTTTTACATTTTTTTTTTGTAATAATAAAAACGGGAAAAATCTGTTGGAAAACAGGAATAATTAATTAGAATATAAAAAAAAATAAATATCTTTTATATTTCTTTCCCCTTTTAAACCCCATTAAAATGATCTTTTTTTTTTTATTTTTTTTTTTTTTTTTTATTTTTTTCAAAAAATTTCAAAAGGTTTCAAAAAAATAACAAAACCACATAATTTTTAATTTTTCCCAAAATTTGTTTAACGAATACGGTTCTAAATTAACTAAATATTCAAAAAATCTGTTTTAATTTCTTAAATTGTTGCTAGTTTTGTGAAATGGTAGTTTGTTATATAAACGTAGACTAGAATAAACCATTCCTTTCTGTTAATTTTCCTATTTTGGGGACTGATAAAGTCATCTTTTAAACGGTTTATGTATGATTGTATTTTGAATCGTTTTTATTCATTTTATTTTGAAACAAAAATTTCAATTTAAAATATACTCCATAAAAAGGGTTTGTAAATTATGCTGTTTAAAAACGGTTTTTTGACTGTCTCTACTTGATAAACCGAAAATAACTCTAAGGACTTTCTTCTGAGCTAGAAAAACTCTATATCTTCTGGAGATTGACCCCGAAAATGATACCATAACTCATGCGTGAGTAAAATACACCATAATAAACCGCGAACAGATCCGGAGTATTAAGTATCTTTTTTAAAGTGTTAGGACTCTTAGCTACATTTGCAAGGTAATTTAGTGAAACGAAAGTCCCATTTGTTACAGATTTTTTGTTTAGTAAAGATGCGCAAAAAGATCAAAGTATAGCCTCCGGAATCAAAGCAACCCCACTTGACACTACTTGTAAACTCCGAAAAAAGGATCTGATTTGAAATCAAAAGTCTTGTCGGTAATATATTTTCATTTGCATAATAATTTCCAAATTCCAATTGAGTTAATCTGTTAAATATACACCAATTGTGATATACAGACATATATTTAAAAATATCTGTATTAACATTCTGAAACAGATCAAATGGAACGTTCCAGTTGAAAACGTAATATTCCTTCATTCGAATTTTGGATCTACGAATAAGAGGTCGCGGTAATCATTGCTTCCAGGCGTAATTATAGCTGTATTTGTTACATAAGTGCAAGGCCAGTGCCAGTGCCATTTGGACTAGTAAAATATCAATATTGAATTTCCAACAGAAGGGCAGACAGAAAAATTAAAGTTTTTATAACAGACATTGACATTTAATTCCAGTTTCGCTTGTTTTCAATCAAATCTAGAAATAATATACGTTTCCATATTACAATCTGAAGTTATACGATTCATATTTGCCTTTAATTGGATTAAACTTCGCTTAGTGTAAATAAGAAACTTATTCCTATTTGAATTTACGTTTTGCAGCTAAAGTTAATATAACATTTCAAACGGGTTATAATATCGTAACTTGAAAATCTGACTGTTGACGGTGCTAAGTTTATTCGGTTCTTGCCCTCGGCAGTACTCGCTGGGTGGACACGCTGTATACACTTTTCCGGTGTTTGAATTTGGTGAAATGAATAACCTCCTGAAGAATCCGCTGCGTGATTACTTCCATTGCCTGCTCGGTTTCCCGACCTATCACCGATTTAACGTTTCTGGAATATCATGGGTGGAAGAATCAATAATTCGCTGCATTCTCCACAGACACTAACGTTCCTACGACATGAGACTCAGGTCGAAAACAGATATTTTCGCCTGAAATTTTAATGATTTTTTTTGGAACGCTTTAGATATCTTTCACTCAATTTGAAGTAGTTGAAACTTACTTGTCTTAAAACGAAATTGCTTGCTTAAAATCACGCTTCGAAAACCTCTTGAAGAAATAAGGGAAAACCCTTTTGCTAGAGGTGTAATATCTTTTCTACTTTGCACCACTTTTTCTTGAGTATAAAAGGAAAAATCTTTTATCAATTGACATATTCACTATGGAACGAAAACTTTCGCGATTATATAGGTAGGAAGATGGATATTGGATACGCACAATCCAACAATTGAAAAGTTCTTAGCTGTATGGAACTTCTTTATATTCCAGAAGTTTTAATTCAGTTCCAGTTGTTCAACAAATACGTGATATTGTATAACCGGGAGTAAAAGTGATCGAACTTTTTCTGTTGTTCTATGAATTTAAATATTTTTTATTCCTTTAGGATTATTCTGATTTAATGAGTATAAATATCTACTTAGGGATTCGTACATTAGTAAAATTATTGTCCTTACCACTGCACTCTAGGAATTTTAGATGAAATTCAGTTGCTCTTAACAAAACGTCTTATTTTCCATCCCTACTAAATAATTTATATGTAGTCGCCATCTACATTAAATGCTAGTTGGATAATAATAATAATAATAATAATAATGTTTATTGTAAAAGGAAAACCCCAAATTTACAGGACAAATATAAAATTGTAAACCCAAAAACATATTGTTTTAAAAAACATACAAACTTAAAAACTATTATGTTTCTGTATCAGGGCCCAACTCTGGGGTGAAAATATCACTAAATATCTTCTCAGCTTTCCCTGATCATGTGATGGGCGACCGAAAACAAGATTGGCCCTGGGGTTCCATGAAAAGGGTTTGGGAGCATAACGAGATGCTTTCGAGGTACGTTAATCCTATGTGGGAGGGAGATCAGCTGCCGTCGACCCATTTTAATAATTTGGAAAAAAATCGGGCGCTATGGAAATCACAGGGATGACAATAAACAAATTGATGCGATTCGAGAAGGGTGTTGTAAGAAGTATGCCAAGGCGGATATTCGCCTTTAACTTTGAACGACAAAATTTTGGGGTCGCCCTGAACACGTTCAATTGGAGCTTGATGGGACATAAGAAAGGATACCAAAAAAGGGGTTACCCCAATTTCGAGATAAAAATGGAAAAAGGGGGTTTTAGCACTGTCGTCATTAAAGTATTTGGACGTTCTCAAAAAAACCCATCATTTTGAGGCAGATGAAAAAATTTGTTCAATGTTATGTTAAACGATAAATTTGGGATCAAAATGACACCAGATTTTTAAAGTTTTGGTAATCTTGTCGAGGGAAATATCGTTGATTTGTAATGGAGATATATATTTTTTTTTCTCGTGAAGCGATAAAATTACATTTACTAGAATTTAATGTAAGTGTATTGGATTTTGACCACTGGGTTGATATTAATGCTCGTCTGAAGACTCCGATATCTTGTTGGCAGTTAATATTACAAAACGTTTAACATCGTGGGCATAAGCGAGGACATGGCAAGATAAGGTTTTAAGGGTCGTTTATGTATAGAATGAAATCAATGGACCAAGATTGGATCCTTGTGAGATACCGCTGCTAGATACAAATTCAAACAATTAAATCCAAAAAAACATATTAGTTTTTTTCCGGATTTAATTAACAAGGAGAATTTGGGGACAAAACCCAAACGAGCCCAGTTTATATAGAAGTAATTCATGACTGAGAGTATCAAATAGGGAAAGTGGGAAAGATAACGTCAACTTTCCGAGTCATTAAATTTTCGATAAATTGTGTGAAAAAGGTTTTTTTGTCGACGTCCCTTCACAAAGCCGTGTTGGCAAGTTCGATATTGACGAGTTTTCCCTGATATCGTAATTATATAATATGTTCAAAAATCTTCGCAAAGTTATTGATAGCGATGGGCCTAAAATTTTCGTTTGGTAGAATCTCCTTCTTGAAACAGGTACAATTCGACGTTTTCATCCGGGAAAAAGGGGGGTCCCGATGGCAAAATTAATAATCTGGCATAAGGTATCGCAAGGCTTTCATAAAATTTCCCAACACAGAACTCCCCAAGTATCGCCCGCGGTGGCCCCATCTGGAAAGGCACCAAATTTTTCCCAAATTTGTTTCTGAGTCGGGAAACCCAAAATAAACGATTGGTTGTGGAAGATTGGGCGGAGGGTCGGTAACGTTGGCGTATAAACTTGAGAAAATCTGTTGCAAAAGCGTCAACAATTTGTTGAGGATGGTCGAGGGCTACTCCATCGAGCACCAATCCCGGGGATGCGTGTGTTCCCTTCCTACTTCGTACAAAAGACCATAGGCGTTTTTGGGTTTTACTTTTATAGCACCTTCCGTTTGAGAAATATAAGCTTATATGCACGTGATTTTGCGTTTTTTTTAACGAGCGAAGTCTTCTAAATTCATGAAGAAAAGTAGAGCTTTTGTTATTTTCCATTTTTTTTGATAGTAGTCCCTTTGTTTCAGATTACGTCGAATTTCCAAAGGAACCAAGGTGGAAAATTTGAGTTATTGACAGGATACTTGGGTACACACTCATCAAAAAATTTTTTACGCACGGAATAAAACGGTCAATCCGAAATTGAATCGGAACGGTTTAACAAAGTCCAATCATAATTGAAGGTGATCGTAAAGTTTATCAAAAATTTGCTTTTTGAAAGTTGTAACGCAAATTACCAGTGATGAAAATTTAGTACACTTCGGTGAACTTAAAATTTCAAAATAAACACAGAGCAGGATGGTTTGGGTCTTCTGGTACAAAAAGGGTCCATCTCTTGGGTTTCAAAGTAGAATGGAAATTACATAAAACTAAGTCTAGAAGTCGATGGTCAACATTTAGGACATCATTAAATTTTTTAGCTTGACTGCACCCCAGAAATCGGGGAAAAAAGGGAATTTTTAATTGGATACCATTGCGAATGATCATAGAAGCGGGGGAAAAATTTAAACGCCATAAATAAAACGACTCATTCAAGAAAAAAATTTCAAGTGCATCCCAAAAAAATTTTCCAGAACATCTTGAGTTACATCGGGGGGATGTATATAGCCGCAATTAAAATTCAGAGGAATTAACATTACATTTAAAAAAAGTAAGTCTATCAATGGCGCTATAGCTGGGGTATGGTATCATAACTTCGAAGGTAATGTTCATTTTAAATGCTAGTAAAACTCCCCACCAATCGTCTATTTAAAAATGAAATTTTCGGCGATCTAATTTCATTATAGGATGTTGGAAAAAATTCAAATTACTAAACGAATCATCAAGCCAGGTTTCGGCTATAACAATAATGTCAAAAATAATTCACAACAACTCGAAAAATCTGTGATTTAGAACGAAGACTACGTGTGTTTTGATTAAAAAATTTTCAGTGAGTTGGGGGGCTGTTTGGGTCATTCATTTTTCCGAACGCACTATAGATGGAATACCGTGAATATATTTCAGCTTTAAGTCGTTTTTACCCGGTTCAAAAGATCCCCAGAGTCCTTCATAGTTCAATGTAATTCGCGTTGCATGTTGGTCCGATCGGTGAAAAGCTTATATCCTCCATTTAGTGATAGACTTTATCTTTTTCAGTTCCCCAGGGTTTTTAACCTCTGTTGGAGAAAAATTCCCTTTAATTGGGGACAACGGGCGTCTGAAAATTTAAAGCCCTTCGTGTAGCTTTTTTTTCAATCGATTCCCTTTTTCCAGGTCTTCGTTTCCCCCCCCAAAATTCGATTTTTCATCACCTTTTCCATTTTCTTTTTTTACGGGGCTTGATTCATTGTCCCCTCTCAATTGTTGAATGAAGCCATTAAACTTCATCTAAACTGATTTAACTGTCTATTTAACGGGACGTGAAAAAAGGTTGAGTCTTATTTTCCTTTTTCAATTAATAACCGTAATAAACAAAACAGTTTTCTTAATGAATGGAAGAATAAGAAATGGTAGATTAGGTTAGATTATTTACGAGGTGGTCCCTGGTTTGTCCCACTGCGACTTCTTCACATCTATTTCGGATCCTTAGTCGCTAAATCATTCATCCTTTTAACCAGAATTAACAGCCTTTTGACACAATAAGATCATCAAGATATACGAAACATGAATCAAAATTCAGACCGTACAGCTTCATTGCAATAGTCATTACACGAGAAATAGAGCTAGGATTGGTTTCCAAACCCATTAGTGATTGCTTCATTTGAAAATGCCCTTCATTTGTGATAAAAGCTACGTATTTCCGGCTTTTAGGATGTAATTCCACCTGACAGTATCCCTTCGAAAGATCTAGATGTGCGAAATAAATTAAACCTGACAAGAAGTCTAGTCTGTTTCTTTAGTTAACATTTTGTTTCTTTAATAACATTTGTCACCGTTACCGGATCATTTTCTAAAAGAAACACATCGGCGTATTTGGCACAAATTTCAACACTAATTTCTTCCTTTTCGGCCTGTTTTTAAATTTTAAACGAAATTATAAACACTATATTATTGAGATGTAGATGGCGTGAGAAAAATATCGGATCTTTTTTTAACAAAAGCAAAGAAATTTATTAAAAAAGCTTGAATGCTTGCAAAATGTCAAGTCCACACATTTCCATCCAGATATTTGGAGAATTCGAATCTTGTCTGGACGGGTTCATTGGAAATTTCGAACTATTGGTTTATCTTTTCGTCCCCTTCAAAGCGACTAAACATATTGGTAGAAAGCTAATTGGAAACATAATTTGGGATGTTCAGTATACTATGGCAGAAGGGCAAAGAAAGCAAACATTCAATGTTTATTAAAGTGTAGGGTTTAATTTAAAATGAAGTAAATAAAGATCCGACAAACAGGCTGGTATTTATCGAGCATATTTATTTAACTACAAAACCAAACAGAAAGGGTATCTTTTAATAACGGGGACATGAGAAAAAAAAGGAATGTTCTTCTTCAATGGTATCGTAACATTTGCATTAGTCGTTTTATTACATGCGATTTAAAACGGTTAAATGCGGATTTTATGGTCTCTCTTGCTCACACAACTTGGAATAAATCGAAACCTCTTTGATATCGTTTGTATTCCGCGAAGAATATATAAACACAACGCCTTTTGGTTTTAATTGCGTGCAGTTATGTTGGATTAAGCGAATAAACTGCAACGGCAGTTAGTTATTGTCTGAATAAAGAATTTTTCTCTTTCCATTAAATATTGACGGCATCTTGCGCAAGTGTGCGGCGTGCATACATTGGAAAGTAACCACGGACACCCTTAATGACGCTAGTAGCTCTGATTTACTGCGTTTATAAAACGATTTTGCGTTGCCGCGTTTTCCTTGCAGTAAGCTACTCCTATCGTGACATTAATAATGCATTTTTGCATGAGAAATCTGCAGAGGAAATGTTTAAAAGTAATTAGCGGATTACATTTAAATTACTTTATTTCCTTTAAGAATTTCGTAGATTTACACCCTGTCACAGGAAGGTGGATTATTATCTCATACAAATCCTCGCAGGCCATAGAGTATTCAGGACATATGCAAAGCGAAGGATACGTAAAGTAGAGACGGACGAATGTATATACTGTGGTACATACGATATTCTTGGGCAACCAATGGAGTACAATCAGGGGAGAAGTAATGAGTGACCTAGGAAGGGAAATGCATCTGAGGATGAAGCAAGGGTGGTTTTAGTGGGTAGGACCAGGCCTGTACTCATGAACTGGGAGTCCCACACTACCATGCAGCAATAGAACTAAGCGCATGGTGTCCATAAAGGATTTCCACCCATCAAAACAAAAAAAAAAAAATTATAATAATGTTATATTAATTCGTAATAATAACACATGGGCTGAAAAGTCCCGGGCCTAACACATAGATGGCGCTAGTTTTATTGCATTCACCTGTTTTGCAGTTAGTACTAACCTTAAAAAGACAGCTGTTAAAATTTCATGATATTCTATTCATTAGTTTGTGAGTTATTGTGCTAAGAGTGACGCTACTTTTGTTATTTCCAAAACAATGGATCAAAAACAATTTCGTGTTTTAATTTTACACTGCTTCTTGATGGGAAAAATACCGTTCAAGCGAAGCAATGGCTTGAACAGTGTTATGGGGACTCCGCTCCATCAGAAACAACAATAAAACGTTGGTTTGCTGACTTCAAACGTGGTCGTAGAGACACCGATGATGCAGAACGCAGTGGACGTCCAAATGAGGCGGTAACACCAGAAAACATCAAAAAATCCACAAAATCGTTTTGAATGATCGAAAAGTGAAGTTGCGTGAGTTAGCTGACATCGCAAAGATATCAAAAGAACGTGTTGGCTTTATATTGCATGAGCATTTGACTATGAGAAAGCTCTGTTCAAAATGGGTGCCGCGTTTGCTCACTGTTGACCAAAAACAAGAACGTGTTGATGCTTCTGAGCAGTGTTTGGCCATGTTTAAACGTAACAAACCGGAATTTTTGCGTCGATATGTGACAACGGATGAAACATGGATCCATCACTTCACTCCGGAATTAAAACGATCGTCATCTGAGTGGACAGCAACTGGTGAACCTCGTCCAAAGCGCCCGAAAGCACAACAATCGGCTGGAAAGGTTATGGCCTCGGTATTTTGGGATGTGCGTGGTGTAATATTCATCGACTATCTTGAGAAGGGAAATACCATCAACAGTGAATATTATATAGCGTTACTGGAGCGTCTGAAGGCCGAAATTGCAAAGCAACGTCCGCATATGGCGAAGAAAAATTTTGTTTCATCAAGACAACGCACCGTGTCACAAGTCAATCAAAACAATGGCAAAACTACATGAATTGAACGTCGAATTGCTCCATCCACCGTATCTGCCAGATTTGGCTCCCCAGCGACTACTGGCTGTTCGCAGACCTAAAAAATGCTCGCCGGTAAGAAATTTCGCTCGAATGAAGAGGTTATCGCTGAAACTGAGGCATATTTTGAGGCAAAAGATAAATCGTTTTACAAAAGTGGTATTGAAATGTTAGAGCGGCGCTGGAATGATTGCGTTGTTCTTGATGGAAATTACGTTGATGAATAAAGCAAATTTTGAACAAAAAAAAACGTGTTTTCTTTGTCAGGCCCGGGACTTTTCAGCCCATGTGTTACGTGTCACTTTCATTTTAGATGTTAGTCTTGGCTTCTATGTCGGACGTCTGCATTTCAAGCCTGCTTCATGAAGACGTCTACGGACTGTTAGGGCTTGATATTTGTATACCTTCTTCACTAAGATAATTTTATGAACACCTTTAGTGGATAAAAAACAATGTTCTGTAGCCACTTTTACTATACGACGGTCATCTCTTACAGTTGTTTTACGTTTGCCGGCACAGTATGTTCTGCCACTACTTGTACTAGAAATATTCTCCTTAATTAATTTCGCGATTCTTAGAACAGTTTGTGCAACTTCACGTTGAGAGAACTCTCCCGTCTCTAAAAGAGCAGAAATTCATGCTTTTTTCTCTGTGGTTATATCCTTTTTCTTTTCCATTATGTTAATAATTGACTGCGAAAATAGACACACACACAAAAAATTAAAACATTTGATGTGATGGTCTTCTTTTCAAGTGTGTTTACCATGCCAGAATTTTCCTAGGAGAGAGAACGAGTTTCTTGTGTTCATTGGTCTGACATCTAGGGGCCTGTTAGTTTCTCCTATGTATCGACCTCCATATTCTGTAGGAATTGAACCTCTGTCGTCTAGAAGATAGATTTAACAGTCCAAGCATACTAACGGCTAAGCTATTGAGGGGGACAGGATATAATACGTTAAAAGCTGTATCTAAGTTAGACATGCTAAAGATAGTTTTTGGAATTTACCAGTTTTAATAAAGCTAAAGATAAATAAAAGCTTGACACGAATAATAGGTCATCCTGGCGTTGTCTCTCGTGCCGGTCTAACCAAATGGCTAGCCCGGCGCGGGAGACAAACCGGACGGGTTTGGCGGTGGAGGAGGTTTAAATAATAATAATAATATATTTATTCGTAATAATACAATTACAGAACAATGTCGTTTGGTTTTTTAGCGTGTATAATAGTTAATGTATAAATAAAAGATAGCAATATAAACAAAAGTATACAAAAAAATTGAATATGTGTATATACAAGTGCAAATAGAGCTATAGTCAAGAACAGACTCTCGACGGACGACGCGGTGCAAGAAAGAACCACTCTAGGTGTAGAGGCCATCATAGAATTGCTATCAACCTGTGTCAACAAGATCAAGAATTTGGAACGACCATGGGTTCACCGTTCTTCGGAATTTGAAGAAAGAGCAATCAACACCTACCACATGAACCCAAAAATATGATTAGGGTATGTTGATGACACATTGTTATGGCCACATGGAAAAAATACATTGCAAGGCTTCTTACATCACCATTCACCATCGAAGTGCAAACAAGAAGCAACTGGCCAGATGCATATAAGACAGAGATATTCACCACACCTTACAAGATTCCAAAATATGTCGTGAGTGTGTGAGTAATTGGATTTGAATTTTACGCAATTGTGATTGTGCAATTTCCTATGAATTGGTTCTTTAGATTGTGAGCCTTTGGAAAGAGCACATTATACTGAAATTTAATAAAGATATAAGACCCACGTACTTACTGTGTACGTTTATCATATTTAACGATTAATATTAATTGGCTGAATAGTTTTAGATAAATAATATCATTTGTTGCAAACAGATTGGTGATACTCCAACAGAATCAGATCCTCTGGTTAGTTTTATTTTCTCTTTGTAACTAACAATATGTAAGGTTACAAACACATATACATGGCATCTTTTATTTATGACCAACACAATTATTTTTAGATTTGCGTCTTAATATAAACTTCCTAGAAACATATAAATAAATATAGATTTTTCCGAATTAGGGGAACAAGGTAAACCAGCAAAATATAAATTTTGAGTTACCAACCAAAAAAAGAGCTGAACCCAACGCTAAGTTTAATTTAATACTAACATTTAATAAGACCTCTCCTTGTGTACAAACCCTCTCCTTCGCACATAGAACGAGAGCCATTAGAAATTTACATATGAATGCAAGCGGCTTGTGCAGAGGAAAATGCAATTTTCCATTGAAAGAGAAATATTTTAATATGTATTCATAAAACGAACTCGATTACCCGGAGTATGCTTTTGAAAAAATATTTACCTTTCGGGTAGACGCTGCTGGTACAGGGATATAAACCAAAAATTCCACATTTAATAGTTCTTCGTTTAATTTGTAAATCATAACGAGGAATTTTTCAAGCAAACATCTATCGTAAATCCATGGAGATACATAATGTGATGACTAGAGCGGGCCAAATTGCGCCATCCAACAGAATGGGAATCAGGCGCAACGGCCGCTTATTGTAAATAGGTATAGGGAGTAAAGCAGATATGTGATATTTCGAAATTAATACACAAGAGTAAAAAAAAAAGTGACGCAATAATAATGTTTAGTAATTAAGGGATATATATATATATATGCACGCTGAGGTTTTTTATTTTAATGTTTTTTTATTTATTAAAAACGGTATGCGTTGTAAAGGGGGATGTAATAAGGAAATAACTGAGAAACTGAACGTTTTTTTATTCTGTTGTATTAAAATGTAATTAAATAAAGATATAATAAAAAAATTTTATCCTTCTTTAATGCGGATGGGCTTTTTTAAAAAAGTTGCACCATCAAAAAGCCACATTTGCCCGGTGAAGGATGTTCGCCGAGACAAAAAAATGTTCTTAATTTCGAAAACGACCGTTCCACGTCTACCGAAGTAAGAGGGCGTAATTAAAAAAATTTTTAGACTTAGTCAAGGAATCTGCAGATGCCCCATCGCAATTTGTTTAACCGTGTAGTCCGGATTTTTTTTTAAAACACTATCGAACTTGAAAAACCCCCGTCCACTTGTTACATCGTTTATACTGTGTAACAATGTACTAACTTCGTCCAGACTTGCACTGATTCCCCAACGACAACCAAATTTTGCAAATTTTCATCTTCACAACCCTTTGAAATTTTTTAATTTTCTTTAGATGTTTTCAACAGAAATATCGAGAAACCCCTCTCCATCCTAATAGTCATTCGGCAGGACGAATTGAAAAAAATAACGGATTTGACTTTTTGAAAATGTTCATTATAAAAAAAAGGGCTTTTAACCACGTTCCCCAAGGGTAAGAATGGGCTGTGGTGGTTCTCGAATACCGGGGCAAAACCTGTGGAATGCCCAGTCCTCTTGGGATTTTTGAAAAACACTTTTTTGTGTTTGTTTAAGATCCACCTCCGGGTAACACTCGAATAGTTTGTGCCACAAGATGTAAAGCATGGACTTTACACGTAACATGTAAAAGTCCTTCACATTTTTTTAAAGGGAAGGGCCCTCACTACAATTTTGCTGCACCATCGCCTGAACAACAACAGTTGACTGGTTGACACTTAAAATTTTTGTAACGTTTAAACAGGCCGTAATTGCTTTACTAGTACATGTTTTAATCTTCTGCTGGCTAATAAAATTTGGGTTTAATGGGATCTAATACGCGCATATTATATTCAAAATAAAATTTTTTTTTTGAACTGTCGTCTCATCAAGACATACCAAGCGATTTTTTAATTCGGTTTTAAATTTGATTTTCAATGTCCTCACGACGTGGAATATCTCTCCGTAACGCGTCCGAGATGGAGTATCCACTCGGTATTGTAGTACCCCAGAATTTTCGAAATGCTTTTTTATCAAATATACGAAGTGGTAGACCACATACCATAAACGTTAAGAGCAATTCTAATTGAAATTACGTTGTTGTGACACACCATTTCTTTTAATTTGTGGTGTGCGCTATTTTATGTCTTTCACACCCCGTTTGCTCCAGCACAGTAGTTTCTTTTACAAAAATTTTCAGAAAATTGTACCTTTAGGGAAACCACAAATTCATAAGAAATTTATTAACTTTTGTAGGTAATGGCCGTTTATTTTTAATAGTTACGTTAGACATAATCACAAAGCGAGCACACCGACGCTTGTTTTAGTATGCCACGAAGTGGTGCAAACGTAACATCTGCAGACTCGTCATTTTTTATAATGAGCGCGTTCCAAATGAATAAACGCGCTGTTAGTTCAGCCGTCGATGAATGAACCTTTTTTTTTTAGTCCCCCCGTGAAAACGCCCTATTTATCAACGAACACCCCAAAATGCAGGTGTATATTTTTGGGGTTTCCGACGTAATAGACGTTTTTTCCGTCCTTTTAATTAATATTTAAATTCCTATGTTTACATACAAAATGCGCCCCGCCTGATTGGGAAACCGGCGCGTGGCGCTCTTCGCCCGCTCTAGTGATGACCTATTCTCGTTCATCAAGATTCCTGGACAGAGCTTGCAAAATTAGTCTTTAGATTAATTAACGTATCTTTTCTCTGGGAAACATGCTGTGGGGAAATTTGTCATTAATTGTAGAAATGCTGTTTTTGAAACTAAAACAAGGATGTATCCACAGAATGCTTTTGTTACAAGATTTGCCTCATATTCCATATTGCTCGCAATTGCAAATTTTGAACGTAATAACGACCACACAAAGAAAAATCTTGTAAAGATAATTGCAACAAGGTTATAGGTTGAATTTTATTAAAAATTCACGTAAATCTATTTTCTTAATGCAAGAAACCATTTTTCTGCGTGCAATGTTGTAAATCATTGCTTGATTACAATATAAACAGTAATATTGTTTTCCACACAACGCTGATGCAATACCTCTCAAGCGATTTTCTTCTGTACCGAATGAATTATCTAAGTATGCAGTAAAATAAAATGTAGTCATTGAATATAATGAATAAAATTGCTAATATTTTAATATGTTACATGATTGAGTTAATAACGATACGTAGAATTTTACATTTTTACGTTTTGTTAGTTCGACTATGTTTTCCCTCGTCAATCATTTTCTTTCAGGTAAATAGGTAGTATCTGATGGTTGTTTTTACAATCTACGAGCTTTACGATCGACACGTTTTTCTGCCACTGTCATTTTCAAAACGTTAGCATATGGGCCACCAGTTGATTTAAAAAGAAGTTTAATGTTTCGCAGATTCGAGGGCGAACCGTAACGATCTTATTTCTTGCTGTTAGTTCACCTACACTTCAGATTCCCGTAATAATTTTATTTAAAAGATTAATTTGAGTTTTTGAAGCTTATCCTACGTATTTCTTCGTTATTTATCTTGGGATTTAAGAACGTGTTTTTCTTCTTTTTCCACATTCCTCGCCGCGAGCATCTAGTAAATCCGGCACGATGTCAAAATCGCTCAACTTCAAGACATTTATATTAGAAAGTGTACGAGTTCCGAAAACGATAGTCAGAGATGCCTAATGGGAATAATTTGGGTTATAAACAACATTTTTATCTGTTTGGAAAATATTTCTCTTTTCAACTGAACATTTGATTTAAAGGAAACAATCATTTTATTTCTTGAATAACATCAATTTATCTTTGCTTTTTGTTATTAATAAAATTTTTGATTTCCACTTTTTAAATGATTTTTCTTCGAAAATTTTGTTATGTGAGGTGTTAAAATTTTGATTGTACCATTTAGACAATTACATCATTTGAAAATCAGTGGGGGGGGGCATTTCAAATTGATGCGGAAAACTTGAATTGACCTGTCCCAGCATTTCTTCGAAAAACAAATTGCTTCAGGTTTAATGAATTTATTCCTTAATTTTGCCACGCATATAGTAAAGTTCAGGAGCCACATCCGTAGAAATCCCGCTGTAAATGGCGCTTATAATAGATGTAGGAATGCCGAAACCAATCGATATTAAAATTATCAATCGATTCTAACAGATGGAGCGTTAGCTGAACAATTCATACGCCGGAAATCTACCTGAAATAGTGATGTGTGGCGCACAAAGCGTTGAGGAACTATAATTTACATCGTAATCAGCAATTCCCGACTACCAACTAAATTGTTTACCACTTGGATACCAAACAAAATGTCATTTACCAAGCGTCTCTCCGATAAAGGATATATATTGAAATGTAAACAAAGAGCAGAGTAATTCTCCTTATTTATGTTTAAATTAGATTTATTAGCCAGATGATCTAGATGATGATAGACATTTATGTTGTACTCTCAACCATCTTCATGTAGATGTTACAAGCAGAGAAATGATTTCTTGGAGAAAGAACCGAAATATTTTTTTTAATTTAAAACAATTATTGTATTGCGGATAATTGAAACAGTAAGTGCCTTGAATTAAGGCGGACAGCTTTGATAAAAGCAAACGTTTTTCTGTGTGTAATTACTAGAGTAACCTAAACATGCGGACTCGCATAGGCGTCGGTATTACGGGTTAATCTAAGAATACGAAAAATTCATAAATAAACTAAACCGGTAGAGAAGCAGGCATGTAGTGTCGACCTTGAACATAAATCATGTTAAACTGCGCTGAGAGAGATTTCGTTTTAGTACCGGTTAAACTGTTGCAGAGATTAGTCGAACGGTCAAGGTTATGTACTTACGTGTCGCTTTTGAAAATATAGCTGGTGTTTTCTGTGTGTTGTAGTATTATACCAAGTACATAATTAGTGTATCGTTTCAGTTTTATAGAACAAATATTTACATACCTAAGAAAACAATGCCTCGTAATAGATTTGCTACTAATGTACATAAGTATGTGTCACTTTTCCCATTTAAAATATGACGGTAGTGCAGTTTTTTGCTTAATATGCAATGTTCGTTTGGCTGCATTGGTCAGAACTGATTGCCAGAGGCATGTCAATGGTATTAAGCATATGAGAAATGTACAAGAACTGAAATACCTTATACACTATTCCTCATACATTTATTAATTATGTTTACCTCTTGTAATCTTCCGTTGTCGTTGGTGAGAAAAGCAGCTTTTAAAACGTTTTAGCGACAATACGTTCCAAAGTACCCATTACCTCACAAACACAATTACAGAATCATTTGCCGCGAATGAAAGAGATACTAGAAACTGTGTAAACGTGATTTGTGTTCCAAAAAATATGGATTACCGTGGATGAGACGACCGATATAAAGAAAAACAGTATTGTGAATGTAATAGCTCGCGTTTTATCTAGCGAGAACACAGCATCTCGATATTTGTTAGCTTGCAAACGTGTTCAACAATGTACCGCGGAAAATATTCAAAAAGTGATAATGAACGCTTTGAAAAAATTTAAAAATTGCCCAAGATCAAGTTGTGATGATTGTGACAGATAGTGCAGCAACGATGTTAAGTGTTGGGCGATCCTTAAAACATATATTTCCTAACTTAATACATATAACCTGCGTACTGCATGCTTTGCATTTAGTTGGTGAAGTTGTTCGACAACATTACGGAAACGTTGATCGGATGATTGGAAGTACTAAAAGCAGTGTTTCGTAAATCTCCTAAACGTTTAAAAGAATTTCGTAAATTTTGTCCAGGGTATTCCAGAACCTCCTGAACCAATTTTAACGCGATGGGGTACTTGGCTAACAGCAGCTTCTTACTATTTGATCCATTTTCAACAAACTCAATCGGTTATAATGCGATTTAATCGAAATGAATCCAAAGCAATTAGAGAAAATCAAAGAGAATTTCAAATTCCTCAACTTTTAGAAGATTTAACAACAATATGTACCAATTATACAGTATTACTAGATGCCATCAGAAAACTACAATGTACTGAATTGTCATTGCAGGAATCATTAGACATAGCGGAGAGTGTAAAAAATAAATTACACACATTAAATGATACACCAGGATTATGCTCTAGTCAAAAGTTGGCAGATGTTTTAAGGAAAAATCCCGATTTTAATACTTTAGAGGCCGTTTATAATAAGTGTAAGAATAGTGAACTTTTAAGTGATTTTGAAAAACAGTTTCTACATGCAAATGTAACTTCCTTAGATGTGGAGAGATCGTTTTCTATGTATAAGAATATTTTTTCTTGTCGATGTACAAGGTTTAAAGAGGTAACTGTGGAAACATATGCAATGATGCAAGTTTACAGTAGTTCACATCCTGATGCCTCTAATTTGTTGAATAATTAGCAAGTAAGTTTATTTATGAATTTTTCGTATTCTTATATTAACCCGTAATACTGACGCCTATGCGAGTCCGCAAGTTTTGGTTACTCTAGTAATTACCATATACAGAAGTAAAACAAAATCATACTTTAGATCCGATATCTACGCATAATAAAAGGCAATGCATGTTTTGAATCTCATTATTATTTTCGACGTTTCTTTCATCTCTTGCATCACGTCCTCCATTTTACGCAAGAAGTTATTACAATTTTTCTACGCGAATTTGACTGCTCCCTCGAAATTTATGGTTGGAATCACCTTGTATACTAGAATATATGATATATGCGAATGCGCAAAAAGAAAGGGGCGGATATTGTGTTTCGACAGATGTTTCCACAATAAAATTGGATATACGATGAAGAACATTAAAGTCTTCAAATATGAAAAATCCGCTGACGTTTGTACGTGATGAAAAATGATCCGATATTTGTTTCACCCGGAGGGCACCTACGAAATTGTATTTGAACGGTGCGGTGTGTTCCATACATAAGTGGTTGTCAAATTTTCTGCTGGTAGCGAGGTTGTTACAACAAAAAAAAAAATTGCTGTTATAAGTTTAATATTGAAGAACATTTTGTTGTGGTTTATTTAAGTATTATCCTAATCTCTATTTTCAACATACAGGTTGAATCCCGAGGAATTAGATATACTTTGTAGGTAGATACAAATTTGACATAATCAGTTGCCAGTTATTGATAGTTGATGTTAGCTCGTTTGTCTAAAATTTCCCATTATTAAGTATTTTGTTACTAAAATTCCTAGCGAACATGCAGATATGATTTCTGTTTATGATATAATCCCGTCGGTTTAATTACCTATAGCAAAGTGGGCAGTTATTGTTTTGAAACACAGTATACATTGTTGTTGTAGGTTTATTGACTCCGATTATATGTTTTGGTCATTTTCGAATGTTTGCGGATACAAGCGAAAGTGAAGCCGAAAATGATCCCCTTAGGCAACACAATCCCCTAGCATAAACCAGATTAGATACTTGGTCAACATTGTTTAGATCTTATTTACTGTAATTCTTACAATTAGATCGATGTTGTTGAGATACTTCGAATTGTTTGCATTCACTTTACACTTTTTACCATCGCATTTAACGTTCTTCTGTGTGTTTTTAATGGTTTTAAAGGTTTAACGCATGGAAAAGCAATGAGCATTAACCTGCTGCGGTCTGACACATGCTTTTTACATTTCCTTTCTTTACATTTTACCCATTTACTTGTTCTTCAAACTTCATTAGCTGGAGTTTTATTTTTATTCGGGATTAAATTCTTTTTCGCATCTTAGTTGTAGCAGAGGCTTTGCATACATGTAGAGAAACGATTACTTACTGCTTCAATTATCCGCAATACAATAACTGTTTTAAATCAAAAAAAAAATATTTTCTTAGCGTTTCTCTCTCCGCTCTAAGAGAAGTATACATTTGTGATGAAATAATTGTATTTCTTTATTTTACGAAATTTGTTAACTTGATTCAAGGAAATCTTACAGAAAATTTGAAGAAGGCGATTCTTAACACATGGGCTGAAAAGTCCCGGGCCTAACACATAGATGGCGCTAGTTTTATTGCATTCACCTGTTTTGCAGTTAGTACTAACCTTAAAAAGACAGCTGTTAAAATTTCATGATATTCTATTCATTAGTTTGTGAGTTATTGCGCTAAGAGTGACGCTACTTTTGTTATTTCCAAAACAATGGATCAAAAAACAATTTCGTGTTTTAATTTTACACTGCTTCTTGATGGGAAAAAATACCGGTCAAGCGAATAATGGCTTGAACAGCGTTAAGGGGGACTCCGCTCCATCAGAAACAATAAAACGTTGGTTTGCTGACTTCAAACGTGGTCGTAGAGACACTGATGATGCAGAACGCAGTGGACGTCCAAATGAGGCGGTAACACCAGAAAACATCAAAAATCTTCACAAAACTGTTTTGAATGATCGAAAAGTGAAGTTGCGTGAGTTAGCTGACATCGTAAAGATATCAAAAGAACGTTGGCTTTATATTGCAAGAGCATTTGACTATGAGAAAGCTCTGTTCAAAATGGGTGCCGCGTTTGTCACTGTTGACCAAAAACAAGAACGTGTTGATGTTTATAGTGTTTGGCCATGTTTAAACGTAACAAACTGAATTTTTGCGTCGATATGTGACAACGGATGAAACATGGATCCATCACTTCACCCGAATTAAAAACGATCGTCATCTGAGTGGATAGCAACTGATGAACCTCGTCCAAAGCGCCCGAAAGCACAACAATCGGCTGGAAAGGTTATGGCCTCGGTATTTTGGGATGTGCGTGGTGTAATATTCATCGACTATCTTGAGAAGGAAATACCATCAACAGTGAATATTATAGCGTTACTGAGCGTCTGAAGGCCGAAATTGCAAAGCAACGTCCGCATATGGCGAAGAAAAAAATTTTGTTTCATCAAGACAACGCACCGTGTCACAAGTCAATCAAAACAATGGCAAAACTACATGAATTGAACGTCGAATTGCTCCCACATCCACCGTATTCGCCAGATTTGGCTCCCAGCGACTACTGGCTGTTCGCAGACCTAAAAAATGCTCGCCGGTAAGAAATTTCGCTCGAATGAAGAGATTATCGCTGAAACTGAGGCATATTTTGAGGCAAAAAGATAAATCGTTTTACAAAAAGTGGTATTGAAATGTTAGAGCGCGCTGGAATGATTGCGTTGTTCTTGATGGAAATTACGTTGATGAATAAAGCTAATTTTGAACAAAAAAAAACGTGATTTCTTTGTCAGGCCCGGGACTTTTCAGCTCATGTGTTAGTATAAGTAAATGGCCGTTATAACACAAAACAATATTTTCTTACGGATAGTAAATAGTCTTTTTAATTCCAGAATGCATTTAGGTATTGTTCATAGATCAATAGTTTAATTTTCTTAAAATAAAGCATTTTTTACTTAGAATTCTTGAAATGCATATTATTTATATGCACATTATTAATTGCGCTTATCTTGTTTAAAACAGTACAACATATACATACATAATGGAGTAAATTATTCACATTGCTTGTGATTTTAAAAAGGCCAAAAGTAAAGGTTATCTGAACTTAATTTAGAAGCACACTTGGAAAAAAATGCCTAGAAACGATTACCAAGTCTCTCATCCGTGTCCAGCAATAGTCTGCCAACATAGAGGGGCTCCACTTGCCTTGGTAGCGCTTTTCGATATCCAAAACATCTTGGTGAAATCTTTCCCCATGTTCGTCACTGAAGGCTCCAAGGTTGTCCAGAAAAAAATCTAAATGTGATATATATATATATATATATATATATATATATATATATATATATATATATATATATATAGTGCGTCAATTACATCTATTATTTTGATTTCGACTAAAATCTGGTGTTATACTCCATGTTACGTTTCAACAGTTAATCCTATTATCCTCTTATTGAAATATAAACAGCGATTTATAAAAAATTTCACATTACATTGTAAATCAATGAAAGCCTGCTTCTGTAGTACACGTAGATGTATCTTTCATAATAAGTTTCAGTGTGGTAACAAATTGGACTTGTTTAACTTTAGATAGCTTTAGTAACGTTACATTTATAAAATGGCGTTACATGAGTTCTGAACTTCGGCCTTTTCATGCTACTAAACAATATTATAACGAGAGCTAGGCTGGTAAGGTACTCGTATAACGGTAGCGGTATAACGTTCAGCTTGCGTTTCATGGCCTGTCAATTTAATCGAATATAAAAGTCACGAATTACTTCTCAGTATATACAGGATATAACGAGCACGGCTCGAGGTTTAAAAGCTCTTCCTGTGTACCGATCTCAACTTATTTCACTGAAGTAAGAAACTTGTTCATACCTTAAAGATGATTTTTTTAAGTTCTAACTTTCAAAGAACGCTTCATGTTGTTCGTGCTACATTTATGCTGTAAGTGTAGTAACCATCTCTGACTAATCTTGTGCACATACATGAATGATTATTTATGATATAAATAACACGATAGCACTGCATTGTCATATACAATGACCGCCATGAAATGGGGAAGATTTTCATTTTTATCCGTCTTACTTCCCATTATGATAATTGACCGTGAAAATAGACGCACACAAATAAAATTAAAACTCTGAAATATAATTGAGAATATGTGGAATGTCTTGAAAAACATTGCAAGTATACGAAACTCAACTCCAAAAGAAGAATTACAACAACATGTTGAAGATGTATGGCATAATACCGACGAAATAAAAAAAAAACACTAAAAAGCTGCATTGGCAGTATGCCAAGAAGGATTGAGGAAATAATAAAACACAGAGGAGAAACAAACAAATATTAATAAACATATGTTCAATTTGTACTTACTTGCATGTTATATGTAATTAAATATATTGCCAACATTACCAACTATTTTTTTTTAATTTCACCCAAAAATCATAATATTTCTAAGCGGTCCTAATTCGATGACCAAGGACTGTAGATTGTCAGGTAATGATGCGTAATATGCCCCGGTTCCTTCAGAATTCTGATCTAGGATAAGATATTTTATTGACAAAGGAAATGGAAAGTAAGTAGCTGTGAAGGTGTTTTTAGAAACAAAAATATCGTTTCCCGTATAACAGAGATTTCAGTATTCTCTCCTGCGCATGCTATAAAAATAACATGTTAAAATTTGGAATTTGTATATAAAGCCCTGGGTTTGATGACTCGTACAAACAAGCTAAAATTGCTTCAATTAAAACTGCATTGTTGGAATTTTTAATAGCCTGTTTCTAATTATTACTTTGTTAGTTATTAATTATTCAGTTAAACCTACTGGGTACGCACACAGTAAAGTTATTTAACGTAATTTCGAACTATTGTTTTATCGTAATACCGTATTTTAATTAAGAAATTATATACACTGTTGTTATAAACTGGAAATTAACCTTTCCGGCTGTAATAGAATTGATCCTTTACAAACATAACATAATAACATTAACACTAAATGGTGTTCGAGGATATTTGTAGACGAAACGAGTTTCTATTATGACGTAACATCCGTTCAGGGCCCGAATGCCTAGGCGAATTTCTTAACAATACTGTTACAATTAACATTGGGTTTAACTATATAACTTCTAATATCTAATGGGATCGTTTCTCTACTAAACTATTTGATACTTTATTAGAAGCGATACAATAGAATAGGTATGATGACGTCTTTAAACTTATAGGTTTCTAAAAATAACTGTAGGCTTTCACGGGCGGTGTCTGAATTTACTAGCAGTACATATTTCCGGGCAGATGGGCTGTGCCAAACGTCTGATGACTCATCAGACGACCAGTGAAGACTAATCATCGTCCTGAAGATGCCGACCGCAGTTTGGCCAAACGTCGACTTCGACACATCAAAGACACAGCCCATCAGCCCGGAAATATGTACTGCTAGTACAAATTGTAGGTTTCTTTTCCGTTCTTCTTTAATCATTAACTTCGTTTTGCGAGCTTGTTTCTTCAAGCCATCGTTCATGAAAATATGTATAGAATTCTAAAGAACAATTTCAATGTAAAGTCCCTAAAAATAATATGATTTTGGGGTAAAATTTAAAAGAAACAGTTGGTAATGTTGGCAATATTGTTATTTAATTACATATAACATGCAAGTATAAATTGAATATATATTTACTAATATTTGCTTGTTCCTCCTTTGTGTTTTATTATTTCCTCAATCCTTTTTGGCATACTGCCAATGCAGTTTTTTACTGTTTTTTTTTAATTTCGTCGCTATTATGCCATACATCTTCAATATGTTGTTGTAATTCTTCCTTTGTAGTTGAGTTTCGTGTGCTTGCGATGTTTTTCAAGACATTCCACATATTTTCAGTTATATTCAGTTATATTCAAATTCCAAATTTTAACATGTTATTTTTATAGCATGCGCAGGAGTGAATACTGAAATCTTTGTTATACGGGAAACGATATTTTTGTTTTAAAGCACATTACAGCCAACACTTTCCATTTCCTTTGTCAATAAAATATCTTATCCTAGATCAGAATTCTGAAGGAACCGGGGCATATTACGCATCATTACCTGACAATCTACAGTCCTTGGTCATCGAATTAGGACCACCATACATCTTCAACATGTTGTAATTCTTCTTTTGGAGTTGAGTTTCGTATACTTGCAATGTTTTTCAAGACATTCCACATATTCTCAATTATATTTCAAAGAGTTTTAATTTTATTTGTGTGCGTCTATTTTCGCGATCAATTATTATCATGATGGGAAAGAAAAAGAACATAACCGTAGAGAAAAAAGTACGAATTTCTGCTTTCCGAGAAACGGGAGAGTTCTCTCAACGTAAAGTTGCATAAAAAATGGTGTATCACATCAAACTGTTCTGAGAATCGCGAAATTAGTTAAGGAGAATATTCCTAGTACAAGTGGCGGCAGAAAATACTGTGCTGGCAAACGAAAAACAACTGTAAGAGATGATTGTCGTACAATAAAAGTGGCCACCACCACTACAAATTGATTACTACTTACGTAATGTACCCGTTTTCATCTGTCCAGTATATCACTCAAAATGATAAACACTCGCAGCAGATGTAATATGCATGATTTTTACGTAAACGCAACCACTGCTCAAATATAACCCAAATAAATAGCTTTAAATGGCGTAGACGGATGTGTTTTTATCTTTTTCTAATGCATCAATAAGCGAAACCGCTGAGAAATAGAGCACCCCCATTCCAAATCACATTGTATCCTCGTAACCAACTGGAACAGTTCCCTTGATCTTCGGATCTTGAACTTTTTGTTGAGATATAGAATGTAGAAAATGTTAATTTCAATTAAAATATTTCACGAAAGCTAAATCGCATTCGCATTCAACCTTCGTTATTTTCATTAAGTATGCATTTCCAGGATTTATAGAATATTCTTCTTTTGTCTTCCTTACGGATTACATTGCTTCTGCGAATTGTTACCCTTTTTAAGGAATGTAAATTCTTGCTTTAAATGAAACGGTTGCTTGAAATTTTGGAAACGTCTCACTCCCCAACTAGATTCCCAGTATTCAAAGCGAATTCTCAGAAATTTTTTGTTCATATTTAATTATACGCTTAACAGGATTCTGGTGGAACAATAAAGGAAAGGTGGACATAACGAGATATCCGAAATTATAATGGAGGAGGATTTTTCTATAGAAACACGTTTACGCAGTGCAGGTGCGACTTCATCGCCATGACAAGGGATTTCAGCTGTTTATTTTAATTGCGTTCTGAAATCAGATGTCAACACTGTTTTTACTGACGCATCATTTCGTAATGGTTGTCAGTGTGCTGCTTTTGCACAGAATTTGTATGTACTAAATTCAGTGTACTGAAAGAAAGCCAGTTGTTGATTCAACAACATTTTCGTTAATTAACAGGTTGTCTCGTTTACCTTGTATACCGCGGAACATGTTTTTTATTCCTTTAACAAAGTGCAGCGGTTCAAATGTTTTTGTTGATTTTTTTGCTGTAAAATATACTATAAACTTTTGATTTTCTAAAGATAATCATTAAAAAAAACTGTAAAATCTAATTTAATGTATTTCGACATCTAGTCGAAGTGAACACCATACAAACATCATACAAACTAGAATGTGATTTTTGTATTTTATTGAACATTTACTAACATCTCGCTAGTATGATTTTGTGTATAATGTCCACGTTACGCATTGCCTTAAGAAATTACATGCCGGATCGACATGGATTTTATTAAAAATGAACTTAAAAATCAACTGAACAGTGTGAGTCTGTTGTCTCGCTTGAAAATGAGAATAACATCATACCTACTGAATTTTGATGAACTTTCTCGAGAAATTCAGCAACAAAAATCTCATTAGAAGTATATTTTAATTTTATTGTTAGTACAACGAAATGGTTTCTTAATAATGAATGGGTTAAATATTTAAGTTTATTTATCCCTTTTTTATTATTATTTATTATATATTTAAAACACTATGGTTAAATTAGTACACGTGTTATAAAGAGAGAAAAATATTACATTAATCGGTATGTTTTGAACACGTTTGTGGAACATCGTACGTTAAAGATGATATCATTGCGTGGGTAAGTATGCGGATGCTATCTATATTTCGGTTTCTATATTCGCTACTCTCTAGCAAAGAGTATACATATATGTATGAAACTTTAAGACGGCTGACTAATGTTACTAACTACGTAAGCAGAAATGATTCAGTTGTTGCTTTTGGAGATTAGTGGCATAAATTGAGAGATATCAGAGCAATATGGCCAAGAGTAAGAATATTGATTTTGCCTGTAGTGATTCCATCAATACCAGAAGCTATTTATTAGCATTATCTGTTTTGGTTATTGTTTCTAGGCATTTTTTCTGTTGTACTTCATGAATCACTTTTGTTTGAACATAATCTCTACTTTTAGCCTTTCTAAAATTAGAAGCATATGAATAATTTGCTTCATTATGTACGTATATGTCGTACTTTTTTTTAAACAACGTAAGCGCAATTAATAATGCGCATATATCTAAACGCATTCTGGAATTAAGAAAACTAGGAATCGCTTTCTCCAAATTTTCTCCAAGATTTTCTTGAATCAGCTTCAGAATTTATTTATAGTGTCAAAGAAACCGACACTATAAATAAATACCTAACTAACGTATAAATGAACTAAATGTCGTTATACAACATTTATAAATGCCTCTAGTGCAACAAAAAATTTTTATTTTTTGTTTTTTCCTTTTTTTTTAATTTTGTAGTAAAAATGAAATCCTAGAATATATTGAAGTGAATTGGTAAATAAACGTATTAATGTTCTATATCGATTTTTCGAATTTTCGTAACTAACTTCTGACATTTTTACTCCAATAACGCTGTTTAATTATCAAAAAAATTCTACCTGCAATTGCTTCCACGTTCATGAAATATCTCAGTCGCTGTCTAAAAGCGTTAAAATTTATAACGATGTTTACCGCTGCAAAATAACTTAAATTTAATTTACTGCATCATTTATTCAAATAAATTACCCTGACTCCCTTCTATTTAATTGTACTAATTGTCAAATAAATCATATTCGGATTACAGTTTTTGTTTTCGTTAATGAAATCTAGTTAAAATAAATTTTCCAAAACACCGTGAACCATAACGCTTTCCTTCCATTCTCTGTCTTAATTAGTTTTTAAGTAGATCATTTAGATTGGAGAATTACTGAACGGGCTTAGAAGAAATGAGATGTTTATGGCGATGGGGCTTGGGAGGATCATTCTAAGTGAAACCGTTGCGTATTTCTTACAAATTACTACGGGATCTGTTAAGACTGACGCTTTTCCGATAGACCTGAGTAATTTTAATTGAAGTTATTCACTAGATTGCCCATTAAAATGCTCTTTTCATCTATATGTGTGTTTCTGATGAAAAGATCCACCTTTGTGTTATTTAATCTCCATTACTTCATTTCTCTATTGATTAAACGTTGAACTTTAACTTAACGTTAAAATACTGTAATTTTTTTGAAAATTACATGAATATCGGACACGCAGAGAAATGGTTTCTTGCAGATTTTCTTGCAAAAGTCAGTCTCTATTGAAGAAAATATTTTTATTTTAAGACTATAAAAATGTATAATATAAGAAAATAATTTTCTTGAAATTTCATTTGGGTTAAACAAATATTTTCTAAGGTTAGAAAATCCAAGACAGAAAAATGTTTCTTCCAAGTAAATCATTTAGTTTTAAGTTAAGAAAATATATTCGTATTGAAGGTAGAAATGAAAAAATGCTGCAGATTTCACAAAGTTCTCTTGAGAAATATGCTACAAGGACATCCAATAAAAGAAAAATTACAATAATGGAAAAAAGTTAATAATTAAAATTAGGAGCAAGTGAATGAAACATTTTTTTTAGGTTACAGTATGATCAAATTATTGAATAATTAAATTATTAATTGGGGATTATTCAATTATTTAATAATTCAATAATCCCTAATTAATGTTTGGGTTACTGCTTTCTGTCGTATGTGGTTTGAGGCTAGGGTATACTTCGATGATTTTTTGAGTTGGTTCTTCCCATCAACCACAGATGTCTCTTTATTTGTTGTTAACATTTAAGAAGGATTATTATATATCCTCTCAAAAAAAGAAAAAATTACAAAGAAGTCCTTCCCGACCTCCCCTGTTGGGGATATTGCGTAACTTGCTGAAAACTGATGGGTTTTCTTCAACACTTCGTATTTCTTTAAACAAAATAGGCGAAAATTACCCCGAAAATAGGAGGCAAGTCTTCTACCAACATAAGTTCATGATGAAAGGAGTAGATTTAACAAAAATCTAGCAATTTTTAGTGAGCAAAATAAATACTCTCACACCTCACTTCATAATTTTCGTTTGCAATTTTTTGACTTACGCTAGCGTGAAATCATTTTCAGTATGCCTGGCAGCCTGTTACTACATCTTTCGTCTTTTTATATTCGTTTCTTCATATAGCAACGGTATCGATATTTTTTTAAGAATCACAATTTTCAATGCTTTTTAAATATAATTGAGTTGAAAAGGATAAAATCATTCGACCAAGTAATTGGTGTAAGATTTCCCGGCAATATTGACATGTTTATTTTTTCCGGAGTCAGTTTCTATGGTGACAAGAGAAAAACAGTTTTTTCTAACAACCTGATTGCTATAGATGGTGGATGGTTCTGAAAATATAACGAGCAAATTTATTATTGAAAATATGTTTACGGTTGTAATACAGCGAAAATGTTTTTTATTCGGGAAAATTCGTAGAAATCTTGTTTTCATAAATTCATTACACAATATGGACATATTTACTTCTTTTATCTGTATGAGAGGTAATACCGTCATAAAAGCACAAGTAATAGGGACAGCGAAGAGCGTATTTCTTGAAATTCTAGGAAAAATGTAACAGTTGGTAATTTTACTATGAATCATGAAGCTATAACAAAGCCATTTGAAGTAATACTTTTAAATTACGGTCAGTTATCGTTCCCATGTTAGTAGGGACAACATCTCTTAACGAATAATGCTTATAATTTCGTTTAAAATTTTAAAACATGCCGAAAAGGAAAGGAATAAGGGAAGAATTACCAGCACTACTTCACCTCGTAAACTTACAACACAATGCAACAAAAATGTAAACAGAAGTGAACTTGAATAATTAAACACTTTCTCATAAACTAAACGGGCATATAAACCATAGCAATATACTAGTTCCCTAGAAGTTAGTAATTTCAAGTATCTTAAGCGTAATAACCCTTTAGCAAGTTTATTCGATATCATAAAGGAAAATGTATGCATAGATGCTAAAAGACTGAGATTACAAAACCCATTTATCTTTCACGAATATAATTACACGAAATATACAATAAAGGGGATTAAGAAATAGTCATAACTAGAGCGGGCCAAATTGCGCGATCCAACAGAATCGGAATCAGGCGCAACGGCCGCTTATTGTAAATAGCGTATATGTGAGTCACAGCAGATATGTGATATTTCGAAATTAATACACAAGAGTAAAAAAAAGTTGACATAATAATAATGTTTAGTAATTAGAGCGGATATATATATATATATATATATATATATATATATATATATATATATATATATATATATATTATTCTGTTGTACTTAATAATATAACTGTAAATAAAGATATAATAAATAAATTCTATCCTTCTTAATAGTGCGGATAGGCTTGTTTAAAAAGTTGCGCCATCAGATAAGTTTCCACATTTGCCTCGGTGAAGGATGTTCGCCGAGACGAGAAAATATTCTTGCTTATATTTCGAAAACGACCGTTCCACGTCTACCAGTAAGACAGGCGTAATTAAAATAATCTTTAGACTTAGTCAAGGAATACTGCAGATGCCCCATCGCACATTTGTCTTAATCTCGTGTGGTCGGATTCTTTTTAAAACACTATCGAACTTAGTTAAAACTCGTCCACTTGTTGCATCGTTTATACTGTGTAACAATGTACTAACTTCGTCCACGACTTGCACTGATTCTACCAACGACAATCCAGAATTTTGCAAATTTTCTATCGCGTCTACTAACCCTTTGTAATTGTTGCTAATATTCTTTAGATGTGTTTCAACAGAAATATCGAGAAACCCCTTCTGGCTCATCTAATAGCTCTAGCTTCGCAGGACGAATTGCAAAATAACGGATTTGACTTCTTGAAAATGTTCATTATAATAAAAAGCGGCTTTTAACCACGTTCCCAACGCGTAAGAATGGGCTGTGGTGGTTCTCGAATATCAGGGCACCGTGGAATGCCTGTCACTCTTAGGACTTTTGAGAAACACTTTTTTTGTGTTTGCTATTAATGCATCCACCCCCGGGTAACACTCTCGAATAGTTTGTGCCACAAGATGTAAAGCATGGACTTTACACGTAACATGTAAAAGTCCTTCACACTTTTCTTTAAGGGAACGGCCTACCCTACACATTGTTGCTGCACCATCGCTCATGAACAACAACAGTTGACTGGTTGACACTTGAAATTTTGTAACGTTTCGAGAACTACGGCCGTAATTGCTTTACTAGTACACTGTTTTAATCTTCTGCTGGCTAATAGAATTGCAAAATTTGGTTTAATGGGATCTAATACGCGCACTATTATATTCAAAATAGAATTTTTTTTGCAATCTGTCGTCTCATCAAGACATACCCAGCTGTTTATCTTTTAATTCGGCTTTAATTCGATTTTCAATGTCCTCACGTATTCGTGGAATATCTCTCCGTAACGCTGTCCGAGATGGTAGTATCCACTCGGTATTGTATGTACCCAGAATTTTCGAAATGCTTTTTTATCAAGTATACGAAGTGGTAGACCACATACCATAAACTTTAAAAAGCAATTCTAATTGAAATTGACGTTGTTGTGACACCCCATTTCTTTTATTTCTGTGGTGTGCGCTATTTATATGTCTTTCACAATCACGTTTGCTCCAGCACAGTAGTTTCTTTTTACAAACTTTACAGAAAATTGTACTCCCATTGTAGTGTAAATCCACAAATTCACTAAGAAATTTATTAACTTTCGTAGGTAATGGCGGTTTATTTTTAATATTACGTTAGACATAATCACTAAAGCGAGCACACCGACGCTTGTTTCTAGTATGCCACAAAGTGTTTGCAAACGTAACATCTGCAGACTCGTCATTTGTTGATGAATAGAGCGCGTCATCCGTAAATGAATAAGCGCGCTGTTAGTTCGTAGCCGTCGATGAATAAACCTTTTTTTTGTAGTGGCCCACTGCGAACAACGCCCTATTTATCAACGAACACCCAAACTTCGGTGTATATTTGCGTCTTCACGACGTAATAGACAGTGGTTTGGTCCTCGTCCTAATAATTACATATTTAAATTACCTATGTTTACATACATATATGCGCCCGGCAGCCTGATTGCGAACCTGGCGCGTGGCGCTCTTGGCCCGCTCTAGTCATAACGACGAACAAGAACCCTGTTGAATTAACTAAAATAGAAAATAGGTCGCTAAAACGTAATATTAGAAACAAAACACGGCTAAAAGGAATAATATTACAAGAATGGCCTCCAATTGATTCAGAAATAAGGAAGGAACATAAGATATTATTAAGTGTTATGTTTTTCAACATGAGCTTTGTAGAACAGACGTGGGGATCAGCTTAATCTTGAGGCGATATAGAGGAGACCTGCTTTTGAAACACCATCGCATCGCGAGATTCTGAGCTCGTATAAAGCACGATGTATGCTTTTTATTTATTTTCTTTATGCGTATTTGTATATTCTCGTAATCTACACCTACAAAATGTATTTATGTTGAAGTCTGGCATTTATACATAAATATTTTCTTTAGAAAAATATCATTGAGGATTAAATGAAATTCTATTTGAGAATTTTTTTTCTCTTTAAAAGCAAAGCATTCAAAAATACTTCTAAAACTCTGGAGGTCCTCCAAGTCGGATCTTTGAAAAATAGTGCCTTCATTTATACTTGAATCGATTAATTACTTTTTAAAAACTTTAGTCGGTGTTTGTTGGAAATTCCCGAAAATGATAAACTGTACCATAAATTTTACTGTAAAAGAATGAAATTTACTCCTTAGTGACATTGATATTTGTAATGTAATTGATGCATCAATCAAGTTGTCACTACAGTTTTAATTTATGTGGTTATATTTGTAAAGACATGACACAATTTTTTTTGACACAATCGTTTTATTTTAATTTAGAACAACTATAACTAAGTAGAATTGCTTATTCCAGAGGAGCGCTATTATCAGTGGTACCGTAGGAGCTATAATAACAATATTTCCCTTGTGCATTGCCGAACTCTCGTTAAGATCCCCTAGTAATAAGGAAGAAATAAAACTTCTCGTGGATCAGTGTTATTATTTATGATTTGAGAATATCGGTTCTGGAACAAGTTTTAATTGGGTTTGTACGAATCAGTTTTAATTAACTATCTCTTTGTTGTTGCTTTTTGACGTTTATATACACTGTCGTGCTCACGTAATGAAGTTTTGTTCTATTCTATTCTACCAGTAGGGTAAATCGACAATCAATACTACCTTTATAATTGGCAGTGAAATATTTGGGGGCAGGAACAAGAAATAAGAGGTAGTTGGACCTTTCCTAGACCTATCGAAAGCATTCGATGAAGGTGTCGATCACGCGATACTTTCAATAGATATGGGCATAAGGGGAAGATATTTACATGTGCTTGAATTATATCTAAAAGAAAAATTGCAATGCGTGGTTGTTTTCGACGAGTATGTATGCAGAATTCAATTATCCTGAGATAAAGCCTTAAGTGGTGCCCCGTAGGGATTTCTACTCGGTCCTTTACTTTTCCTATATATGTGAACATGTTTCCAAGCGTATTCCAGTATGGACAGGACGGGATTATTTGTCATTGACGTTGCAGTTTGCTTAATTCTAGCAAGGTTAGATTACAATTAGGGGATCCTAGTCTTGATAAACTATGCTTTTTGGGCTCGTGTTTTCAAGAAATACGTAATAATAAACAAAAAGTTTGTACAACATAGTTATTTATTTAGATTTGTTATTTACTCAGAATAAAAGCATAATTTTTTGTGTATTTGATATGTTTTAAATATATGTTTTCAATAAAATTCCATCTATTTATGTTTGCAATGCACGATTAAGTACGTTTATAAATAAAATTCCTATTATTAAATTTTACCGAATTACCGGTATTGAAAAATGTCGATAAATTTGCAATTCCTAGTCCAAAGGGCTGGTTCTCCTTTAACTAACTGACTCTTCTATTAACTGTGAATGTAACACAGAGTGAAGGTCTAATTAAACAGTAAGGTGCTAAAGTACAAAGCCTGCTCTTACAGAATTTAACCGCAAGGGACTACAAGCAATAAAATAACTACTAACTAATAATAACTAATAATATTAGAGTCAGTGTTATATTTTATATTGTAGGTTTCTTTACTATTAAAGAAATCATACACACACAATCCTCGTTGAGGTGACCTGTTGTGTGTTGCCAACTGCAAGTACGAACATGGAACAGTTAGAGCAATTTCCTTCTCAGAATTTTTCACTAAAAATTACCGAATGTAAATGTTTTTTTCATTTTACTCCTTCACAATCAAAACAAAGCGTGGTAAGCTTCATTTCTTGGAAAAGAAATAATTTCAAACTAGAATACAATTTAACTGTGCGGCGAAAAATATATTAATGGAACAAAAAAAATCCGCAAGCGTTTTCGACAGAGCACTTTTTCGACAACACAACACTGAAAATTATCCATTGTTTACAAAAATCGGCATTCAAAGGTTGCAAACATGCAAAAAATGTTTCGCTCGTACATTATGTGTTTAACAAAAACACTCAAATAAGGTGTATACCACCGTATCCATGCTTCTAGGAGGGCGCAAAGTATAAAAAGAGACAACAAAAGCTTGCTGGCGCTGCTTTTTTAATTACTTCACACCGCTGCCAGAAATTCATCCACGTATCTAAGTAATTCCGCAATTCGTCTCTGTTTCCATTTTAATAGGATTAACCGAGATGTCAGACGTACAAAAATGAGACAAATTCAATTTTAAAATAGGAAATTGGGCGCTTCTCGACCTGTGAATGAATTTCCTGTTGCTATCGCGCCGTGAAAACAAAGAGTAATGTTTTTTAATTGTTGTATGCAATCTCGTAGATTTAATGTATGCATTTTAATCGTGACTGTTTTTAAAAAAATTGATAAATTGACGGCATTAGAAATTTCTTTTTCTAAGAGACTAAAGTCTAGCACGGTCAGTAGTTCTGCAAAATTACACTTTCATAGTTATAAAAGTTTACTTGTGCTATGGTTAAAAATAGCAACATAGTTGGTTTGTCAAACAAACTTTAAAATTAAAGTAGGAATTCAAAAATGTAATAATATATAGTGTTCTATTTAAAATAACAATGTTGACAGCTACTTCCGGTGTAACCGAAACTCTTAGTTAATTAAATATATTTTAGTTCAATAGTACATTAAGTTTTCAGAATTATCCAATGCATACTCTTTCATATATTGATCGATGACACGCCTGTATACATATGCACATACACATACGCACACATACATTTGTACCTCTTCCACTTATTCATAATATGGAAAAAGTAGGCGAAAATAAGGAGGAAACACGGCGCGTTCTGGTCTGATAGTACGGGACTGGGATCCAATCCAAAAATTCGGAAATACATTATTCAAATAAATTTCTGATGACATTTGAATTGCATGCCGGTTATATCGATCAGCACTGGTGGAATCAGACTTTACTTTACACTAAAAGCACGCGAAATGCCCATTGAGGAAATTGAATTAACGTTCGTGAGGATTTAGCGCAATCTATATTTTTATTACAACTGTTAAAGTGAGAGAATCTTGCGGTTAAATATTACTCTTGCAATTACCTCGATAATTTTCAATATATTCGGTGAAGATTTTTCGTTTACATTTCTAAATAGATCATACATTTCATTTATTGATGGCGTTCTCATTAAATGCCCGCAATTTATTATGCAAATTTTCCACTTCTATACACGCAGAAAAATGTTTTTTTGCATCAAAATAGATTTTTTTGCAAAAATCAGTCTCTATTCAAGAAAATATTTTTATTTCAAGACAATAAAAATGTATAATGGTGGTGAAACGCCCTATTTGTTTACGAAATTGACCTTATGCTGCCTCTATTACCTTGACTTCTTTTCCAAAAAAGACGAACGAAGTAACACTATCTCATTTGGAAAAATTCGTAAAGACAATGGAATTTGTTCCTTAAATTCTGCTTTATATCACTTTCGGATGTTGGATAAATGTTGGTAAAGCAATTTTGATTAAATAATTAATCAAAATTCTAGAATTTCGACGAAATCTACTGTATGTGAAAATTCAGAAATACATAAAATAAATAAATACATACATAAAATTAGCAGAATGGTTAAGTTTGGTGAAGTAGTTGTGAAATATGGAGTACTTTTGCATAGGAAAATAAAGAAAATAATTAATTGTGTTTTCAGAAAACAGTTAAATATACTAGCGGACAAAAATCTTGAATAAAACATATTTAGCTCTTTTACATACAAGCTTGAAGCACGTTTCGCAAAATTAAACATCCTCTCCTGCAGATAGCGTTAGTATTTAAAAGCGACTAATAACGGTATAAAAATGTTTGCTCTTTTTTTACTTCCTCTCGAACTGCATGCATAAATAGCTGCAGTATATAATGCAGTTGACACAAAGCAAAGGAACGATGCTGAAATTAAATTAATACATACCCAAGCTGAATGTGAAAATGTAAATTTTCATGCTGGCGTATGTAAAATGCATTTTTAGACAACACGTAGTCTGCTATTTTCAAAATAGCTCCAAAATTAATTGCAGCTGCAGCGATTAGGCGAAATGCTTCCTTGTAATTAAAAAAAAGCCTTTAATGCAGATACTGTGCTGTAGAATTGTGAGAAACGAATCTAAATTTAATAGATTTAGGTTAGATTTACGAAAGCGTACATCAATTCTCTAGGATTTTTATAAAACCTTTTAAATGCAGGTAAAGAAGGCTAACGGCGATCAAAATAGCCCTAGAAATATTGTTATAAACCTTTTTAATTACATCGAATGTAACACTCGATGTCAATCACATGATCTCCATGTCCGCAAACTATTAAGGTTTTCATTAAAAGTTCGAGGATTTGATGTAATGATGATAAAGTTTTAAAGCGCTTTTAACGACAATATCGGACCCTCTAATTTATTTTACCGGTATTTCGGATATTGGAAACCCTCAATGAGTCTACTACATAGCTAATTTCGACGGTATCAACACACTGAAAGCAAAATGAAGATGTGCCCATTCGCGTCTATCCATGTACGCATTTTTAACAACACCAGCGTTAACGTAACCTGGTGTGAAATATAGGACTAATGAAGCTACACTGGATGTTTCAAAGTGAGCTAAAATATTTAGCAGTTGCAATTAGTTTTCCCTTTTTGGGCCTTGTACCTTTTCCCTGTTTTTTACTCGGTTTACTCGCCATTTATAACTGTTTCTGCCGTTCGGTTTCATTAACCTGAAACGTTGTGATACTATCCAAATATTGTTTGCTTGCACGAGGTTGCACGGTGCTTGAGGGTTAAAATTTAGAGTAAATGTGAAATCATGGAATTAAAAAATATTGTTTTTCAGTTGTAAATAAGAGAGTTAAGGACCACTGCACTGTCGAACATATTTCTGGACACGTCTAGGCATACTTCTGATAAATTTCATATCGTATGAGGTTGTAGAGGCCATGGAAGTAACTAGCCAGAAGATTCTTTTACAAATCTTAAAGTTTGAGGAATATGTGGGCAAGCATTACCTTGTATGCAGAGAAATGGTTTCTTGCATCAAAAAACTAGGTTTTCTTGCAAAAATCAGTCTCTATTTAAGAAAATATATTTATTTCAAGACAATAAAAGTGTATAATACAAGAAAATAATTTTCTTGCAATTTTAATTGGACAGAAAAATGTTTCTTCCAAGTAAATCATTCAGTTGTAAGTTGAGTAAATACTCATATTAACGGTAGGAATGAAAAAATGGTGCAGATCTTAAAAAGTTCTATTGAAATATTAGGCTCCCAGTTTCGTGTTCAAAAAACACATCATCAGGCCAACTACAAGGATATCCAATAAAAGAAAAAATTTCAAAAATGGAAAAAACCTGAAGTTAATAATTAAAATTAGAGCAAGTGAATGAGCTAACGAAAAAGTTAAACTGTTTTTATTTATGAGTGTATCACGGGTTTAATAACTACAAGCTAGCCTGTAGTAATAATGGTTAATAAATTGTTATTAGTAACAAAATGTACAAAAAAAAAACAATTATTAAAACACCTTCTCTCGCCCAAATGGTATTTATTATAGAAGCGTCTCATATTTTAACCTTTTCAAACTAGCACTTCCCTTTTTATTATTTCAATTCTCTTTCCTATATCTTTCTCAGAAAAATAACAAAATCAACGCGAATAATGCAGGCAAAATATTCCACATTACCTCAATTTACAAAACTACATTCTGCTTCCTTTAAAAAGTTACAAGGCAATAACGAAAATTACATCAGTTATCTCCGATCTCCTCACATCATAAACATATTTTGCAGATGAGGAAAATTACGTGCGGAATGTTTTAGCGCGATGATCTCGGAAATAATGTGCCATTTTATTGAATTTTGTTCAAATCCTAGCGCAGATTTAAAATACATTTTGATACGAAATTATAAAACAGTTTATAAAACCCTTTTCAATTTAAATTGATTGTAGTGAGAAGTCAGTACCTCAGTGCTTTACTCAATATGATGGGAGTGATAATCTATACGCCTGCCTATCTGCTGTTAATGTTATTAAATACACAATCGTAAGCTTATCATGATAAGGGGGGAGAGGTATAATTTGGAGCGCTAAAAGATCGCAAGCACTGAAACAATTTTCTTTTACACCATTCGCTGGGTTGTTTTAACGTGAAAAGTGTGATGTTACGTTTTATGAGATTAAATAAATTACGTCCATGCTTATTTAAACATAGAGAAACGTTTACTTGTATCAAAGCTGTCCGCTTTGTGAGATCTGGACCATTTTTTCATTCCTACTTTTTAAAAAATTTTTCTTAACCTAAACTAAATGATTTACATGGAAGAACCATTTTTCTGTTTCACTTTCTAACCCCAAGAAAATTTTATTTAATCCAAAAAAATTTCAAGAAAAATTTTTTTCTTTTATTACATTTTTTTTGTCAAATAAAAATATTTTCGAATAGAGACTGATTTTTGTAAGGAAATCTATTTTCTTGATGCAAGAAACCATTTCTCCGCGTGTATGCAGGAACACTAAATGATTCGGAATTTCAAAGGACAACCCAACTTATTGTTCCGCTGTGATAAAGTAAGGAAGATGTAGGTAAATGTGAATTGCATCTTAGATATCGAAAATCGTTGAATTGCATGCCAAGAGTGCGTGTAATGTTTATATAAACTTTTTTCGTTTAAATGACTTCCTGAATAAGATGTCAAAGTCTTTTACACCTATTATAAATCACCCTGCATAAAAACTAGAATACAAACGAGAAGCTTTCAATTTAGAAGAAATTACTTGATTTTCTTGAAGAATGCATTTCAGCCTTTAATTCCAGTTAAGTGGTAAATCTTGTCCGAACGATATATCTTAAGCATTTATTACGGTGGATGTCAATAAATGTTTCGCGGAAACAGTTTCGATGCAGAAAGATGTTGCCTTTTATTGCCTTAAAAGCATTTTTCATCCTTGATTTTAGTAATTTCCTTTTAAACGACTGAAATAATTTTATATGAATTAATTTTATACAGAACAATACGAATTTATTCAATTTATTAACCATTGAGTTGCTACACCAATATCGTATTAATTAGCATTAAAAATTTCAAGGATAAAGGCAATTAATCACCTCAAAAATAATAAACAACAACAAGAAACAAAAGAGAGAATACCGAAAATACGCTTGAGCTTAAATTCGCTTAAAAAGGACGTAAGAATTTCGAAATTTTCCGTTGGTAATTAAAAGGCTTTTGTAAAGAAAAACAATAAACAAGGGGAACAAACGGTATCTCAGAAACTTTATTAAAAGTTTACTCCGTAGCAATAGGATTAAGGCACACGTTGAAAACGGACTAAGAGGAAATTGTACCTAGAATTACATGCCCTAATCCTATAAACAAAGGAACAATTCGTATATAAAATATTTACCAGCATCATACACTAATATCTTGTAGTATTAGTCGTTAGCGTCTGTAAAGTAGAAGAATTACAACCCCATATACGACAGCAACCACTAACCCAAACATTAATTAGGGATTATTGAATAATTAAATTATTGAATAATCCCTAATTAATAATTTAATTATTCAAAAATTTAATTATACTGTAACCTATAAAAGAAACTTTTTCATTAGCCCATTCACTTGTTCCTAAACAGTTCACTAAAACCCTTACCACAACCCCAATTTTTTGCCGAGTTTCGATAGCCAATATCATCATCAGCAAAAAGACTGAACTAACAAGCTAAGTGAAAAACTAACCTTATAAGGAAAATAAATTATGCAATATGAAAATTTTAAAAATCGAAAAATTTAATGAGCCGCTTCATTGCACAGGACTATAAATAGCCTAAAGGAAATGAGCCGAATGAGGGAGTTAATAAATTTTAGATTACAATGAAGCGGTTCATTGCACATGGTTAAAATTACAACTAAAAAAGATTAAACATGATGTAACAAAGGATAAAGGCGGGAAATTTAAAAGTGGTCCTAAATCTGAATTCTTTAAAAGTGAGTTTTGTTTTTGTAAATTTCCATCCCTTATAACAATTTAATTGAGAAGTACTCCTTACTTTTTTTAATTTAAACTTTATATTATCAACTTAGGTTTTTTAAACATATGTAGGGCAACGCTAGATTTATAAAACCCCTTCTGAATTTGAGATGACCCAAAAATGTTTTTTGGACCAAATTTTTTGATTGATCTTTTTTCCCAATATCCCTTTGATCAATTTTTAAAAAATTTTTTTTTAAATTCCTGATTTATCCATGTTATCCACTGGGTCTTTGGAATTTCCAAAAAGGTTTTAAGGTTATTGCTCGAAGAGAAAACAATCTTGCGGTCAATCTTAGAAAAGTTTTTTGAAGCCCCTTTGGGGAACATGGATAAAGGGTAATTTAACATTTTTTCTTATTATTACGGCCGTCAATGCGCTCTAATGTTCTTATGTTTCCTAATAGTATTATAGACGACATTTTTCAGAGAATCCGTTAAAGTTAGAAATATTGATGATTTCTTTTAGTTCTTTTTTGATATCTATCTTTCTTAAAGGAAAATTGAGAAAACCGGTGCACCAAAAAGTTAATACCCAAAAATTTGTGTTCATACGGGGGTGATTAGAATCCCAAGATGAATCTATTATTACTAGTAGGTTTCCTATATACGTCTTTTTTCTAACTTTTTTTTATTTCTTATTACTAACATGTCGAGGAAAGGAATCCTGTTGTTTTTTTCTTCTTCCGGGGTAAATTTGATAGGGGGAAAATTTTTGGGAGTTGTTGTTCTATGAAATCCGTTATTGAACATTTACTAATGTCAAAGATGCAAAAAATGTCATCGACGTATCTGATCCAAAGCCGAGGGAAAAAAGGAAAGTATTCTTCAGGTCATTTTCAAATTTACCCATAAAGAGGTTAGCCATAAACGGAGAAAAGCTGTTACCCATTGCTGTTCCTTCCGTTTGTTGAAAAAAAGTGTTTTTAAATTTTGGGAAAAAGTTTTGTTTCATGCAAAGTTTTGTAAAAAGAAATGAAGCAAATTTTCCTCTCATCCATTTGGTTATCTAAAAAAAGTGTTTAAAAAATTTTCCCAAAAAGTTAAATCAACTGGAACACTAGGGAACAATGAACTTACGTCAAACGAAACTAAAATTTCTTTGTCAGTAAGCTCAATGTCCTTTTTTTTTCAATGAACTCAAGGAAAATTTTTAATAGCCAAACCCGGGAAATTGTACAGGTAACTGGTTCAATTTGTCAGAAACCACCGGGAAAGTAAGTAAGTTGGACTGTTGATATTCGAAACAATGGGTCTCATGCTTTTTCCGGGCTTGTGTATTTTAGGTAAACAATACATCCTAGGTAGTACTGGGTTTGATACCGTTAGTCTAAATCTTTAAAATTTTCGCTAATGACAGCCCTTTCATTCTAACATGGTCTTTTTTTTTGGGTTTTTGTAATCATTTTAGACAAAGGATTTTTTTTTATAATTTTGAATAAGAACTTTGTGAAAAGTGGTGTTGACTCGACTAAAATAATCTTCTTTTTCTAAGATGACCACAGTGTTACCCTTGTCGGTTTTTAAAAAAAAAAATTTTTTTTTTTTTAGTCTTCTAGCAATGATTTGATCTTTTTGTGCAATGTCAGGTGCATTCCTTTCATATTTTTCCCAAAAATTTTACTTTTGCAAGCGGTACGAATAAAATTTTTTGTGTTATCATCAAAATTTCTGATCGCGTTTTCGCCAAAATATAATTTCTTCAACCGGAGGCTTATTAAATTTCAGGTTGTATTTCAAACCTTTGTTTAATAAGTCGAAACTCTTTCCCCCGCTAAAAGACTCATGTGACTCGTTTCTAACTTGCAGTTGGGTTAATTATCTCGGCAGGTTTCGGTTTGTTATGGTGACTAATTTGGAAAACTTTTCTTGAGAACCTTTTCTTTATCTAAAAATTTCTTAAAAAACGTCTTCCAATCCTGTTGAGAAATTAATCCATTCAAAATATTCTAAAATACATAGATTTAAAAGTTGTAAAAAGTAAACTATATGCTTCTAACTCTAGTTGACTAATTTTAAAAAACTGATACTTAATTTCTGAATTTAACCAACAACTTTTTTGGGCCCAAGAAATGGGTCTATTAGCCGAACTTGATTTACTCTTGCAGTTAATTTGAATGAAATTCAGAAAAAAATTAAAATTTTTTACAATCTTTCAGAAATTTAATATCAGCATTAACTAGACTAATCTTACCCTTTCCTTAAAGAAACGGTTGAGTAAACTAGACCGGGAAGCCATCACACTAAACGGATACTCTATAACTGTGGCACTGGAACAGTGTAGTCGAGTCAACACCACTTTGTCACAAAGTTCTTATTCAAAATTATCAAAAAAAACCCTTTTTCTAAAAAGATTACAGGGAAAACCAAAAAAACCATGTTAG
Organism: Dynastes hyllus; assembly: GCA_029619255.2. Lineage (NCBI taxonomy): Eukaryota > Metazoa > Arthropoda > Insecta > Coleoptera > Scarabaeidae > Dynastes > Dynastes hyllus. Next base: position 1,014,112 of record JAROYC020000014.1, on the reverse strand, counting down.
AATGTAAGGCTGTCATTAGCCAAAAAATTTAAGATTTAGACTAACGGTATCAAACCCAGTACTACCTAGGATGTATTGTTTACCCAAAATAAAAAGCCCGGAAAAAAGCTAAAACCCATTGTTTCGAATATCAACAGTCCAACTTACTTACTTTCCAGGTGGTTATCTGACAAATTGAACCAGTTACCTGCAATTTCCGGATTTGGTTTTTAAAAATTCTTTCGAGTTCATTGAAAAAAAATAAGGACATTTAGCTTACTGGGCAAAGGGAAAATTTTGGGTTTTGTTTGACGTAAGTTCATTGTTCCCCAGTGTTCCCGTTGATTTTAACCTTTTTGGGAAAATTTAGAAAAACTTTTTTTTAGATAACCAAATGGTAGAGAGGAAGTTACTAGCTTCATTTTTTTTGACAAAAATTTTCGAAACAAAACTTTTTTCCCAAAATTTAAAAACACTTTTATCAACAAACGGAAGGAACAGAATGGGTAACAGCTTATCTCCGTTTATGGCTAACCTCTTTTTGGGTAAATTTGAAACTGACCTGGGAAAAATACTTTCGCTTATTTCCCCCGGCTTTGGATCAGATACGTCGATGACATTTTTTGCATCTTTGACATCGAAAAAAGTTCAATAACGGATTTCATAGAACAACTTAACTCAAAATTTCCCCCTATCAAATTTACCCAGGGAAAAAGAAAAAGACAACGGATTCCTTTCCTCGACATGTTAGTAATAAGAAATAAAAATAAGTTAGAAATAGACGTATATAGGAAACCTACTAGTAATAATAAATTCATCTTTCAGGATTCTAATCACTCAAAAAACACAAACTTTCGGCTATTAACTTTTTGGGGCACCGGTTACTCAATTTTCCTTTAACGAAAGATAGATATCAAAATGAACTAAAAGAAATCATCAATATTTCTAACTTTAACGGATTCTCTGAAGATGTCGTCTATAATACTATTAAAAATAAGAATAGATTAAGAATTAGAAAAAGCACATTGAACGCATTGACGGCCGTTTAAAAAGAAATACGTTAAATTACCCTTTTTTCCCTGTTAAACCCAAAGGGGCTTCAAAAAAACTTTTCTAAGATTGACCGCAAGATTGTTTTCTCTTCGAGCAATAACCTTAAAAACCTTTTAGGAAATTCCAAAAAAAGTGGATAACATGGATAAATCAAATTTTCAAAAATTTTATTTAAAAATTGTGATCAAGTGTATATTGGGCAAAAAATCAATCAAAATTGGAAAAAGAAACAAAATTTCCATCTCAAATTCAGAAGGTTTGATAAATCTGCGTTGCCCTACATATGCTTGAAAATAACCATAAGGTTGATAATATAAAGTTAATTAAAAACGTAAGGAGTACTTCTCAATTAAATTGTTATGAAGGCATGGAAATTTACAAAAACAAAACTCACTTAATGAATTCAGTTTTAGGACCCTAATTCGCTTTATCCTTTGTTATCATGTTTAATCTTTTTAGTTGTAATTTTAACCATGTGCAATGAACCGCTTCATGTAATCTAGGATTTTTTAAACTCCGTCATTCGGCTCATTTACCTTTAGGCTATTTATAGTCCTGTGCAATGAAGCGGCTCATTAAATTTTACGATTTTAAATTTACATATTGCATAATTTATTTTCCTTATAAGGTTAGTTTTCACTTAGCTTGTTAGTTCAGTCTTGCTGCTGATGATGATAGCTTGGCTATCGAAACGTCGTCAGTACAAATTAAGTGTTGTGGTAAGGGTTTTAGTGAACTGTTTCAGTGTTCCAGTGCCACAGTTTTAGGTATCCGTTTTGTTTAATTTAAATTATTAATTTTCTTAGTTTTTATGAGACTGCCTTTTTTATGTTAATTTTAAAAATTTAGTAATTTTCTCAATAAATTCAAAGACAATTAATTTCCCTTTTCAAGTTTATTTCCAGAAACCCAACGGTTGTTTAAAACCTTGGTTTTTATTTTTTTTCCCTTGTAGTTTAAATTAAAATTAAAATAATTTAAAAACCTTTTTTTTCATAAAATTTTTAAATTTCAATAGGTAATTCTGAAAACGGGCAAAAACCTTAGGGAAAACGGCCCCTTAAAAACCCCCTTGGGTTGGTTTTTTTTCCCCAGCATAGAGACTAAAAATTTAGTTGTTAAAGGTAAATTATTTCTACAGAATTTTTCGAAAAAAAGGGAAACCCAAAAATTATTCCGCCACAAAAATTTTAAAACTTTTTTTATTCAAAAACGTTTGGGGTTGTTTTTGGCCCCCCTTTCTATTCCCATCATCGTGTATAAAACTTTTAACTTTCACCCCTTTCCTATCAAAGGGAAATTCATTAACAAAAAAACACCGACCAGGGGGATTATACCCCAAAAGGTGTGTGGGTGTGTTGATAATGAACAAAAGAAATACACGGTTGCCATTGGTGGTCAAGGCCCTGTTTTTGAAAGAAATTCTCTTAATAAATTTTGGTGGAAAATTTTTTCGTTCCCTATAAATAAATAATTTACAGGGCCCAAAATTCCATTTAAATTTGGTGAAATCAAAAGTGGAAAAAGGGGCGAAAAGCAAGGAGTTAATTTTCCAACTGTTGTTGGAAACTTTTCGGAAATAGGAAATGCTTTTTTATTTTTTCCAGAGAATGCGTTTATATCTTATGGAAAAAGCAAAGAAAATTAATTTTTTAAAATTTACTTAAGATTTTTTAGCACCTTACAAATGTTTTAATTTCAAAAAGTTTTCCAAAAACAACTTCTAAATTTTTTTCTAGAACAGAAACATTTTGCGTCTTCAATCGCGCATAGCTGTGTGTGAATATGTTGCACTATTTGTAGAGATTCTTCTAACGGCACCGCAGAATTTTGTAATTTTTCTATTGCATCTGCTCCCCCGAAGTAATCGTCCGAATGTTTTTTAAATCCATTTTAACCTATCTTGAAATTTCGACTGGCTTTTCTGGATAGCGGCAGCTTCCTTTGTATCGAATTGTAAAACCACGCGGCCTGTAACTATGTTCCCCAACGAGTTAGAATAGGTTCTGGTAGCTCTGGTATACGGGGGCACAGTCTGTGAAATTCGCGAATACGTTTCGGTGATTTGACAAATACTGCTTTGGTATGCGCTATTAAAGCGTCTACCTCAGGATAACCCTTTTCTGATACTATCCGCCAAAGATTGAGAGCATGAATTTTACCGTAATGTGTAACAAATTAGCAGAATGCTTTTTAAGAGACCGGCCTACAGAAAGCATGTTTGCAGCACCATCACTCACTAACATCAAGAGTTGGTTTATTGAAAGTTCAAACTTGCCCAATGTATTTAACACTAACTTTGAAATTACTTCGGCAGTCACTTTTATTTTTTTTGGAGACTAATAAATTAAAGGGTTTCATTGATGAAATCTTTGGGGCCCAAACATTAAGAACAAAATTTTTCTTCCGATCTTTTTTTCGAAAATAACCACAATTTTGATCTTTCAACCCCGTTTTTATTTTTTGTTCAATATGTTCGCGCGAGATGGACAATTCTTCGTAACGATTTGACAATTTCCCTCCGAATAGTTATTCCAAAAGAGATAAATGGTTCCTTTCTAAAAAATTAAACGGTATTTACATCAATAAACTAACGCAAATTAAATATACATTTTTCATTGTCTCGTCCCCAATTTTTTTTGAGACATGCTTTTCACTATTTACGTGTCGTGACAATGTTTGGACCAAAAATTACGGGATTTTAAGATTACAATTTAATTTTAACCTTCATATTTAAGTCGGGAATTTCTGCAAAAATTTTCAATTTTGTCCGACCGCGGTCTTTTTGCTGAAAATAAATTTTTTTTCTGGGACAGATAAACAATTGGAAATGACCGGCAGGAAAATGTCCGTATGCCCGCAAGGTTTAAATCCCTTCCCCGGCCCAACGATTCTACGCCGATGCGCGGTACCGATCGTGGCCAGCGTTAATAATGACGAATAATAAAGAAAATTGGAAGAATAAAATAACGGGTGTTTTAAGGTTATTGTCCAGTGATCTGTGATCTAGGTTACGCCGTCTACCGTTTACATTGTTTTTAGATCTATTTCTTCGAATATAGGAAATAAAAAGTTTTTGTACCGTTCCGTTTGGAATAAAACAAAGAGTACAGTTAAAAAAACTTTTATTCAAATCTTAAAAATTTTTTCTACATAACTCCCACCATTTTGTAGACACTTTGATAGGGGGCACATTTTTTATGTTCCCAAAAAAGTTGCCGCCTATCTTGTCAACCATGGGTAAAATGTTCTTTTAGTTTTTTATCGTTGTTTTTTGACCACCAAGGAACGTTTTCAGATGCAAAAAAAGGTGGAAGTCGCTAGAGGCGAGGTCGGGGCTGTACGGAGATATATGTTAAAAATGTCATAGTTTGTTTTGAAAACTCGGCTAAGAAACACTTGGGAGGTGGCGAAAATGTTGTCAGAGCTGTAAACCATACTCGAGGGGTTCGACGAAGGAAACACCTACACTGAATGAAGATAGTGTAAAAAGAAACAAGCTGCCACAGATTTATCCTATTTTGTATCAAAAAGGGTTCTAAAATACGAAAGCACCACAGCAAATTATAATCAGCTAACATAACTATAATATAGCGCAATATAGATCTTTACAAAACAAAAATTGATCATAGTTTTTCTCAATTTTTCCTTTTTAAATTCATAATTAATTCACCTGCATTTATACATACTTCGTGTTGTTGAGACGATTTTACAGCTGGTTTGCCTCACCATCTTCACTTCATTTAGATCGAAACGAGTTCTCTGCGGTAAAGTAAGGGAATCCTTGAACAAAGGTATGGTGTATGGAAATATTCGTGGGTTTACGTGAAATTCGAAGCTGTTCACGTCTTAGTTTTTACATTTCTTCAATATTACTCTTAATTCTAGAAATTAGAATCAAGCGTAATAGAGAAATAAAAAAATTGCGGCGTAAGAAAATCTTATTTATAACAATCTGCTGGAGGCAATTTTCAGCACAACAAAAACTAATCGGGTGGCGTCGTCGAAAAAATTCCGATTTATCTCCCTTACAATTTACCTACATATACAAAAAAACTGACACGTGTGTATTATTTTTCTACCGGTAAATTTGGAAAGAGTTAAAAACAGCCAGGGTATTAATCCACGAAAGAGAATAAATACGGCAGAAAAACAAGTCGATGTAAATATAAATACCTATTCCATATATCTGATTTTTTGACAGCTTGACGAGAATTGTAATAATACTCAGTTCTCTCGAAATGTGAACCTTATCTTGACAAAGATATTCGGAAAACGTGTATATGTAAATATTATAGAAAACGAATGCTTGATGTACCATTTCAAGATATTCGAAAGAATGTTACCACAATTCGATTAGATACTTTATACTTTTTGACATTTCGTATTTGCATGTAACTGATTGTGTTTAAATTTTTTGTTATGAACTACTATTCAAGATTGAAATAACTTTTAATAAATAACAATCCACTTTCATTGTTTTATTTGCTATCACTAATGACTACACAGGGGGTTCGTCAATTTATTCCGGTTTTTAGAAGGGTTTCGCAAGAAGAAAAAAATGTTGAAAGCCGCTGGTGTAGAGTGTTTCAAATCCCAGGATTGAGGAACCTTTAGTGGCATTATCACAATTAATCGCTAGTGATTAGTGACCTATTTGTTTTCCTGCATGCGGAAAATCTTATCGAAATACCTGTTTTCTCTTTTTAACATAAATTTCACATATTTTAATCTATAAATCTCGAAAGAATAAAGTTGGACTTAAAATAACCGATGACAGAACGTTGTAAATATACCACTTTTTTCAGCAGTTTCTTATTTATCGCGTGCATTCGTTGGAGATTTACAATTTTGTCAATCAAAAAGCCCTAGCGTTGCGCTACTGTATGCACATACAGGTCTTGTAAAGCGAATACGCACAACAAAAGATAGTGGGTCACCTACTCCCTCTCAGCGATTGGAAATCACAAGTCAATCACGCCGTTGCGCATGCGTAAGTATGTTCGCTCTCACTTGCTCGACGTAACGCCCACTTTTTGCTGTACGCATTCGTTTTACAAGACCTGTATATTGTGTTCATTTGAAAATTTCCCAGGCGGCCTACATCCGAAACTAATAAAATTATTAAAAAACACAAAGACAGGTCAATTTTTGTTTTTATCTCTACATTCCCAACGTAAAAATCTTAAATAGGATGATACCATTTGTGACACGTCGTTGGAAATTTTCATTACGAATTCAATATGACATTTGGTCAAGTTCTGGGGATTATAACAGAAAAAATATCATTTAATTTTAATTTTATTAGTTTCGGATGTAGGCCACCTGCGAAGTTTTTAAATGAACATACTGTATATGTCCGCCCTAAAGCTTGGCATTGTGGTGTTAGAATATAATGATAAACCTCCTTTGTAAGAGAAGGGAATATGAGCTGACACCGCTGATTCAATCGGTATGTTCGGTATTCATCGATTCAATAATATGCGATCAATTTCCCACCAAATATCTCAGGATTATTAAGTAATTACCCTATTATTAATTATACCCCTATTTCAATTAATTAATCTATTAATTTCTGTCGCTAAATTAATTTCACTAAAATTAACAGCCACCGCTACGAAATTTAATAGGGCTATATTTTAATTTAGCTTTATTATACATACATATAATAACAGATGTATGTAAATATATAATATACCAGACATAAACCCAATTGAAAATGCGTGGAATGTCTTGAAAAACATCTTTAGTACACGAAACTCAACTACAAAGGAAGAATTACAACAACATATTGAAGATATATGGCATAATAGCGACGAAATTAAAAAAAAAAACAATAAAAAGCTATGCCGAAAAGGATTGAGGGAGTAATAAAACACAGGGGAAGAACAAGTAAACTTGCATGTTATATGTAATTAAATATTATTGCCAACATTACCAACTGTCTTTTACCAATACTATTTTAAACAAAAAAAAAATTAATTCTGGAATAATAACGGTTCAAAGAAATTTAATTTAATTTAAATATTAGAGTTTGCCCCACGATTTCATGGGTGCCATTTTAGCTGCTTTTAAGTTAGTAGAGCATGTCTGGTCTTATAAAGGGATTTTAATTAGAGTTCGCTTGTTTGACTGGTTTAATTTCGGTTACGTTAAACATGAACATTTACACAGACAATGCCATGCATCTCGACGCAATTCCATACAACTTATCGGTTGACAAGGAGCGTAGAAGTTAGATATAGCATTTGTTGGGACTAAATATAGCAAATTATATCCTTCATTCAGGCACTAATAACTATTTCGGAACGTGTAAAGTAATACGAACAGTTTTAGAACTAATTTCCACATCACATCTGGTTTCGTTGTTGCATCCCGTAAAAATGCTAAACGTACATATGCGATATACAATTCACGAAAATGCTTTACCATTCTAGTTTAATCACGATATTAAGTTTAATGCTCTCTATATTCAATGAATAGCCATTATGTTTGGGCGTACACGTATGGAACTTTCTCCTAAATGGTTTCAGTTGAACTTTATAATTATGATTAAACATCCAAATAAACTTGGTAATTTCATATTGTGCGCCAAGGCCATGATAGACTATGGCTTATGGCTTATTAAAACCGCCCTTACATTAAACTGCAATTACCGCTAAGTGGATTGATACTTGTTTAAATTGTGCTGTAATTGTCGCTGTTTAAATAATTGTGTTATATAATATAACGTAAGAATATAAAACTATTTGAACAATAAAATCTTCAATGTTTTTTACATATATGTCGACAGTTAGGGAATTGAGTTGGAATAGCATCTCTTTTAAGCCTAGGATTTTTCAGACTTTCAGTTATAGTTTCATCGGTCCTTGAATTTGTTGCTGTTGAGAAATAAATAATATCTTCTTTTACAAAGTGTAACTCATAAACAAAACATACAAAACAGCCGACGCCACGGTTTTTAAGTTACCTCGTTTTTATCGCTTATACAACACTAGAGTGTTTATATTATTTATAATTAAAATGTTAATTTACGTTGACGTACGTTTTATGTATTTAATATTTACATTGACGTTTTCTATGCAGTTGCTGTATTACAGGAACTAAATAAATGTAGCATAAATAATAGTTGAATAATCGTTAAACTAGAAGAAATACTATAGAGGGCAACTTTAAGTAGCATCGTGTAAAATATTTCTTTCCAATATATTTCTTTTCCATCAAATAAGTACATTCGCTTAAGATTGATTTCTATCGGAAAAATTTAATGTTTCGGAAATAATTTCCTAATACCCTCGTGTACATTGAGCACAGGACAGAATCCGAAATGCGGGTAGCAGTATTCGGTTCGTGTTTCCAAAGCGTGCATCGATTTATAAATCGTGATACGGTTAATTGATAACACAGTGGTGGATAGATACATTTTACGGTTGAAGTTCTTGCATATTTATAGCGGGGACGACTCTTTTCTGCTAGAAAGAGAATCTAATCCAACCAGGAAGAGACTGCTTAAATTTGCCGAAGATAAATCTACGTGCATTCAATATCTCTTCTTTAAATAAGAAAAGAATGCCGGGGGCCTTAGAATTTGTCAATCGTAGTTCTTCGTTCTTCCTTCTTCACTGTTTACATATACCAGTCCCCAGGAAATTTTTTGAATGAATTTTGGAAACTCAATTAAAGGAATTGTGAATAATAGTCTATTTCCTGGCATACGAGAGTAGTTTGAAAAGTTTGAAGCCTCGACACGAAGATGACAGTAGAAGGGAGTTTTTAAGTCTCTGTTCGTATCATAAAGTCATTATGTACAAGACACTACCTCCTACCTGTCATCGACTGGCTCTTTTTGAGAGATCGTTCACTTTCAATATTTACAAGAAATACAATCAATTACGGAGATATCAAAATATTGAACTAGCAAAAATTCCGAGATATGTTGTTTTGTTCTCAAAACAACCGTTGATGTGTGACATTTTCTCGTTCCATTCATGTCGTGTTCTCCTTTAACTAACTTGCCATTTGCATAACTCCTCATGTTGTACGCCAAAATAAAGGAATTTATAGCCAGGAAAAGGAGAGAAGGGGTTTACCTCGTTGTTTAGTCCATGTAATGAATGATTATTTGATTTACAATGAAACAAAGAGATACGTTATCTTAGACAAAAAGCTTTCAAGTAATGCATCACTTCTATAATCCCGTTCAAATGGAACGCGGTATATATTTTGCCTAATTTTTCTTTTAATAAAGTTTCCGAAGTCATTCGACTCCATGCAGCCTGTAGTTTGTTTCACATGTCATCTGCTGAAGTTGGAGCAGTTTTTCTTTCTTCCCGATCGAGTTCGCCCCATAATAACTCGATGGGATTCAAGTTAGCATAGGCTAGCCATTTCATGATTGTTAGTACCCTTCCTTCCTAACTTTCTAAATATTGCTGGTATAATTTTGAAGTGTGTTTTGGATTATTGTCTTCTTGAAATACAAAATTCTGACCCAAAATTCTTACACCAAAGGGTGGTGTAGAGTGTGCCGATACTTAGTGTTGTTTGGCACAAAATGTTTGTTTAAAAATATATCTAAAAGGCAGAGGTACTACATTAGGGTGGATGAAAGTATAGGTTTTATACCAAACTATACATTTAATACTATACGTTTGGTTTTCGGGTTGGAATCGTAGGAGTACAAGACATTCAATTCTTATAATAAATCTAAATTAAAAGGTTCTGAGGTGAAATTAGTTCGGTAAAGATCATAAAAAAAAAATGTTGCTATCGTGAATGAACTCATTAAAAATTTTTTTTTACTAGTAGGTATAACTAATTCTGGTACCTTTTTAAAAAATAAATAAAAAAACAAAAAATTAAACGCTTGAGCGATTATTTATCACGTTATTTTAAATATTTGCCACAAGGATAGACCAACCTATGTTTTCCCTTTATAGTTGCTTTGAAAAAGGAGAAAAAAAAATTTGTTTTGAAATTTTTTTTCTTTTTTTCCCGAGGATTGTTATTTTTTGCAGAGCTTTTTTCAAATATTTCTAAAGTGTACATCAAAAAATTTCCCTCTGAATATCGCAAATGTAAAGTTTTTTCCCTTCACACGTGCATCTACGCCAATTATTTTAAAACATGAGTTTAATGAAATCAACGTGTGAACTAATTAAGGACTGGGATTTTTTTTGATAGCAACCACTTTTGGCAATACATTATCAGTATCCCCCTGGGCAGAAGATTTTTAGCATTATTGTGAAAAATTGCAGAGAGTTTACCAATGATAGCCTTGAAATCTTTGTACACGTTTGTTAGACCCCGTCTGGAATAGGGTCCATCATATGGGTTTTACTATTCAAAGTAAACCCCAAATTTGGGAATTGGTCCAACGCAGATTTCAAACCTCGGGTTTCCCGGGCAAGAAGGTACCCACCCAGAGGCGTTGATCATACGTTACTGTTATTCCGATTTAATTTACCTCTTAACTTTCGGCGCATATCCCCGGTTTGGGTTTCTGGAAAATTTTGGTAATAGCTGCAATGACTGTCGCATACTTAAAGTTTCAATTTATAATCCCACGCTCTGGTGCCCGGGTTTTCGAATACGTTTTATCTCCCTTTTTCCCCGAACAAATGCTTTTTTTAAAAAATCACCTATTTATGTGATTGTACAAACTTTAACCCAAATTCTTCAATGTGATAATTTCACGATTCTTTACAACAAAAAGGATAGTCACTGCTCTTTATTTTAAAAATTTTTTTGTAACTTGTTACTCTTACTTATTTTTTGTACTGGTAATTTGTTTAATTAATTCTTGTCCAGTAATTGGGAATTTTCTGTTGGGTAAAGCTTTTTTTATTATTATTTTATTATTTTATTATTACTATTATTATTTGTTTGTCTTTTTTTCTTCTAGTGTCTTGATATTTTTAGTATTTTCTATTTTTAAAAAAAATGTACTTAATAAAAAATTCCAAGTTTTTTTTGTAATGGTTGGAATCAACAATTTGAAGCCTTGACACATCAATGTACATTCTTTTGTCTCTAAATTGTTTGGGGGAGCAATGTATTTAGCTAATAATTTAGATATTTGGCAATTACTGAAAACCCGGCTTGTTTAAAATATTTCCCCCTTTTTAATTTTCCAGGTTTTCACTTTTAAAGGGTAGTCCCTCGAATAGGATTTGGACTTTTTTTTAAACAGCAGATTTCGATGTCAATTGTAAATACACGGTCTAACATTGAGCAATCATGCATTAAGATTATGCTAGTAAATTTTCTGGGGGCGAAAAAACCACCAAAAATTTTTTGGGGAAAATTAAGATTCTTTGTTTATTTCACAAGCGCCAATTTATAATATATGTGATTTTAAATAAATATGTTCAATACTAATGATGTGTCTACCTCTAAACTTTTTAATGTTGTGTAAATGCGTTTGTATTGCTCTTTTCTCATTATGCCTTGAATTTTTACGAGATCACCTGCGGATGTACCATCAAAGCAACCCCAAATCATTATCGAACCACGCCGGGGGTGATGGAAAAAGATGCTCACCACAGATTCAATCATGTCCTCCGGGACCGAAAACTTTAATTTGGGTTCGTCGGTCTACAATACCTTGCTCCAATCTTCTACCGTCCAATTTCGATGTTCACGTGCCCATTGTAACCTGTTTCAACAATAAATTCTTTCCTTTTCGGCATGTTTTAAAATTTTTAGCGAAATTATAAACACTATTCGTTAAAAGATGTTGTCCCTATTATCATGGAACGATAATTGATTTAAAAATATTACTTCAAATGGCTTGATTATAGCTTCATGATTCATAGTAAAATTATCAACTTTTATATCATTCACTACATGTTTTACAGCGGACCTTTTAATAATTTGCAAACGCAATAATTTATTTCTATCACTAGTGTTAAAAATTGAAATTTAATTAAGCAATTAAATTTTTACGATGCAACAGTGCGGCTGTTATAAATGAATAATCCCTTAAGTAGCAATTATAAACATTTTACAAACGCTCGTCAAAAAAACATTGTATTTCATTAGTACGTCGAGTCTAAAACTTTTTACTGGTACCCCAATAAAATTTAATACAAAATAAAATGAAGCAATTTGTTTTTATTTCCACTCATAACATCAGAACTGTTTTCAATTCAATTTTAATCCCAAATGTACAGTAAGGGTACCTTTTGATGTTTTATATACAAACATGGGAAGTTTTCATTTAATTTAAATAACACCCTGCAGTATAATTCGGAACGTATTTGCAATAATAATGTCTAATGTAGCATGTGTAACGAGCGATTTCTAATTTAAATTTTCATTGTTGTATTTCGCCTTAAACTTATAAGGTACCTCACCATATAAAATATTCTGCTAAAGTTCACCGTAAATGTTTGCATTTGTTTTCCAATTAAAAAGATTTTTGTTACAATAATAATTAGCTTTAGACAATACTTCGTATGATTTACCATAGAACCTCTTATGCTCATAACTACTTCGCGCGTTACTAGTTCCTAATATTTTATTTTTATGTTTGTAAATATACCTAGAATTTTTAGAAAAATTAAATAGTCTTTACTAGATGTTAATTAATTGATTGAGGCCAGCAATGCATCTTATTGCAGCTATCTGCTGGAGAGTAATTTTGAGAAATGAACAATTCTTAAAAAGTTAGTGCCCAAGAACTGTTTTAAGTGTCCCGGTTTTAATATGATTGTATTTAACTTAAATAATAGAAATGATAATTGGTATTCCATTTTGGTGTAGAAATTATAGTTACATCCAACAACTTAACTGAATTTGAGGGCTTAATAATATTGTTGGAAATCTATAAATTTGGATAGGAATTAAGAAAACAGCAATTCCATTTACAAAATTTTGTACATCACAAGATTTACGAATGCAATTCAAAAAATTATCTTTGAATATGCAGATACAATTAAGAAACAAATAGTCAACGAAATATCACAACACAAATTAAGTTTAACGTTAGATGAGTGGAAATCTGTGAAGAACCGTCGATACATGAAAATTAATGTTCTTGCATGTGTTTTTTTTTGGAACCTCGAATTATGTCGTATTGATGGATTTATCCCCACCGATAAATGTTTAACTCTCATTGAAAATAAATTACAGGAGTTTGATATTTCTTTCAAAAATATAGTAACAGACACTAACACTGAATTATTAGAAACTAATGATTCTGATTCCGAAGACTTTGTATGTTTAATGTCAGTTGAATCATTTCCCTTCCCAAAAATAAAAGCTAGATATTTTAATGAAAAAGATAAATTTACAGCTCTTAATAAGGAAAAAACCGAGACATCTTGTCAAGTACCGACTCTAATATAAGGTAGAAATAAAAATTTAACACCAGTAAGACAAACAACAGCGAGTATCGACACACTCCTCACCACACAAAATGTTATTAATTAATTCGGAACAGCTGTTTCAAAGGCTCACTGGGCCCCCATTTTAAAACCGGGTTCCCGAATAAATCTGAACGAAAAAATAAAAAATTTTTACTTTCATTCTACCATGCATGTCTATCCCTCCTCTCGGGGAAAAAAGAAGGGATATATGTACAAATGTTTTCAAAAACATGTAACTGTGTATATCTATTTCCAAATACCTATTTTTCCCTATCGCTTAACTCTAACATGCTGGGTATAGGGAAACGGCCAAGGGTTTTATCCCCCCCCTCGTAGAAAAGAGCGAGACGAAAGGAAGGTTACTTCCCGCTAATTCTCTATCTACGAAATTTAAGGATACTAAACAAATCAAACATAAATTGCAGAACACCAGACCCGGTCTTCGTCAAGTGTAAACTGAAAAGTTTTTTTTACCCTAAAAAACCAAACAAGCAAGAGAAATGAAGTGGAGCATTTCCTTTGTTCATGACCTGCGAATGTTCCATCTCTTTTTTAAGGTACATTGTCTCAAATGCGTCCAATTCCCGAGGTGAAGTTACTTTTTTTTAATTAATTTGAGATTTTCCAATTTGATTACATGTCCTGTGTTTTTCATATGGTCACCCACATTTTGACGCTCCTGTTCGACCGAATCTATAGCATCTCATGTGTTCATTAAATCTAATACCTATCGCGGCCATTTTATGTTGTTCGCAGTGGTTCGAATCGGTCATAATGAATCTATTAGTGCTTGTTTCTTTTCTATAGATGTCTATTTCTAGTTTATTATTGTTTCTAATTACTAGGCTACCAGAAATGGGAGTTGATTGTTCACTTTTCTTCTACTAAAAATTTTAATGGATCCAAATTTTTTGAGTTGAGTGTCGCGAGGAAACCCGGGGATGTTACTTTTTTAGTGTCAAAAACCGCGAAAATATCATCTACATATCTAAGCCAAATTCTAGGGGAAAAACACGGTGTCCTTTTTCAAACACGTTTCAAATTTACTCACAAACAAGTTGGCTATGAACGGGGACAGTGGATTACCCATCGCCCTCCCTCCAATTGTTCATAATATTTGCTCCCCATTTGAAAACGGTTTTGGTTCATGCACAAAAAGTTAGTTTTTTTTTTCCGCGATTTTGACGTCGTCAATGTCGTTAAGTTTTAAGAGTTCAACTAAATTTTTTGGTTTCGGGATTGGTACGCTGGGGGGAAAAGTGAACAAACATCAAACGATACTAAAATTTCCCCTTTTTCTAATTCAATATTATTGACCTTATTTAACAAAAAACTAGTGAATTTTTTACTTCTAGGCTGTCTACTTTGATGGGTAAATTTTTTTATTCGTTTACTAGCCATTTGGGCAGTTTGTACGTAGGGGGTCTATACCTGAAACTATTGGTCTCATGGACTTTCCTGGTTTATGGATTTTTGGGAGGCAATACATTTTTTGGGAAATGTCGGGTTTGGGACTGACAATTTAAACTTAAGGTTCGCGTTAATGAGTTTTGGGCAATTTTTTTTTTCCTCCTTTTTTTCTCTGATCATGGATGGAAGGGCTTTTTTCTTAAAACCTTTTTTAAGGTCCCGATGACAACAAATGATTGACGCGATTGAAATAATCGGGCTTGTCCAAAAAAGACTATTCTATTCCCCTTTTTCTGCTTTTTAAAACAATTTTTATTTTTGAGACCTTTTTAAAAGTTCTGAGGTCCCCCCCGTGTTATTTCTCAGACTTTTTTTTTTCGTTCGGTTTTTTGAAATCGTAATTTTGCACGCGTTTCTTATGTAATCTTTTGTTGTAACTTTAAATTTTTTAATGGCTGTTCCTGACGCAATGAGGTCCTCCGTCGGGATTTTTTAGTCCCGAATACAGTGTTTTAGTCCTTTTTTTAACAGTGTGATTTCAGTTCTAATTAAGGGCTCTGCTGATTGGGACAAATTAGTGGTGTGTTTCCCCCACTGTACATGCGGGGTTTACGTCCTTTTTGGGCAAATTTTATGGGAAATTTTTTGTTGAGGCCCACCATTTTTAGTTTAAACTTACGATTAATTCGTTCAATTACGCGTCTTTGGAAAACACACCATTTTTTTAAAAAATTTTTTTCATCTAAAAAACCCTGTTATTTTTTTAAAGGGGTAACTCGTATAAAATTTTTTTCTAATTGACTACGTCTTGGATACTTATACCTGATTTTATTTCGTAGCCATTGTTTTTTGGCATGATTTATGACGTTTTGTGGTTTCTTACAATTATTGGAAATTATTTATTTAACATCAGTTAAAAAAAATTTTTTAAAAAAAAAGGGAAAAAAATAACAACCCGGGGCCCAAAAAGGGGGAATTGGAAAGAGCCTTCTCCGCAGCTGGCTTAATTTGTAGCAAGATTAGATTACAATTAGGGGATCCTGGTCTTGATAAACTATGCTTTTTGCGCTCGCATTTTCAAAAAATACGTAATAATAAACAAAGGTTTGCACAGAATAGTTATTTGATTAGATTAGTTACTTAATTTCTTCATATGTTAGTTATTTATTTAGGTTTGTTATTTACTCAGAATAAAAGCATTATTTTTTGTTTATTTGATATGTTTTATCACAATACGGTAACTCTGGCACCATCTCCGAAAACCATCCATCGCCTCACACATCCTACTTTGCAACTCTGTTGTAGTTTCCGCCGATATCGCTATCGAAGTGTCATCAGCAAAAAGAACAATACGGGCAGACGGAATATACAGGGGCAAATCGTTTATGAAGAGAAGAAAGAAGAGGGGACCGAGGATGGAACCCTGAGGCACCACCAAGTTTACCTCCGCCTCATCAGACGACGATGAACCAACTCTAACTTGCATCCTACGGTCCCTCTAGAATTAATATTACTGCATCACATGTTTTAATGAATCGCGAATACCCAATCTATGTAGCTTTTCACCTAAAATACCAAGATGCAGACTATCAAAAGCGCAGGCAAGGTCGAAGAATATACCTGCAACAAAACGCTTAGCATTCAAATGTTCATAAACGTATTGAACAAAGTCAATGGCCGCCAGTTCGGTGAATCGATCTCTCCGGAAACCGTATTGATGCGTTGTTATGATCTTATATTTATCAAGATAGTTTGTAAATCACAGATTCAAATATTTTCGAGAATAAATTTGCTCGTTATATTTTCAGAACAAAAAACTTGTTTTCTCCTGTCACCATAGAAACTGACTCCGGAAAAAAACATGTCAATATTGCCGGTAAATCTAGCACCAATTACTTGGTCCAATGATTCTATCCTTTTCAACTCAACTACATTAAAAAAAAAACATTGAAAATTGTGATTCTTAAAAAGTATGGATACCGTTGCTATATAAAGAAACGAATATAAAAAAGTGAAAGAGCAATCAATGAAGCTGTTGGGGTGGTAGAAAACAACTGATGCTGTTGACGTATTTCACGCTATATGTTTATCATTGAAGTAATGAGTTACGCGCCAGGTTCGCAATCGAAGTCGTCATGCATATGTATGTAAATAGAAAAATTAAATATGTAATTATTAGGACGAGGACCAAATCATCGTCTATCACGTCGTGAAGACGCGCATATATACACCTGCAGTTTGGGTGTTCGTTGATAAATGGGGCGTTGTTCACAGTGGGCCACTACAAAAAAAAGTTCATTCATCAAATTTTACGAACTAACAGCGCGCTTATTCATTTACGGATGACGCCCTATTCATCAAAAATGACGAGTCTGCAGATGTTAGGGTTTGCACCACTTCGTGGCGTACTAAAAAACAAGCGCCCGGTGTGCTCGCTTTAGTGATTATGTCTAACGTAACAAATTAAAAAAAAAAGGGCCATTCCCTTTACGAAAGAAAAATTTTTTAGTGAATTTGTGGTTTTTTAAAATTAACAAGGGGAGTACAATTTTCTGTAAAGTTTGAAAAAGGAAACTACTGTGCTGGGAGAAAACGTGTTTTGGAAAGAATAAAAAACCAACCACAGAAATAAAAAAAATTTGGTGTTAAAAACGTAAATTTAATTAGAATTGCTTTTAACGTTTATGGTATGTGGCCCACCATTTTCGTATACTTGATAAAAAAGCATTTGAAAATTCTGGGTAAAAATACCAGTGGATACTACCATCTCGGGGGGGTTAAGAAATATTCCACGAATACGTAAATTAAAAATTTTAAATTAAAGCCAAATTTAAAAAGATAAACAGCTGTGGCCTTGATGAGAGACGATTAAAAAAAATTCTATTTTGAAATAATAGTGCGCGTATTAAACCCCTTTTTAAAACCCAAATTTTTTGCAATTCTATTACCCACAAAAATTTTAAAAACAGTGTACTAGTAAAGCAATTACGGCCGTAGTTCTCGAAACGTTACAAAAATTTCAAGTGTAAAACCAGTCAACTGTTGTTTTATGAGCGAGGTGCAGCAACAATGTGTAGGGGAAACCGGGTTTCCCTTTTAAAAAAAAGGGGAAGGGCTTTTTCATGTTACGTGTAAAGTCCATGCTTTACATCTTGTGGCACAAACTATTGAGAGTGTTACCCGGGGGGGAAAATTTAAAAGCAAAAAAAAAAAAGTGTTTTCAAAAGTCCTAAAGGACTAGGGGGATTCCACAGGTTAGCCCTTTTTATTCGGGAAACCCCCACAGCCCATTCTTACGGTTGGGGGAAAGTGGGTTTAAAAACCGCTTTTTATTATAATGAACATTTTCAAAATCAAACCCGTTATTTTTCAATTCGTCCCTGCCGGGTTTGAGCTTTGGAAAGGGGCCGAAGGGATTTCTTGATATTTCTGTTGAAACACATCTAAAGAATATTAGCAACAATTACAAAGGGTTAGTAGACGCATAGAAAATTTGCAAAATTCTGGATTGTTTGGGAGAAATGCGTCGTGGAAAGTTAGTACATTGTTACACAGTATAAAAAGATGCAAAATGGGCGAGTTTTAGCTAAGTTGATAGTGTTTAAAAAAAACCGGGTTAACGAGATTAAGACAAAGTGCGATGGGGCATCTGAGATTCCCCTTTACTAAGTCTTTAAAAATTATTTTAATTACCCCGTCTTACTTCGGAGACGTGGAACGGTCGTTTTCGAAATATAAAAAACATTTTTTTGTCTCGGCATCCTTTTACCGAGGCAAATGGGAAACTTTTCTGATGGGCAACTTTTTAAACAAGCCTATCCCATTATTAAGAAGGATAGAATTTATTTATTAATTTTATTTACAGTTACAATTTTTGGACAACAAAAATAAAAAAAGCGTTCCCGTTTTCCCCGGTTTTTTCCTTATTAATCCCCTTTACAACGAACCGTTTTTAATCAAATAAAAAAATAATTTAAAAAAAAAACCTCAGCGTGTAAAAATATAATATATATATATATCCGTCAATTACAAACATTATTATTGGGCAGCTTTTTTTTTTTACCTTTTAAAAAAATTTTTTTAAAAATCAAATCTGCTGTACCCCATATACGCTATTTACAAAAGCGGCCGTTGCGCCCCGATTCCGGAAAGGCGAATTTGGCCAACCCCTTTTATCAATTAACACAATTCAACTTTCTTATAAGTTCTTATAACTATTGGTATTGAAGTATAACGTGTTTTCTAAAATATCCCTTGCATTTTTCGTTGTTTTTATTTACTTATCACTTTTTATTGCATGCAAAGGCAGAGAGTACCTGCTTCATTTTTGTTTACAGTTAGGAAAATACCAAATAAGGAAACGGCAAGTTAGAAACTGTTTTATTGCCATTGATTTACTGCTATTAATGCTAGAAAGAGGCGATTCCCATTTTGTCATTCTTGGAATTATTTAAATACTCACATCAGTTAACTGCTTTCTTCGTGGCTGTATTCAAGTGTAATTAAAAATTGTTTTCTGCAGTCGTGAACAAAAGGAAAAAAACACGCGTATTTAACGCTTCGATAATAACGCTTCTTACGAACGAAAATCAAGTTTGAAAATATTATATAAAGATCTTGATTCATTTATCTTCTAATTATAAGTGCTGATAATCAGAAACAATTTCATATTTCCCTCTTGTAAGTTTTTTGTTACACGCTTGAGCTTTAAACAAAGGAAATATCGTCCTCTCCTTTTACAGTTTCAATTTAGAGCAATTCCGATACGAAAGCGGGAATCGTGGGTATTGTAACTCATCCAAAATGTCAGAAGCAGACAACGTTTGAATTAACAAGTTTTATTGATGAATTGAGTGCGTCGGTAGATCAGATTATATACGGCATATTTCAATTGTCGCACTGTTGAATCCCTTTACAGTCCACTGTGATTTAAAAACTTGCAAACAATATTTGAAACGTATAAGTGTAGTAGTGAAACTTTGTAATACGTTTCTATTGTGCATTTCATGTGTAACTTTGTCTTTCTTCAAATTGAATACTACACGTAGAGAAATTTCTTGCATCAAGAATGTAGGCAAGTAAAACAGATCTGAGAGGCCAGAGTGGATAAGAGAAGAGCAAGAGAAAAACCGAGAAGCACGTGGAATAAAACAATAGAAGAATTGCTAAAGAAGAAAGGAATCACATGGGAGGAAGCGAAGAGGATCTTGGTTCTTCCCACCAACCACGGATGTCTCCTTATCTGTTATTAACATTTCAGAAGGATTATTATATATGACATAAAAAAATTGACAATTTGTCAGATCCAGTTTTATTATAATAGATCAGTTTTTAGCTTGTTGTGTACGTGTCTTTTTTACAATGTTATTTATACTTTTGTACTTCGATTTAAATGAATTTTACACAGTCAAAATTTTATTGTCTCATGAAAGTAGTTTATACAGTTTTAAAATTTAAAATTACAGCTATAGACTCCTTTTACTTCATGAACTGATCATCCCGTAGAGATAAAAGTAGTTGTTAAGTCAATCTATTCGTTCTTATCGGTTGACTTGTTGCTATCTTTTTTATCTATACCCAACAGCGCAGTCAGATATCGAAGATTGCCACACGATTCAGCGTCGTAGAAAAGCAATTTATTATTTTGCCGGTAATGATAAATTATATTTCGTGTTTGCTTAGAAATCACGAACGAGAAGTGAAGGAAAATCAAGCGATAGTTTAATTTTACGCTAATATACTCTAGTCTAAGGAAACTTAATTAATTACTTAAACAAAATACCCCGGAAAGACTTTTAAAGGAGTTGATGGCGTGAAGAATTTAGGTTGTAGATGTTTTCAGTAAGTCATTAATAATAATGGATCTTGTGTACTTTACACTACCTTTCAGTAATCTGATAGGCCGTGATTTTGAATAATTAACTCACATGGGAAGATTAAATATTAACATTTAATGTATTAATTTATCGTCTAGCATATTACTTGAGACAGTGAAAGCGAAGGGTTTCGTTAGTTCACGCTAGTTCTGTTAGGGTACGATAAAGCTGGCGAGCGGTAAGAAAATATTTCAAAACCGTTAGTTTAATGGCAATGGTCCAGAGCGACTGCTGAACAACAGCACCTTTGTCGCTTATAAATGTTTGAATTTAGAGTGATTAGAATCCTATCTACATAGACAAGGCTAAATGGAAGACGGCGTTGGTAGACTCCACGTCCAAGACTACACACTGAGAAATGGTTTCTTGTATCAAGAAAATATTTTTATTTCAAGACAATAAAAATTTATAATATTGGATTAAATAAATATTTTCTTAGGGTTAGAAAATCCAAGACAGAAAAATGTTTCTTCCAAGTAAATCATTTAGTTTTAAGTTAAGTAAGTATTCATAAAAAGGTGGGCCCAGAAAAAAATGGTGCAGTTTTCCCAAAAGTTCTATTGAAAAATTGCGGACCTTTTTCCGGGGTGTTCAAAAAAAATTATCAAGCCAGGATACAAGGATACAAGGATATCCAATAAAAGAAAAATTACAATAATGGAAAAAAAAACTAATGTTGATAATTAATTGAAACAGTGATTGTCTTGAATTAAGGCGGACAGCTTTGATACAAGTAAACGTTTCTCTGCGTGCTGAAATGTGCACGCATAATTATCACATAATTCTTCCCACTTTCCCTATTTGAAACCTGTTTTAACGACCTATCTTTTTACTAGCACCCCGTATATTGCACCGTTTAGATGCTATTGATTTACTAAAGCAATAATATTCTGTCAGATTCTAGCAGTATCCTTAATAACAGTTAGTTACAAATTTTTAAACCCCTCCCATCCCCTTATTTAAAATTAAATATCCCATAGAAAATGTTCGCTTTAAGACAGTATTTTGTGGAGAAATGCTTCCGTAGCACATCCTCTTTAAGGTTGAAACAATTTTAAAAATTCCCCCGGGGTCATCAAAAGGGTTTTTAATTTTAGTAAAAGGGGTAAAAAGCTAAACGATTTCGAGCGCGGTTACATGCAACTCAAACGTAGTTTTTTTTGTAATACGTTTGCTGCAGTCACATAACTTTGTTAGGGTAAAAGGAATTGCATTAAAAACTTTAAATGTAGATTCATAGGAACAATTTTTTGGATCCGGTTCTTCTAGGAACACCAAAGCAGCTGATTGTGATTGAGTTTCCGGCTCGTACGAATATATCCAAGTTTCCTATTACGAATTTTGAAGATCCTCTCCCAAAATTTTTTGAGCATTTCCCCCAAATTTTGGATGCGCTCTTTTTGTATTTGGGGTTTAAAAATTGCCAACCATGCAAAATCGAATGTGCTCCGATATGCCTAACGATGCCTCTATCTTCTGATAAATCGCATGCCGATCCTCTTCGGTCACGTTGCGCACGGTATCGATATTTTTTGGAACAACATCGACCTTCATGAAATTCATTATTGACGGAAGCACGACCGATGAAATTCTGCAAACCAGTTGCGAACAGTTTTTACTGATGGTGCTTCATTACCAAAAGTTGCATCTAAATATTTGTTAATTTAACTTGTAATATGACGATGAAGCTTTGAAATACAGCAAATTATTGGTTGAAATTTAAGAGTTGCTTTTTTTGTATTAGTGAAATAGATGGTATAATCAGCACACTGCATAATTGTCCTACCTTTAACGTTAAAACTGCAAGAGAAATTTTAGAGAATCGATTGTAATTAAGATAAAATATTAAGCAAAACTACAATTACAATCGTTTCAATAAAAATGCAGATAGCGCAGATGTAATTACGGAACTGATTACAGATACGATACCCTTAGGTACGACTTCTAAAAGATATCAAAACCCTTAAATTTTAGTTTTTTAATTTAGAGCGCAGCTAAAAAAAACCAACCCCGAAAATCCTTAAAATCAAACAACTTTTTTCAAAAACCCCGCGAAATGTCAAAGATGGAATTGAGGTGTGTAGTTCAGATATCTAGGACCACAAAATTCGTAGCAAGAATTTCCTATCTACACGTTTAAATAATATTTTTTTACATTTTACGTCAAAATGCCGTCCTAAAGACAGTGTGCATATATGTATACTCTTTATACAATGTAATTAGATTTTAGTCTAGTATCTAAATTATTTGCTATCAAAATGTATAAAAAGACTCTTCCTCCTCCTGCCCCTTCCATAGCCAAAAATCTTACTACACAGATTTTTAAGAACATTATTTTCTTGTATTATACATTACTTATTTATAAATCTATTGATGCAGGAAACTATTTCTCTGTGTGTAACAGGAATATCTAAATAATTTAGAATACATTAATTAATTCGGAACGTGTATTGTTGTTTCAAAATTATTCTTATTTATTCAATATATTCAGGTTCTTCCTACTTGCTGAAAAGCAACAAAAATGAAAATCATTATGGGTTAGGTTTTAAATTTTGACATTGCCACGGTTTACCAGCATTCATCATTCAAATTTATTGTTAACGTTCCGCTGAGAAAGTGGCTTATTAAAAACCCAAGTTGGCGAAGCATTATCTTAATTAAAATATTTCTCTGTGTTTTGAAGCTCTTCCTGGCTGAAATTTATGCGTCTTTTAAAGTTCTATTATAATGCCACTTCATCTACCTTCAATTTTTATCTGAATATGCGAGAAAAACTTCTTTCAGGGATATAATTCGAGTAAAAATTTTAAAAATTATACAAAAAAATTTTATCCCTTTTATATATTGAAAAATCTTTCTCGGGTTTTCTTTAAATTTTGTTAAATTTTTTAAATTTAACTCTATTAAAAAAGATTTTCGTAGGTTCGGGGGGGTTTCCCCAGATAAATTTTTTGGAAATTTTTTAATGAATTTGTAACTTTAGTGGGAAAACAGATTAACAATTTTAAAAAATGATTCACTAAAACCCTTACCACAACACTTAATTCGTACTGAACTAACCCAAACTAAAATGAAAAAAACCTTATAAGGAAAATAAATGGGAATATGTAAATTTAAAATCGTAAAATTTAATGAGCCGCTTCATTGCACGGAAATATAAATAGCCTAAAAAGGGAAAGAGCCGAATGACGGGGTTAATAAACCGATTACAATGAAGCGGTTCATTGCACATGGGTTTAAAAATTTCAACTATAAATGATAAACATGATGTAACAAAGGATGGCTGGAATTTAGTGGTTAAATCTGAATTCATTAAGTGAGTTTTTTTTTTGTAAATTTCCATCCTTCATAACAATTTAATTGAAGGACTTTTTTTACGTTTTTTAAATTTAAATTTATATTATCAACATTATGGTTATTTTCGCCCTTTAGGGAAAAGCCCCATTTTCAAACCTTCTGAATTTGAGATGAGCCAAATGTTCTTTTTTCCTAATTTTGATTGATCTTTTTTTCTGCCCAATATACATTTATCACAACCCTTTAAAGAAATTTTGTAAAATTTCCCGATTTATCCATGTTATCCACTGGGTCTTTGGAACTTCCTAAAAGGTTTTTTAAAGGGTTTTTGCCCCGAAAGAAAACAATCTTGCGGGCCCAAACTTAGAAAAGATTTTTTAAGACCCTTGGTGTAACATGGATAAAAGGGTAATTTAACATATTTTTTATTATTACGGCCGTCAATGCGTTCTAATGTGTTACATTTCTAATTTTAATCTATTCTTATGTTTCCTAATAGTATTATAGACACTCTTTAGAGAATCCGTTAAAGTTAAAAAATTGATGATTTCTTTTTTGTTCATTTTGATATCTATCTTTTGTTAAAGGAAAATTGAGTAACCGGTGCACCAAAAAGAAAGCCGAAAGTTTTTTGTTCATATGAGGATTGAATCCTGTAAGATGAATCTATTATTACTAGTAGGTTTCCTTTTTCGTCTTTTTTTCTTTAAATTATTTTTATTTCTTATTACTAACATGTCGAGGGAAAGGGGAAACCTGTTGCTTTTTTTTCTTGTGGGTAAATTTGATAGAGGGGAAAAAATTTAGGTTGTTTTATGAAATCCGTTATTGAACATTTACTGATGTCAAAGATGCAAAAAATTAAAGACGTATTTTGATCCAAAGCCGCGGGAAATAAGCGAAAGATTCTTCATCAGTTTCAAATTTACCCCAAAAAGGTTAGCCATAAACGGAGATAAACTGTTACCCATTGCTGTTCCTTCCGTTTGTTGGGTAAAAAGTGTTGTTAATTTGGAAAAAGTTTTTTTTTCATGCAAAGTTTTGTCAAAGAAATGAAGCTAGTAACTTCCCTTTATCCATTTTTTCTAACAAAAATGTTTCTAAATATTCCAATTTTTAAATCAACTGGAACACTAGGGGAAAAATGAACTTACGTCAAACGAAACTAAAATTTCTTTTTAAAAGCTCAAGTCCTTTTGTTTTTTTAATGAACTTTGTAAGAAATTTTTTTTAGCCAAACCAAAAATTTTACAGGTAACTGGTTCAATTTGTCGAAAAACCCCCTGGGAAAATAAAGTTTAGAGTATCCCTTTAGAATTTTTTAAGATTTAAAAAACCCAAATAACCTTTAAACTTTCGACCGACCCAAAAGTAAAAAAACACTCTGTTTAAATACACACCACAGGAACTGCCTGTTCTTGATATTTAACCCAATTTGAATTTTTTAAAATGACTTTCAATACACCACAAACACTTATTTTTGGGATTTTATTCGCCCTTTGATTCAACCAAGGCCGAATAAAGATTGATGAAAATTTGGGGCGTCCTTTTTTTTTCATTTATTTTAAATCGCGAAAGACCGGCGATTGTTTTCTTCCACAGCCAATTTTGATAATTTGCCTAAATAGAAACTACCTCTTGATGACTTTCAATCTAAATGATATTTGTACTCGAGTACGAATGCGTGACTTAACCAGGAGGTTGTTTGTTGATGATTCTGTGATACGAATTGTCACCAACAAGCTTTAAAAGAGAAAATCCACTACGAATTTATGGAAACCTTTCAGATAAGGATTTAATTGACGAAATATTATCTGTTGTGCTTTGAAATTTACGTTGTTGCTTATTCCAGACGATTTTTTACATTAATTTAGAAGAAGTAATTGAATAGGAAGATTGATAAACGAGTAGAATTGTCCATGATACCCACACTCGTCGTTATCTGGACTTATAATTAATTTTACCTTTCTCGCCCCAAGGACGGTTGGCTGGGGGGGGAAATGGTAACGCAAAATTACCAATTATCCCCGCAAGAGGGATATTTGGTTGCCAACGAGTGGCCAGCCTGACATTTACTTCAGTACCGAAATGACAACCGAGAGAAATTGTCGTCGTCGTAAACACGACGTTGAACATAACATAACATAACAATATATATATATATATATATATATATATATATATATATATATATTTTTTTTATTTCACTAAACTAATGCTGAGAAACTTGATTATTGTTATATTATACTTTGAAGTACGCATAGTTCCGCAAGAAACAAATGCCATAGTATAAAATCCAGTTATATCAAAATCAATAGACAATAGTATGAACAGCAGCCTTACACTACAAAGGGTCCCAAAAAAAACGCGAGAGAATCTCAAAAAGTACCTAGAAACAAGTTATTTACTTGGAAGAAACATTTGGGTTTTCCAACCCTAAAAAAATATTTATTTATTCCAAATAAAATTTGTTATTATACAATTTTATTGTCTTGAAATAAAAATATCTTCTCGAATAGAGACTGATTTTTGCCAGAAAATCTATTTTCTTGATGCAAGTAACCATTTCTCTGCGTGTAGCAGATATGTAAGATTTAGTTGAACAAGTATTTCAAATATGGCGAATCTACATAAAGCAACTATTTACCACCCAAAAGTTTGTTCTTTCATTTCTGTAAGTTACGTTGTTTACTGTGTAACAATGTGATGTGCGGGATCTCAATAAGTAATTCTATATCCACAAATTCGTATATTTTCTTCAGTTGTACAGAATCGCGTCTGCTGCGGATTTACTGCACCTAGTACAAGTTATTATCTGTTAAAGTATTAACCTTTATTTATGCTGCACCCTGTGTATCTACGGTCGTAAAATTTGCCATGATGCTTCGATATTTTATAGTCGTAATAAATTCTGTAACTTACATATATATCGATACGTGTCGGTTTCCCAGACCGATTTTAATTAGCAGTCATTCCCGTTTTCTGAACGAGCTTCTTAAACAGGTACTGATGGCTAATTAATGTGGGCGCTATATTTTCTTTAGCATTAGTTTACCATTGTATTCACGGTTCTTTTTTTGACCATATTGATAATTTAATCTTGGAAATTTCCCCGAATTACTTTCAGTTACGAACTTCATACCTTTATGCAAGAAATTTAATTGCATGTGTGATGTAATTTTAATTTTGGTGGATGCGCTGGGGGAGATGCAATTATAGGTTTCAATTGCACTCGCTAGCATGCATATTATACATTGGTAACCACTACTATTACAAAAATAGCATATTGGTGTTCAGATACTTATCTACGTCAAATAAGTCCCGAAACTCTACTTTCCTAGAATATAGCAGTAAAACACCGCATTTAGCATTTTGAATTCAATGTACCAGCTTCTATATAAAATCCATCGTGGGTTAATTTAAAGAAATATAAATAAGTATTTGCCGGAAAACCTGACACCCTTTATATATGCTTATAAATACTGGTAGAATAGTTAAATGCTAATGCATGGCATTGTACTAATTTATTCAGGATTCACAGCGGCTGGAACTACTTCGGAACGAATAAAAACTACATCCCCTTTACGTCAACTTTATGATATGATGTAACCATAAAGAGAAGACAATAAAGTGTGTTTAAACAGTTTTCGTTACTATAATATCTAGTATTAACAACACGAGAGCTTTATTGTGCAAATTCTCCCCAGTTTATTATGCATAAATGTTAGTAATGATGCACAATTAATTTTGTTGTTAGTAAACGTAGGAATTGTACGTCAGGGTAGCTAATTTCATCAAATTAGCTACCTTGGCCTCTACTAACTTTTGAACAACAGAAGCTAGCGTTTTCAGAAAAAAAGGCAGATTTCTGTTTTTTCGTGAACCAATTTTTTGTTGCTATCAGTAGTTTAATTGAATTTTGGGCGTCAAATTTATTATTTTAAATAGGATATCCTGTATATTTTTTGGGAAGGTAATCGAAAGGTGAATCCAATGACATCCTATGTTATACCTTAACTTAAAAAGTGTCTAACTATCTTCTGTGACGCCTGGTTGATCAGAGCTTCTTTCTTCACAAAAATTGTCAATCTTTATAAAGGACGTTCTATTTGGAATAAGAAAATTGGCATCACTTGACATTGACCGCGGAAATGCACTGCTGATAACACCAAAAGAAAGAAGGGGAAACGGGGGTCTCAGTCAGGAACTCAATACATATTTTATGTTTTCTATTTCTGATGAAGTATATACTACATAAGATCAGTTGTAACTGTGGTAGCTTAAAACCACCTTTAAAGGGAAATTAAAGTTACTTACAAGGGAACATCCCGAACCCGAAAATTAAAAAAAAATGGAAACTTTGTAGAGAAGTAGTCCACACCCAAGGATGTTCCAAAGTATTTTCCCCTTATCCCCCAAAATCTCTTTTTAAGAGGCTGAAACTACCCCTGAAAAGTTAGTAGATTTTCGGTTTTCTTAAAATAACATCAAAACAGCGCCCTAAGTTCCATTTAAAAAATTTATGGTGCCCTCCCCCACCCCTTCGATGATGAGCGTATTCAAAATCCACGTTAGGTATGTTACGGAGCTCTTCGAACAGCATAAAAATTATATTTTATTTTATGCAATGTAGGTATAAAAAAAAAGAAATAGGGAGAATGTTTTATATTCTTAGAATTCTATTTTGTGTTGGTGGAATTGAAGCATTTAAGTGAATGTTTGGTTATTGCTCCAATAATGTATTCCTTGAACACCCTCAGGAATGGAGGTACAATAGAATTACAGCTTTGTATTTGTAATAAACCATCTTTTTATTTCATGCTCACCCAGTATATTGTCGATTTGAAAACATGCACAGAACAAGTTTTATTAAAAGAATAACAACTTTCGATAATGAAACGACATCAAAATATAACGGTAATGATATCCCATACAAGCACTATACAAACTTAACAAACAACAATGCTGAAAGAGACCTCATTATATTGATAGCACCCTCATTTTATGCAATAGCACATCCTTGAAGAATTCCCTGAAGAATAATACCAGATTTCGAATATAATGATATCGACCGTACTTCTTGTAAGTACTTATTATGTAACTTGGTTGCTTAGATCTTGCTGTTGATGTTTATCCCAAATATGCTAAGAGCCGAAATATTAAATCAGAAAAATTAAATTAAGGTTATTTTTCCGTAGAAGAGCAGATAAAAATAGGTTGCTGATTACCTAATAAATTCGTTTTTTTTAAGATAAAATAGGGAGGTTGTCGGTCTGCCAGCCGACAGTCTAAATTCAATTACTTTTTATAATTTCCATGCAAATTTTGTTCCCGTTAACGAAATGACTGCTAAATATTAATTTTTCGAGGCCTGATGCCGTCAAAAATAACGCGTGTGTTGGTCTTTCAAAAATTTCCCTTAACTGTTTTCGACAAAGGTTTTTGGTTACAGATTTCGTTGTTCGACAAAAGAGGTTTTAATCATGGTACACTAACAGAAAAAAATAAACGTAAATTTATTTAGAAATTCATTTTTTTCAAGTATATAATATTCCAATACATATGTGTCATTTGAAATGGACAAGTCAGTAGCAGTTATTGACCACGAGACGATACAGCGAAAGCAATCAAAATCAGACGACACCTTGTTATGTTCAGGCTACTTAAAATTCCATACATTTTCCCGCGATGGCCTTCTACTTGGTCCTTGGGAAAGATTTTGGGATTACAATAGGGTTAAGACATCTGATATCATCAAAATACACCAGAAAAGATACTATTTATATACGTGTTTTTGTCTCACCATATAAATTACTTCTATGACACCTACGTATAGGAGAATAATGTGGTGAAATAGCAACGACAGCGAAATAACATTTTCAAACTGAATGAATGCAATAATGGAAGCATACAAAGCAACAAGAGAAAAACACTCCATTAACCAAGTAATAAAACTAAATGGTGAATACAGAAAAAAAAAAAAAAAAAAACAATGAAATGGCCAAAATAGAACACAAAGCAAATCATAAATGAATCGCCAAGAAGGCTAGGTAATTCGGATGAAACAAAAAACATGAGAAAATACTAACATAAGAGAAAATAATACGGTACATATAACAAAACACCTAGCCAAATAAAATAATAAATTAGATTCAACCAAGAAGAACGACAAGGTAAATAGCATCCAAAAAACAAGTATCAAACAGCACAGAAAGAATATACATTAATCTAAAAACGGTCTACTATACAGAGGATCACATATCTTTGTTTGTTGTTTTTATTCGTGTAATATCAAAAAAAAAAAATTCTATATCCCAGGTGTCCAGGATAACATGAAGTACATATTACAAACTGTTAGAGATACAAGGTTGGTTAAATGGGGAAAAAGTTGCGCACTTATACGGTTAACTACAATCCGGGATTACATTTTTTAAAATCCATTCCTTATGGATACAGATAAAAAGCAAAAGTGTGGGTTTTCTAAAAACCTTAATATTTTCTTTATTATAAAAAATACAGTCATCAAATTTTCAGAATGGGGATAATTAGTAATGAGGACTTCAAAAATGGAATTAGAAAAATTCTAGGCTCAAAATTCTACCTGGACACCCGGTATAGGTATTCAGTAATTTTTCTTACTTTTAATTTATTAGAATGCTAAGAAAACTGCTAAGAACGCTGTTTTGAAGAAATAACCCAGCAAATTGAACATAATCTCTTTAAATTACTTTGCAAAGATGACAATTGCGACACAAGATTATATTGATTTTAATTATCAATGAAAACTTCTGACTAACACCGTTTTCAAGCAGAGATTAAGTGTGCTTGAAACTTGTGTACTAAAAGGCGAGCATTACTAAAGGCATCTAAGGCTTGATGTATGAGTTCATGATCTTATAATTGATATTTATTATTAATTTAATTTTCGAAAGCATTGTTATTTGCAATTTACGCTTTTTTTCAAACTACCAAAAATTTATCTACGTGATACTACAGAACCGACGACCGTAAAAAATTATCATTTAAAAAACATTTTTTCTCAAATATACACTACCGCTCGTAAGTATTTGGGAACCTCAAATTTCAGGGTAAATCATTAAATATTTAAATTGAAATATTAAAATATGTATTTGGTATTTAAGTATACTACAAATATGTAACTTTAACAATCAAAATTATTTAATTAATCTAAATTTTAAGTTCGTTTATGTGACCTCGTTTACGTTTAATGATTGCGTCGCATAATCGGGGCATTTTGCAATTAATTTTAAGAATATTTCCGGAGTTAGTCGAGCCCATGCTGCCTGTAGCGGTAGAGTATATCATGTTTCTTACCCGTGTTGCTTGACATAAACAAGTTAATAGCATTTATTTACCACGGGATGATACTGTGAAAGCAATCAAAATCAGATGACACCTTGTTATGTTCAGGCTGCTTAAAATTCTATACATTTTCCCGCGATGACCTTCTACTTGGTCCTTGGAAGAAGATATTGGATTAGCAATACGTTGAAGACATTTGATACCATCAAAATACACCAGAAAAGATACTATTTATATACGTGTAGTGCTGCTTTTGTGTCACCATATAAATTACTTATGTGACACGTACATATAGGAGAATGATGTGGTGAAATAGCAATGACAGCGAAATAACATCTTCCAACAAATATATACGTAAACAGAATGAATACAATAATCGAAGTGTACAAATAAATAAGAAAAAAAGCACTCCATTAATTTTTTTCATCTCCTTTATTCAACAATCTGTCTATATTACATTATGAAATAGACAACAAGCTTTAATTGTGTCTTAAACAAAAAGCATTTACAGGATATTCCATTGAATAAGCTGCCTATAAATATTTACATTACAATTAAATAATTACACTAGACGCTAAACCGACTAGCTTCTAATTTGTCCATTTCAATAACCTTATTGATGTCTGATTGGTAGATCGGAAGGATTAAATCTCTTTAGTCTATATACACCACCTTTGTTCACGAGTAGATTTTTAGCTAGGGCAATAGGGTGCAATGAGATTCTTTCACTATATTTGGCACTTTGATCACGGATCACTTCTTTCACTGTCGAGATTTCTAAATCACGCTGTGTTTGGTACCTAACGTGGGGCGTCAACAATGATTCGCATCACTATATTCTGAAATCTCTGGATTATTTCTATGTTAGAAGTGGCTGCTGTAATTTTTATTTCTTAAGGATAGCTGTGAGATTCTACCTACGAGCCAATACATTTTGCTGAATTGTAGTCCCAACTGTTTACGTTTGGTCATTATATGTTTCCTCCATGCTAATCTTCTGTCCAAGTGAAGTTCCATTAATCAAGTAATAAAAACAAATAGTGAATATAGAAAATAATATAAAATAATAAAACATCTTTGTTTGTTGTTTTTATTCGTGTAATATTTAAAAAAATCTGTATATATTCGGTTATTTTTCAGAAATTTAATTTAATAAAATGTTAAAAGCACTGTTTTGTTTAAATAACCCAGCAAATTGAATATAATTTCTTTGAATTACATTGCAAAGATGACAATTTCAACGCAAGATAATATTGATGAGGGGACCAAAAACAGAAGAATACAGTTAGAGTATGATGCTACCACATGATGAATGAAGTAATAGTTTCAAGAAAAATATAACTCTTTTAAATTTATTATATTTAATATTTCGCTATTATTTTAAAACTTTAAGCTTTAAATATTGTTGAAACCTTGATCATCGTCCCAACAGTTGGCATTCCATACAAATCCCTTGCGGTAAATTAATTTTAAAACCAAGCTTGTGAATGGATATCATGGAACTGATTAAAACAATTAGGATGTATAGTTAACAATACCCTGAGATAGATGTGATAAAACAGATATGCTGTAATTGCTAAAACACAAAGAACATCTGTTCCATGTTCACCAATACAACTGCAAATTTCTATTCGAATATTGCAAATACGTGCATGTACCTAGTGTCGTTTATAAAATATGCAGACTATTGCGTAATCCCTGAAATTGTAAAACGGAGTTAGAAAATTTACCAAAGCAACTGGAAAATAAAAATACCGACTGGATAGGAAAATTCTTCATATGTATAGAAATATGCATATAGACTTGTAAATGTGGAAGAATATAGGATATGGGATAACTCGAGCATAAATATATTAAATAGTAAAACCAGAAAGCTCTTCATACATATATTACAAGCTAAAACCAGAGTAAAATAGAGAGAAACAAACTAGAAGTGAGGATGTCAAGATACTGCACATAGAAGCAAAAAAAAAGATAAATTGAATAGTTTCCAGTGCAGGGATTTGAAATAGATTCCCCAAACGTAGTGTAATATGGTTTCCAATTCTTGTTCATTAAACCATAGCTGTTGAGTTTAACGAGATGTAAATTTTATTAAATCGTAGTAAACTATTTACATGGATCATTAATTGTTACATTCAATATTATGCTGTATTAAGCAGTTGCTTTACTGAACTCGTCTCTGTAGGTAATTGGCGGTTTCATTGGATGTAGTCTTAATTTTTAAAACACTTTAAACGGGAAAATTTTGAAAAAACAAAAAATGTTTTGGTAACAATCTGATGCTGACAGTAATTCGCAGGTTATGTGCATGTAATCTTTTTTGCTACACAAATAGTGAATATACTCATCTTTCGTTAAGATTGATTTTTTTCTGGTAAATCTCCTTGTTCCTCAAGTTGCTCCGACACGTTTGCTTGAATCTTCCATTAAGAGCACATGGACAGAGATTGAATCTTCGGCATTTAATCAATATTATCTAATAGATGTGATCGAATTTAACAGAGCATTATAGTTTGTAATGCAGTTGTACATCAATAATTTTTCGAAATGTATACTTTTACGTGATACGTTTCAAGTTGTAAATATTTTATTTTGTTTATAATTTACTTAAAAAATAGAAGAATGGAAGAACTTACTTATTTGTCCAATTATTTTAAAAATTTGAAAAGCTTTTTGATAAAGATTAAATTAGGCGATTGTAAAATTGCAAAATTAATTTAGATTCCGTTTACTTAGTGTTTCAACTTCGTTATCCCTGAGAAAGTTTCTAAAAGGTCCCATTACAGTAGGTTTCCTCTCTGGAAGGGTCTATAAGATACATTTAAACTTTTACCTTCCTTTTTATTTGCTATAGACCTTGGTTCTCTATTTATCAAGTAGGTTTCGATAATGTTCTTCTCTCTTTCTTTAGTGCAAATATTGTTCTGCTTTTCAATTAGTTTTGTTTTGGAGATTGTATCAAATACTTTTTTATATTACCGAAAAGTATTCTCACCGCCACATTTTTTTTACTTAATTTCTTATTTTTTTTTATAAAATCAATTGCTGTTGACGTCGTTTGCTGGTTGTCATTGGTATCATTAGTTATCTAGTAGTCTATTGTTACATTTCTCATATAGCAAATCATTTGCGTGATCGAACAAAATCGTACTAGAAATTTCGGGGGAAGTTAATTCAATTCAAGGTCTTGTCTACCTAAATTCGTTAGGAAGGACTTCATATAATATGGATAGAATACACCGTTTAAGCGCACATGTTGCGGGTGGACTAGTTTTAACTAATTCACGGGATCGTGGTTTATCGTTAGTTTTAAAACTCTAAATTTGGCAGGCCGGAAATTGTAACAGATGCATCACATGGTGACATGGTCGGAAATTTGTAGCATGGTGCGTCTAATTTAATTAAATCATCTTCACTACTGATATTACTGTGTATTAGCAAACTCAGACATACGGCGTGTTGAAATTGTATAGAATAATACTTAGAACGGTTATAGTACGTGATTTAAGAAAATTTTTGTATAAAAGTTATTTAACGATATCCCAAAATCCTAGAAAAAATTCTGTTCAATTTTGACGTATGGCGCTTGATGAAGCTATCTTTTATAACTGTTATATGTTACAAAAAAAAACAAAGAAACAATAAAATATACCTGCAGAGAAACGCTTACTTGTATCTGTCTGCCTTAATTCAATACAATTACTGTCTTAATTATCCGCAATACAATAACTGTTTTAAATCAAAAAAATATTTTCTTAGCGTTTCCTTCTCCGCTTAAGAGAAGTATACACTTGTAATGAAATAATTGTATTTCTTTGCTTAAGACATATATAATAATCTTTCTTAAATGTTAATAACAAATAAGGAGACATCTGTGGTTGGTGGGAAGAACCAACCCAGAAAAATCGTCGAAGTATACCCTAGCCTCAAATCAGAAACCAATAATCCAAACATTAATTAGGGATTATTGAATAATTAGATTATTGAAAAATCCATAATTAATAATTTAACTATTCACTAATTTAATTATTATCAACACAACACTGTTTTTTTGTTGAATGTATGAATAGCATACTATCGCTTGACAGTAGTTCTGTGGTAATATTCTTTTAATCGATTTGTATATATATTGAAAAACTGGCTAAAGTTAACTAGTTAAACAATTTATAAAACAGGGACTTTTTTTGCAAAAAAAAGATAATTAGAAGGTTCAAAGTTCAAACGCGCAGTTGAAGAGGGTGCTATAGAAATTGTAAGGAAACGAAACAAAAAAAAACACTTTTCGAAATCGTTCCTCTGCCTCTTCACGTGGGGAAACTTGTAAACACCGCTATTGTTGAACGAACGCTTCCGTAGTAGGGTGGACGGCTCGAGATTCCGATGAATCCAATAGAAATTTTAAGGGAGTGTTAACCTCAACATCTGCTGCGGTGGGCATGGAAACAAATAACAGCTGCAATCTTAACTTACCTCACATTGAGAATTTCACGACTGTCCATTAACTAATGCGGTAAGGTAATACATAAAGTTGAAAATATTCAACAGTTGACTGAATCAGCAAATTTAGCATCTCTAAAGCCGATTTGCGAGAATACATAAAATTGAGCGAGGCATACAGAAAGGTCGAATTATAAGTAAATCAAACATAAAAGAGGATTACGGGTTATTGATATAAAAATTCAACATTTCCAAACACACCTATTCACATAAAGTAATCGCCATTCAAAGCAGGATGGAACTACATGAAGAATTTTTATAAATTTAGAAACTAAATTGAACTCAAATATTGATACAGTAAATAGATAAATTCAAACACTTATTCTAAACATTCTAGACGAAAGGTTTGGAACAACTAAATGACCAAATACCTCAAAATAGATTTTGTAAGTACGTTTTAATTTAATCTTAAAATGTTTTGTCATTGAGAAACAACCTTTATATAAAATATTTTTTTATATAACGTATATAGCCGCTGTAAAAGCATTGTTCCGTACAATTTAAAAACATGTTAAAGCTATTATTTTTTTCTGGCCCAAGAAAACCAACACAACACATCCTGCTAAAACACTATAAATTACAGAGCAGATTCTCTGCATATACGGCGGCTTATTATGGATAATAAATATAGTAGTAGTATACTAGGAAATGGTTATCCATACCTAACTCTCTTCTTGCGGTTTAGTGTACACTAACCACAAACCAATGTATGTTTAAATACAGTTAAAATGGGACGTCTTACTTTATCAAATGCTAATGTATTTCTTAATTATTTTTTATTATATTAATCTACACTAGAGGATAAATGTTTCCAAACCAAAATAAAAATAGTAAATAACTATCAAGAAATATTAAGTTGGTCGAAACGGCTTTGCTAGTAATGGATTTTGCAATACCAGTAAATTAAAAATTTTCAAAAGCTTAAATTTCATATTATTTAATATTAAATTTATCTCCTAACATTTTAATTCCATTCAAAAAGGTTTCCTTAAACAGATGGTCATTTTAGAGAAATGATTATTTATACAGACCGACCCATCTACTCTACAAAAGGAAGGGTGAAAATTGTCTTTACTGAATACTCATATAATTAATTAACGTGAGTCGAAAGGACGATAAAATAAATGTATTTTATATTCATTAGTAGGAGTATATTTTCTTTCCAGTTTAAACAAACTTGCCGTTGACGTCGTTGACTCTTAAATAAACAAACGAAAATACTGCTGGAGAACAAAGAAAGGATTTTCCTTGCTAATTAGATGCTTATAGCATGTTTTTAAGAATTTTTTAAGCATCGTTAAGCAGTAGCTAATGATGTTTCCAATTGTGTAATTACAGCGTAAATTTCTTACAATTAAAAATTGATCTGGAATTCAAGGTATCTCTATTTTCTTTAAAATACGTTTTCGTGTTGCTAAAGGGCAAATGTCAACGCCTCTTCACTGGCAAGTTTTATTGTTCTGGGGGCTTTTAAAGATTTGAGAAAAACTCGCAGTAACGGTAAAAAAGCCAAATGAAAAATTTAAAAGTTTGGTTTTAATTTTTTTTTTACCCTTTCGTCCCCAAGTCAATAGAATCTGAAATGGAATTATAGAAACCCCCCAACCCCCAATTTTTTCCCTCTTTAAAAAAGTTAAAAAAAAGGAAAAAGTAATATTGGCAAATTTAAATTAAGTACAATTGCAAGAGGCGATAAAAATCTAGTTCATGCTATTTAAAACGTATAAATTCAAGAATTTATGAGCTTTATTAACTTCCAACTTTGTTTCTCTATCATTTTCTAGTATTATTTTACTTTTAATAGGGTATAAAGTTTCCGTATAAAATACCTAGGAAGTTTTAGCCTGAATTTATATATTTTATGGTGCCGTTATTTCGACACCACAGGTGTTCAAGCTTTACACGTAATTAATTAATGCATTATTACAGCAAAAGGAAAATATTATAGCATTTGCAACAATCTAATGTCGCCGCGAATTCGTATAACAAATGTTTGGTCCTTCTTCTTTTCGCTGAATGCAATTGAATTCTTCTTTCCCTTTCTCTGTGATCCTCCAGCGGATTTCCAAAATACTAATCTTTTCT
>JAROYC020000014.1:964781-976118 GCA_029619255.2 Dynastes hyllus | reverse complement strand
TTTTCCCTTGTTTCATACATATATGCGCCCGGCAGCCTGATTGCGAACCTGGCGCGTGGCGCTCTTGGCCCGCTCTAATCATAAGCAAGCCAGATAGCTGCTATACGTTTATATCCTATCCTATATACTGTTTTTTCCAATCCAACGCATACTGAGCTAGCTTGGGATTTTCGAACTAGCCTGCTGAATACATTACGGACACTTGTGATGTATCGGGATTTTCCCGCAATCTCAACGTTATATCCTACGGTGAGTATAGTGGAACTTTGGCAATTCTCCACACAAAGATGTGAATAAAAGTTACCTGGCATTGAATAAACGATTTGATATATATACTGATATGATGCAGTCGTGAGCTATTTTTTTTTCCTTTTTGATATTATGTATTATTTTTAATCATATACAGATTGTCCCGACTTTCTGGAATTGTAACGTTGCGTCTATGATGCAAATAGTAAGAAGGAAAATTTTCTGACGTCATAATAGACCTCGTGGGATATCTTTCAAAAATATTTCCGTATACAGAAGGTGTTTGTTATTTTAAACAGAAGACCCTGAATATTACTACGATTTTAGTTCTTCTTCAATTATCCAAATGTGAAGATATCTATTTACCTAAAAAAAATCCGCAATGTAAATACGTTTTAGCATAAATTTATACGAGATTAATAGTGATAAATAGCTTTTATTTCCCCAATCTCCAACTGTATATCTTTTATAATCTTTAGCCCATTGATATCGTGTCACTTTCATTTCAGATGTTAGTCTTAGCTTCTTTTCTGGACGTTTGCATTTTAAGCGTTTGTTACTATTTATAGACATTTTTTTCTTCCATCATCTGATTAAATTTCCATTAAAATAATATATTTAATGCATGCATAGAGCGTAATGAGGTTATTGAATAATTAATTATTGTTTCAAAGTTATTCCATAATCATTTGTGATGTGTACAGAAATTTACCAGTACCGAAACAGTAAATAATCAGCAGCATCTGCAAATTGGCGAATTTCTAATGGAGATAACATTTTAACGACCGGACATTGAAAATTGGTACCAATCTGATATAATTAGAACTCGAAATCCACTATATTAATGTTTAAATCAAATATTGAACAATCAAATGGATTGAATTAAAGCCGTACCATGTCCCGATGTAAAACGGGTCGGCATTATTTCCATATGTTTTTGAATAAAACATTTACTCATCGATATTTGTACAGATATTATTTTATTGAGATGCCAAAAACAATTTGATTGATATTTTTTGTTATTTGAAATTGGCTATCTGAATAAATACAAGCAATATATTCTGTAGTTTTTATTCGGAAACCCTATTTAGTTAAATAATGGATCTAAAACAATGGTATTTATTGAATGAGCTGAATATTCAATTTAATATAATTGGTTGAATTCATTTTTTACGTGTGGTGATAACTAAAGCTGGCCACGAGCGGTACCGCGCAGTAGCGTAGAGTCGACCAGGCCTCGCGTTCCACTAGAGTTATTCTGCTAATAGAGATGTTTGCTGCCGCAAATAATTTCGCTCATCTTTTAAATAAAAAATTTAATAACACGTGCTCAAACACTTACCATTTTAAGAGTCCTCCGTGAAATCACAAAGTGAATAATGTCTGTTAAATATCTGCAACATTAGATATGTTTCAACTGTTGTTTCGGCAAAACTAGTACGGCATGAGGAAAAATGCGTTTATATGCAGAGAACGAACGTTCTAATCTAGTGACGTAATATTTGCGTAAGTAAAATAATCTTTCAAATAACTTAACGATTCTGTTGAGCACCTTCACAAATGTGTCTTAATGTGCCAAAATCAAATTTTTTTCAAAAACACTTTCAAATTTTTCTAGAACAGAAACATTTTTTGCGTCTTCAATCGCGCATAGCTGTGCGTGAACATGTTGCACTATTTGTAGAGATTCTTCTAACGGCACCGCAGGATTTTGTAATTTTTCTATTGCATCTGCTAGCCCGAAGTAATTGTCGCGAATGATTTTTAAATCCATTTTAACCTATCTTGAAATTTCGACTGGCTTTTCTGGATAGCGGCAGCTTCCTTTGTATCGAATTGTAAAACCACGCGGCCTGTAACTATGTTCCCCAACGAGTTAGAATAGGTTCTGGTAGCTGTGGTATACGGGGGCACAGTCTGTGAAATTCGCGAATACGTCTCGGTGATTTGACAAATACTGCTTTGGTATGCGCTATTAAAGCCTCTACCTCAGGATAACATTTTCTGATACTATCCGCCACAAGATTGAGAGCATGAATTTTACACGTAATGTGTAACAAATTAGCAGAATGCTTTTAAAGACCGGCCTACAGAAAGCATGTTTGCAGCACCATCACTAACTAACATCAAGAGTTGGTTTGTTGAAAGTTCAAACTTGTCCAATGTATTTAACACTAACTTTGAAATTACTTCGGCAGTACACTGTTGCATTCGTTTGGAGACTAATAGAATTGAAGGTGCCGATTGATGAGATTCCAATTTGCGTGCCATTACATTAAGAACAGAATGATTCTTCCGATCTGTTGCTTCGTCGACACATAACCACAATTTTTGATCTTTCAACTCCGATTTTATTTTTTGTTCAATATGTTCGCGCGCAGATGGCACAATTCTTCGTAACGATGTTCGACTTGGTAATTTGCACTCCGAATAGTTATTCCAAAAGCAGATAAATGGTTCCTTGACTAGTAAGTTAAACGGTATATTACATGCGATAAACGTAACGCATAAATTAAATATAAATTTTTCATTGTCTCGTGCCCAATTTCTTTTTGGGACATGCTTTTCACTATTTACGCGTCGTAGACAATGTTGTCTGGACCAACACATTAACGGGATTTAACAGATTACACATTCAATTTTAGCACCTTCATATATTAAGTCTGGAATTTCTGCAATAAATTTTCGAAGTTTGTCCGACCGCGGTCGTTTTGCTGACGAAATCATAATTTTTCTAGGATAGATAAACAATTGCGCAAATGACCGGCAGCGAAAATGTCCGTACTGCTCCGCAGACGAAGTAATACTACCGTTCCTCTCGGTCCGAACTGATTCTACGCCGATGCGCGGTACCGCTCGTGACCAGCGTTAGTGATAACCCAGGGTATATAATAAACTTGGAAGATTGTCATAACCGTAGAAGCCTTAGTGTATAAATAGTGGACATAGATAAAAGAAATGTGCATTGAGTTGAAGAAATAGTTCTTTTCAATAGTGGCAAAGAATCTTGTTGAAACGAATACATAATTACTTTCGTATAATAACACTGTGCTAGTTGCAAAATGCAACAAGCTGCGTTTTCGAGCAATTTCAATATAAACATT
This sequence comes from Dynastes hyllus, assembly GCA_029619255.2. Taxonomy (NCBI): domain Eukaryota; kingdom Metazoa; phylum Arthropoda; class Insecta; order Coleoptera; family Scarabaeidae; genus Dynastes; species Dynastes hyllus. The sequence goes on along the minus strand of JAROYC020000014.1, from coordinate 972,765 downwards.
TTAGGCCGAAAAAACCTTCTGGAATTTGCTGGAAAATCTGACCAATGGGCGAAGATCTTTGTGGAACCTTCGATAACCTTCCACGGATCGTTCGAGAACCTTCTAGAAACTTCCATCTCCGCTACTTCCACATGGTCAAATTGGTATATTAGGCGCTGAGAACTCTCGCTGAGTCTGTTTTCAGAAATCAGTGTTAACATCTAAATATTAAAGCAAATAACCCAAACCGAAACTTGAATAGTGAAAAGTTCGAGATTGTTCATTGTATTGGCTTATAAAATCAATTACTTCGAAATATCAATAATGGATAAATGTTCTAAATTGAATACCTTTTGTTACGTGTGTGGAAAAATTGTAATTAAGATCACTCGGCGTAAAATAAGTGCTGAAACCGCTGATTTGTATCAAAAATATTTCTCACAAAATGTTTTTACTGGTGTGTATTGGACGCCGTCTATTGTTTGTACATCATGCGTTTTGAATTTGAGTAAATGGACAAAAACCGGAGCCGCTATCCCATTTGGTGTTCCGATGATTTGGATAAATCTAAGAGAACAGAAGAAAAAGTGGTTCTTTGAAATACAATCCAACAACATATACTCAATTGCCACTGCCGCACTTGTGCCAATCGAAAAGGTTTTGTTACCACCGCTTCACATCAAACTAGGAATTATTAAAAATTTCATAAAAGCATTGAACCCAAAAGGAAATGCATTCAACGAATTGCGTCGCTTTTTTCCACGGTTAAGTGGGATGAAAATAAAAGAAGGTAGATGTAGGTTCACCCCTCGGGTGCCCAGCTTGTTGCAAAAAAATCTCCAATTCGAGGACAGTGTAATTTTGACTGAAATCGATATACAGGCTGATTCAGTTGCTCTGGAAATTGTGGAATCTACACTTTAATACGATTTCAGCAATTTTAAGAAGAAGGAGCTTTCACAGCAGCACTGAAGCAGCCGTTTAACAGGCAACCACTTACAGCGTGTTTAATGTTAAAGAATGGGCCAGAGAGAAAGCGTGACTCAACTCGACAGGTCTTGAGCATTTAGGGAAACATTTCTTCATAATTATCTCTATAAAAAAAAATAGACTTTTCAATTTTAAATTCAAAAAAAGATAGCACAGACACAGTCTTTACAGTAGATGAAAACATTTTATTTTTCTTTGGTGCATGTTCGCCAGAAAAGTTCTTTCAATTTTATTCTATTGAAACATCGCTTGACTATTCACCAGCCCTCGTACACCAAAAAAGAGTAATTAACAGTTAGAACAAAAGCTAAGAGTAAATTACTAACAAAACTGTAAACCATAATCTAAAACAGATATTTTTAGACACGTATGAAACTTGTTGTTTTAGTGAATATGAGTTTTAAATACGTTTCGCACATAAACCAAGATTAAAAGCAAATATATAATTCAACGTTCATTAAACGAAAACTCAGCCAGGTTACTTGTAAATGTGTCATTGAATTAAAAGTGTCGTGGTCCTAACGTAATAACGCACTAGCTTAATTTTAACGTAGATTGCTTTAAAGCTTCAAATTTGAAGATTAAAAACCGAGCCAGATTAGTGAAACTTGTAGTTGTTTCTGTGTATATAGATGAAATTACGGTGAAAATTGGCCATTTAGTTAGTACCTAGGGCGGGGCCCGTGTAATTCCATAGAATTAGAAGTTTCACTAGCTCGGGTACGGACGTAAGCTGTCCTGCCTGCAAGCATGCAATTCATTTGTCACGTATACAAACGTCCTGGCTTTACTCTGCGGATGTGTCCCTACTTCAGACTACAAAGCTATTTATATTATTTAGGGCTGACTTTAGAATATTTTTATGAAAGTTATAAAAGGTTTAAGGTTAAGCGACTTTCGTCATATACTCCGAAGCGGTAACCTAAGCGGTCTTAGACATTAGAATGTTTGATGTTCGTTTAATTTTACAAATACGCCAAAAAATGCACCTGACGTTGTACGAAAAGATCCGATCATTACTAGAAGACTAAAAAACAAAAAATGTTTTTATAAGGGGCAGTCAAATGAAAACGAGACAGATGGAAGAAAAAGTAAGTACTTCGTCCGAAGCAAATCGACGGCAACGAATGTCTTTCTTCTTCAGGGCTCCAAAAATATGGAAATTGTATGGGGAGAGATCTGTTATTAGCGATAATTTAAAATTCAGACTAACGGTACCAAATCCAGTACTACCTAAAATGTATTGTTTACCTAAGATACACAAGCCCACTACTTTGGAATATTCAGAAAAGCTTTTGTTAGATAACCAGATGGATAGAGAAGAAGTTGCTATCTTAATTTCTTTGACAAGACTTTGTATGAAACAATTTTTCTTCCAAATTAACAAAATTTTTTACCAACAAATGGAAGGAACTGCAATGGATAACCGGTTATCCCCGTTTATGGCTAACCTCTTTGTGGGTAAATTTGAAGCCGACCTGAAGAATACTTCGGCCTATTTCTCTCGGATCTGGATCAGATACGTCGATGAAAGTTTTTGCATCTTTGACACCAGCAAATGTTCAATAACGGATTTCCTAAAACAACTTAACTCAAAATTTCCCTTTAAAAAATTTACTCACAAAAAAAAAAGAAAACAGGATTCCATTCCTGAATATGTTAGTAATAAGAAATAAAAATAAGTTAGAAATAGACGTATACAGGAAACCTACTAGTAATAATAGATTTATCTTACAGGATTTTAATCACTCATAGGTCTTCAAAAAATCTTTCTTCAAACAATAACCTCAAAAACCTTTTAGGAAGTTCCAAAGACCCAGTAGATAACATGGATAAATCAGGAACTTCATCAAGCAAAACTGTTTCAGCTCTTTTTTTAATTAAATTTGTATCCATCCACTGTTCTAACGTGACATAGATTTCACTCGTTTTATTTCTAGCCAAAATAACTTCATAGTGAAGTTATTTTGGCTACTAGCGCTGGGCTAGTATATAATCTAAAAAAAGAGACCCCTTAACTGCTGTATTGGTAACTTGTTGTGACGTGTGAATTTATCAAATATAACAAAAAATGGAACATTCTATGGAATCTGTGTTGACAGTAACACGTTGATGTAGAACGTATACATTTACACAGTCGCCACGGGTGCGGGTTTAAGAATATTCCGAGAATTCCAAATAATTTCCCAAAGCAGGGAAAAAATGAAAAATTTTGCTCTCGGCGTGAGCTTAACATGAAAAGGAATTGACACGGGTTCAGATATGGCTTCTGCTTTTAGGGACTCTAATGTTTAATCAATCAATCAACTCGAAAGCCTTCAGGATGTGTAGAACAAACATAACCTTATACCATATAGGGCTTATCTAAATAGTTGAAATAGATTTAGATTATTTTACACGTTTATAGGGAATTGGTATTTGTTAACGAAATAATTGAAATGGCTCGTTATTGAAAATTACTATAAAAATAAAGAGAATTATTAAATATGAACTACTTTGGAGAATAGAAATAGATAAGTGTCGTTATTTGAATGCGTATTTCCATCAATAAAAAACTTAAAAAAAAAAGATTCAAAACATATAAAACAAGAATAAAAAAAAACATTTTATCTGTAGGTAATGAGTAAAGCTGGCCACGAGCGGTACCGCGCAGTAGCGTAGAGTCGACCAGGCCTCGCGTTCCACTAGAGTTATTCTGCTAATAGAGGATGTTGCTGCCGCAAATAATTTCGCTCATCTTTTAAATAAAAATTAAATAACACGTGCTCAAACACTTACCATTTTAAGAGTCCTCCGTGAGATCACAAAGTGAATAATGTCTGTTAAATATCTGCAACATTAGATATGTTTCAACTGTTTTTTCGGCAAAACCAGTACGGCATGAGGAAAAAATGCGTTTATATGCAGAGAACGAACGTTCTACATCTAGTGACGTAATATTTGCGTAAGTAAAATAATCTTTCAAATAACTTAACGATTCTGTTGACGCACCTTCACAAATGTGTCTTAATGTGCCAAAATCAGAATTTTTTTCAAAACACTTTCAAATTTTTCTAGAACAAAAACATTTTTTGCGTCTTCAATCGCGCATAGCTGTGCGTGAACATGTTGCACTATTTGTAGAGATTCTTCTAACGGTACCGCAGGATTTTGTAATTTTTCTATTGCATCTGCTAGCCCGAAGTAATTGTCGTGAATGATTTTTAAATCCATTTTAACCTGACTATCTTGAAATTTCGACTGGCTTTTCTGGATAGCGGCAGCTTCCTTTGTATCGAATTGTAAAACCACGTTCTTAATATTGTCAACATATTTATGATAATAAAACGCGGCCTGCAACCATGTTCCCCAACGAGTTAGAATAGGTTCTGGTGGCTCTGGTATCGGGCACAGTCTGTGAAATTCGCGAATACGTTTCGGTGATTTGACAAATACTGCTTTGGTATGCGCTATCAAAGCGTCTACCTCAGGATAACATTTTCTGATACTATCCGCCACAAGATTGAGAGCATGAATTTTACACGTAATGTGTAACAAATTAGCAGAATGCTTTTTAAGAGACCGGCCTACAGAAAGCATGTTTGCAGCACCATCACTCACTAACATCAAGAGTTGGTTTGTTGAAAGTTCAAACTTGTCCAATGTTTTTAAACCACTAACTTGAAATTACTCGGCAGTACACTGTTGTACTCGTTTGGAGACTAATTGAATTGAAGGTGCCGATTGATGAGGTTCCAATTTGCGTGCCATTACATTAAGAACAGAATGTTTCTTCCGATCTGTTGTTTCGTCGACACATAACCACAATTTTTGATCTTTCAACTCCGATTTTATTTTTTGTTCAAATGTTCCCCGCAGATGGCACAATTTTCAACGATGTTCGACTTGGTAATGACTCCCAATAAGTTACCAAAAAGGGAGATAAATGGTTCCTTGTCTAGTAAATTAAACGGCATATTACATGCGATAAACGTAACGCATAAATTAAATATAAATTTTTTATTGTCTCGTGCGCAATTTTTTTTGGGACATCTTTTCACTATTTACGTGTCGTAGACAATGTTGTTACCAACACATTAACGGGATTTTTCAGATTACACATTTAATTTTAGCACCTTCATATATTAAGTCTGGAATTCTGCAATAAATTTTCGAAGTTTGTCCGACCGCGGTCGTTTTGCTGACGAAATCATAATTTTTCTAGGACAGATAAACAATTGCGCAAATGACCGACAGCGAAAATGTCCGCACTGCTCCGCAGACAAGTAATACTACCGTTCCTCTCGGTCCGAACTGATTCTACGCCGATGCGCGGTACCGCTCGTGGCCAGCGTTAGTAATGAGTAATGACTTACAGTTTTTTGTTGATTGAACCGACTAAACACCTGTTCGTCATTCCTCCAGAACTCTTATAAAGTAAAAAAAAAACGAATGCTAAATTGGAGAGTCCTTTAAGAATATACATAATTTATGAGGAAGAGTAACTTTAGATCTTTACAAAATTAAATATTCAAAAGCACTTGAAAGTGTAAATAGCACATAAATAAAACATAATTTTGCAAATTATCCCAGAATTTATCATTAACCTTTCAGATATCGGAATGGTGAGTTAGAGCCAGTTCAAGGGTCCTAAATAAATTATCAAGATATGGAAATGGAAAATGAAACAAACAGCATTTACCAACTTTAACATGCTAAATTATTACTTATGTAATAACTACACATATACTCCTTAAGAAAATATTACTTTGCGATATAATGGCTATTTATTTATACTAAGAATCGTTTTCTTCAAATTTTCTGCAAGATTTTCTTGAATTAAGTTAACAAATATCTTAAGCAAAGAAATTTTGTTAAAAAATATCCATGTTTTAGAAAAATAATTCTAATTATACATGAATTCTTGGAGTGTACAAAGTGAAGTATATTTTGCTTCTAGTTGCGCTATTGCAGTTCCCAACTGGCCAAATTAATACCTTCGCATTGAAGAACTGAAACATGCTTAATAAATGAACTGAGACGCTAGTTTTCTCCGTTATTTAATTAAGAATTTCCCAGCGTATTGTTTCTCAAGAGAAACTCAAGAATATATTAAAAATTCCTTAATGTCTAAATTACACTCTGGGTGTATTTGATCTATTTTTAAAATAAATTAACTTAAAGCTGGCTTTTTGCTGAGGTATTTAATTAGCAATTTCTTCGCGGACTTGTAATTTCGCGACTGCACAGAGGCAAGACCGTTTAAAATTCAAATATATTCATGCAAAGCGGTTCTACTCAATTTGTTACGTTACTTGTATTTCCTTTGAAAATTTACAGAAACTTATTCTGCGTCATTTCTTCGACTGGAGTAGTTCTTAACGTGGCACTTTTTTACGGCGAATATATACTTTCTTCGGCTGCAATTATCTAACCACACAGCGCATTTTAATATTAGTTAAATTAAGGAAACACACGCTTGCGATTCTAAGTCAATATGTTATACACCATTATATACGAGTTCGATGTTCGAAACTATTATTTGCCCTCTTCACTTACTTTCCCAAGTATTCAAGCGACATTTTTAATATTAGACTCGTAAGGAAAGGTACCCGACCCGGAAATTCAGAATTTAATGAAACTTGGGCGATTTGTAGACCTTATAGAGGCTATATAAAATACCGGTTTCCGTGTTTCTGCTGAAAAACGGTTTTAGAGGGTGAAATCGATTTTTGGACATCGGGGGTTTCTCAGTTTTTCATTAATTGTTTTCTATTAGATGTTCTAAATAAGAAATATTTCGTGCGTAAAGTACCTACAGTCCTTGGCCATGGAAATATTAAATTTAAAAGAATATTTATTAAATATAATTTTAATTTCGAAAATCTATAAAAGCATAATTGTTGTTGGAGCAATACCCTAATACATTATGAATTATGACTAGAGCGGGCCAAGAGCGCCACGCGCCAGGTTCGCAATCAGGCTGCCGGGCGCATATATGTATGTAAACATAGGTAATTTAAATATTAATTATTAGGACGAGGACCAAAACCACTGTCTATTACGTCGTGAAGACCGTAAATATACACCTGCAGTTTGGTTGTTCGTTGATAAATAGGGCGTTGTTCACAGGGCCACTACAAAAAAAAGTTCATTCATCGACGGCTACGAACTAACAGCGCGCTTATTCATTTACGGATGACGCGCTCTATTCATCAACAAATGACGAGTCTGCAGATGTTACGTTTGCACCACTTCGTGGCATACTAGAAACAAGCGTCGGTGTGCTCGCTTTAGTGATTATGTCTAACGTAACTATTAAAAATAAAAGGCCATTACCTACGAAAGTTAATAAATTTTTTGTGAATTTGTGGATTTAACTACAATGGGAGTACAATTTTCGTAAAGTTTGTAAAAGAAACTACTGTGCTGGAGCAAACGGGTTGTGAAAGACAAAAAATAGCGCACACCACAGAAATAAAAGAAACGGTGTGTCACAACAACGTCAATTTCAATTAGAATTGCTTTTAACGTTTATGGTATGTGGTCTACCACTTGTATACTTGATAAAAAAGCATTTCGAAAATTTGGGTACATACAATACCGAGTGATACTACCATCTCGGACAGCGTTACGGAGAGATATTCCACGAATACGTGAGGACATTGAAAATCGAATTAAAGCCGAATTAAAAAGATAAACAGTGTGGCTATGTCTTGATGAGACGACAGATTGCAAAAAAAATTCTATTTTGAATATAATAGTGCGGGTATTAGATCCTATTAAACCAAATTTTGCAATTCTATTAGCCAGCAGAAGATTAAAACAGTGTACTAGTAAAGCTATTACGGCCGTAGTTCTCGAAACGTTACAAAAATTTCAAGTGTCAACCAGTCAACTGTTGTTGTTCATGAGCGATGGTGCAGCAACAATATGTAGTGTAGGCCGTTCCCTTAAAGAAAAGTGTGAAGGACTTTTTCATTTAGGGCCGTTTTCACTTTGGGGACCATTTTTTAAAAACCCATGGAGCAAAACA
>JAROYC020000014.1:942836-958501 GCA_029619255.2 Dynastes hyllus | reverse complement strand
ACCTTCAATGTGTTACCTCGATTTGTTTCCGGTTTGTTACATATTTACAATAATTACGGAAACGGAAAGGGATATCTTCCGTCATTTTGCGCTTTTCTTAGATATATTATAAGGATAAGAATCAGGAACATCTTCTTTTTATTACTTCAACACCGGGACTGTAAATTCTTACTAAATCGCCCTCTTTTCCGATTCTTATCCAATTTAAATTTCAAAATTGCAAAATCAATATGCCTCAACCCGTCGGAGATACGCTTGTCGGATGCAATCGACGCTGTGCTTCAACCCCTTTAATACGACATGCAGAGCATGCTTCCTTCTATAACATTCAAGCAAAGTTAGCACATAATGTAAGTTGAAATATTCTAGTCATCATTTTATTTTTTTCAGCATTATCATTACCTAATATTTGATTTGGTTTGACTTGTTTCTAAACTTATTTCAAAAGCGTGGTGTGTATGAAATGGCTCTTCGTTAACATACCAATTAATAAATTCAATGCTTACAATTAGTACCTATTACTACCATAACATTTTATTTAGAAACTGTGTAGGTGCTGCTTTAAGAATCGATTGCCATTACGAATAGTCTTAACAAGTGAACAACGGAAGGAATCCGTGCGTCGGTGTTTTTTTCCTTGTTTTCGTCAACGCCGGTTTTACGTGAGAATTTCAGCGCCTTTCCGTAGGTGAAAGTATTTCCTTTTGTTTAAAGTACACCGACCGCATTGTTTGGAATGTTTTCTTCTTCGCCAAATGTTCCTTTAATTTCTTCGAGATTATCTGCACAATACAAATGGACATACAAACTTTTCTTTAAACTTAAGGTTACCATACTTTAATATAAAATAGAAGAATGTACCTACATCAGTACCTACCTATATTTAATTACATCCTTTATATCGGGTAAGTGTAAATATTAGTATTAATATCCATTTTTTGCTACAGATAGTCAATAGTCAAGTTACTGGTACATATACCAGTAACTGCAGTTTATCACTTCATTCCTATAGTTCTATCACTGATATTAAAGAGTTCAATAGTTTTATAAAAGAAATGTCAAAAATGACAAATTTTACGAAAATTCTAATGGAAATCTCAATAGCGCCACCTAGTCGTTTGCAAAAACCGAAGTGGCTACCTTCGTACTAACAATAATAGTGCCCCGATGCAACGTTTTGTACCATTTTTATACAAATATCTTACGTTGCTGTGTTGTAAAACTTTGTCTAAAGTCAGTTAAAAATTACATATTTTTAAATTAGTCTATTTATAGAAGATTGTTCAAATTGTGGCTTAGAATTAGTTACGAACGGACCTTAGTGTTTAAAAATACCTGGGACTTACGGCCAAATTTTACGAATATAATAATGCCAAATCTCAATACCGCCATCTAGTGCAATCAAGAGTAATATAGAGTATAATACCAGGAGTTATTTATTAGCATCATCTGTCTTGATTATTGTTTCTAGGCATTTTTTTTTCCACGTGTACTTCTACATTAAGTTCACTTTTGTTTGAACGTTATTCTGTAGATAACCTCTACTTTTAGTTTTTTTAAAATCACAAGCAATGTGAATAATTTGCTTCATTATGTTTGTACGTATATGTCGTACTGTTTTAAACAAGGTAAGCGCAATTAATAATGTGCATATTAATATGCGTTTTAAGTAGAAAATGCTTTGTTATAAGAAAATGAAACTACTGATTTATGAACAATACCTAAACGCATTCTGGAATTAAGAAGACTATTTACTATCTTTAAGAAAATATTGTTTTGTATTGTAATGCCCATTTACTTATACTAAGAATTGCTTTCTTCAAATTTTCTGCAAGATTTCCTTGAATCAAGTTAACAAATTTCTTAAACAAATAAATACAATTATTTTATTACAAGTGTATACTTCTCTTAAGCGGAAAAAGAAACGTTAAGAAAATATTTTCTTTGATTTAAAACAGTGTTGTATTGCGGATAATTGAAAGAGTAATTGTCTTGAATTAAGGCGGACAGCTTTGATACAAGTAAACGTTTCTCTGCGTGTGGTTTCTGGTGTTAGTATTGTTTGATTACCATGACAACAGTAAACAAAACATACTGACATTCCTGCTCTTCTGCGCTGCTGTTTCAGAATGTCCAGTTATGTATGAAAAAATTACAATTCGTATATAAGTGTATGAAACTTGTTTGAAATTGCGTCATAAAATACCGACAATCCTACATGTACTTCTTTTGTTTCTGCATATTTGGTATATTTCGATAAAACTTTCGGCAAAAAATTTGAAGCTATAAATAACAAACGTTCGAGAAGATTATTAGCTACGTCGAAAAAAATATTGACGAATCTTGTGGATATGTGAACATCTCGAGGAATCGTCCTCACGGCAATATCCCTATACATTGGCTCTGTAATAGAGAGATAAAACAAAGGTAAATAAAATGGCGCAACGATGTTCAAACAGAAAAACTTTTATTGATATGGGTAGAAACCTTTATTGACTTCCTACGAACGAGGTAGGAGAAAAAATAAAATACCTCAGATTGTTCCCCGGTAAAGCGTTTCATTCACATGTTTAATTGGCTTTTTTCTTATTTTTCCTTTTACCTCATCACTTCACTTATTTTTTACTTCATTTAGATTGTTTTTTTCTTTTTTCCGCAAAAGAAATGTAGACACATTACACCATCGCACTTTTATGTGAATTGTAATTTAGGATGACGGTTGGGTACATTCTTAAGTTTAAGGTTATCGCGCTGTTTTACACGATAAACTCGAGCATTTGAAAATGAGCTGAAGAACTTTTTTAAGGTGTCTTTTGTCTCGTCCCTCTTTTATATAACTGACACACTTAATCGAGTCTAAATAGCGATTTTCGGGGGTTTATAAGGCATAAATTTGATAAAGAAGACAAAATATTCAACATTAACGTAGTTGTAGTTTTATATTACTAATTATTTTTCCTATTCTAGTTTTGGATTTCTAAATTTACTTTCCAAAGATCTCATTTGTATTGAGGAAAATTTATTTGATGCTGATTTCAGGTGCAAACTTTTGGGCATTTCCATACAGAGAATTGCCGAATACAGACAATCGGTATTGTCTGCACTTTTACAGCGGTAATAAGAAATAACTCTGCTAGCTCATTTCATAAAAGATTTAAGGAAGCGTTCTCCATTTCCAGTTTCGTTATTATTTTGAAGCTGCGACAAAGCGCACAGTACAATCATCTAGCTCCATTCAAACGCAAAAATGGCGCTCAAGATTGTAAGAAGACTTTTTAAAAGAATTTGGTATCAGCTTTTTATGAAATTCGATAGCTTAGTATAAAAAGGTTACTCACTTTTTTTTCTTTCGTTTACAGAAAAACAGGGTATCCTTTTATATTAAGGGGCCATTTCGGCTTTTCATAATTAAATACGGTACACGGTGTTGCGCAGTCCCCCGTGACTTCTTATTCTATCTCCGCGTAGGGTCCTTTCATCAAAATTTCAGTTCTTTCGGGTAATATTTTTAATTAAAGGTAAACAAACTGCCATTTCTAGAACGGGGAATGTGAGTGAATCGAAAGCAAACTGGTATTTCTATAGTGTATACACTAAAACATTTTTTTTAAATATTTGAAATGATCAAATAACGTTTCTCAAAGAAATCATTTAATCTCTTATTTTTCTTTTTACTGTACAGTTTTTACGGAAAGTAATTGAACAACTATAATAATAATATACGTATATGTATAATAGATTTTGTTGCAAAAATCAGTCCCTATTCAAGAACATATTTTAATTTCAAGACAATAAAAATGTGAATGGAATCATTTCTCTGCGTATGGTTTAGAAAGATAAAACGCATTAGCTTGAGCATCAATACTTGTGAAGACTAAAAATTATAAGCAATTTAATTAATTTTACTTTCCATCTTTCCGTATGATTAAGTATTATTCTTAGAAGATAAAGGCTTCAATTTACATTTAGACGAGACACGAAATGGAACAGTCAACCAATAGTACTTCTCATGTATAAATTAAAATGGTTTTATGAAACCTCCAAGTCATACGGTCAGAGTTAATAAGCTTTCCAACAAGTTTTTCCGTCTCCTTCTAACCACGTTGCTTTATATATGTAAGAATTAATGGTTCGTTTGATAAAGAAAGAAGCCCCAGGCAACGACAAAATACATTTTTGATATACATTACTTATGAAGCTTGACTAATAAACCACAATTTTAGAATATTTACCAGCGACATACTTCTGGAGTAGTTTCTATGCATTATTTTAAAGAATTTTTACAATAAAAATCAATCCCCTTTATTTTGAATTTCGTTCTTTCGTTCTTAACACATGAGCTGAAAAGTCCCGGGCCTGACAAAGAAAACACGTTTTTTTTTGTTCAAAATTAGCTTTATTCATCAACGTAATTTCCATCAAGAACAACGCCCAAACATTCCCGCCGCTCTAACATTTCAATACCACTTTTGTAAAACGATTTATCTTTTGCCTCAAAATATGCCTCCAGTTTCAGCGATAATCTCTTCATTCGAGCGAAATTTCTTACCGGCGAGCATTTTTTTAGGTCTGCGAACAGCCAGTAGTCGCTGGAGGCCAAATCTGGCGAATACGGTGGATGTGGGAGCAATTCGACGTTCAATTCATGTAGTTTTGCCATTGTTTTGATTGACTTGGACACGGTGCGTTGTCTTGATGAAACAAAATTTTTTTCTTCGCCATATGCGGACGTTGCTTTGCAATTTCAGCCTTCAGACGCTCCGTAACGCTATATAATATTCACTGTTGATGGTATTTCCCTTCTCAAGATAGTCGATGAATATTACACCACGCATCCCAAAATACCGAGGGCCCCCCCTTTCCAGCCGATTGTTGTGCTTTCGGGCGCTTTGGACGAGGTTCACCAGTTGCTGTCCACTCAGATGACGATCGTTTTAATTCCGGAGTGAAGTGATGGATCCATGTTTCATCCGTTGTCACATATCGACGCAAAAATTCCGGTGGCCAAACACTGCTCAGAAGCATCAACACGTTCTTTTTTTTGGTCAACAGTGAGCAAACGGGGCCCCATTTTGAACAGAGTTTTCCCATAGTCAAATGTTTGCAATATAAAGCCAACGCGTTCTTTTGATATCTTTACGACGTCAGCTAACTCCCAAACTTCATTTTTCGATCTTAAAACGATTTTGTGGTTTTTTTTGATTTTTTCTGGGTTTCCGCCTCATTTGGACTTTCCCTGCGTTCTGCATCATCGGTGTCTCTCGACCACAAGTCACAAAAAGTTTTATTGTTGTTTCTGATGGAGCGGAGCCCCCATAACACTTTTCGCCATTCTTCCTTGAACGGTATTTTCCCCCATCAAAAAGGGTGAAAAATTAATGAAATTGTTTTGATCCATTGTTTTGGAAATAAAAAAAGTGCGTCACCTTAGCACAATAACTCACAAACAATGAATAGAATATCATAAAATTTTTAACAGCTGTTTTTTTAAGGTTGTAAACTGCAAAACAGGCGAATGCAATAAAACTAGCCCCATCTAGGGTTTTGGCCCCGGGACTTTTCAAGCTTAACTTTGGTTTAAATTTCATGTTGATTTTAGGGTGATTTACTCTCAAAACGATGTTTTACCGTTAAATACTTTTTTTCTGTATGTTTATGCGCAAAATATATGCAAAAGCTTATATGTTAAACGAAAACACCCCATTGGGCAAATATTTCTTTATGGTCAACTGTAGATTAATTTACGTGTCCTTTCTACGCAAAAAGTAGCTGAAACATGTACAATTTTATGTAGATATGTCACCTAGGAACCCATATAATACACTTTTTCATATTCGAAATGATCGCAAAAAGCAGATAACAGAAACATCTCTTTATTACGAATTATTACGTTAACCTCTGGTTCCTTTCGTGCGGAAATAGTATATTTTAACATTATGAAATCTTATCCATAATATGTTAGCACATAAAATAAAGATTTATATTTTTTATATTAATTATTTTTTTATTATAATCCAAAATATTTTCATCTACTTGATGTGATCTTTTAGATGGATGTTAGAAACCCTCACATCGACGAAAATTCAGATGTAGACTAGCGGAGAACATAACGAAGGGATAAAAAAGCGAAAGGAATATAAGAAAATCGTCTCAGTTGTTTACGGAAAAGAAAGTACGACAACTTGTATGATATGGAACGATGTTATACGCTGGCACATCATGATGGATTACTTAAAGGAGAAAATGTGAAAAATTCAGGAAATCGGGCGATTCATAATTTTCAGATTGCACCAGCACTTTATAAGTGTACGTTTGAACTTTAATCGACAAAATTGTATCGCAGCACAGGAACATCTCGCTACATTATTAAGAGAGCTCGTCTATGAGCTTGTGCGTCGATGGAATTCGAAAGCTCTGTGCGATAAGTGCCTGGAAATTTTGTGGCAGCTTTGTGGAGGAGTAGCACAATATACAATGTGGGCTTAGCGAAATACATAGCTCCGTTTAAAACCGCTTAAAAGATTGTCCACAAACTAAATTAACGTTAACTAGGTTTTTGTAGAAAATAAGATTTTGTATGTTACAATAGACTTTTTGGCCACAAGTTGAATTCGTATGCGATATCAATAGATGCTTAAGGCGTTAGGTAAAATATGTCTTATGACAACTGTTTCGTGTGGGGGGGTCCTATTATTTAAAATATAAAACCAGCAACTTATTTACTGTGTATTAGTATAAACTATTAATCTACAATACTAGATACAATACTTCATGCAACCATATCTGGGGATTCCCCATTTTCGTGTGTCTAAATATTAAAGTCCTATCAATATGCCTAATTATCTAAATATATAAACACCTCCTTTTTGTGATTAATCTTAAAACAGTTCGTAGTCCCTAAGTTTCAACCGGAATTACTTTATTTCGTTGTGGTCGTATCTGGTTCTTGTAATTTAGTTTGCTCTTCAGGTTCATGCTTTTCCGATTCAGTTCCGATGTTGGGGTTTTTATTTCCATATTGTTCTTTGAAGGTCTGAGATGGTAGCTGTTTCTTCTTACTATTCCGCCACTTTCCGTTTGTACTACATATGATCTTGGTGTGTTTGCTTTCTCTACAATTCTACCGGGAGTCCAATCTTTGCCGTCTCTTACTGTAACATTGTCCTTTTCTTCGAATTCTTCCTTTTCCTTGGCTGTCCTATCATGGTATGCTTTCATCAGTTCTTGCTTATTTACTAACCTTTTGTGCGCTTCTTCTGTATTCACCTCCCTTGGTATCAGCGTCTTCCTGAGTGTAGGTGATTTCGTCTTCAATTGTCTTCAATTGCCCATAAGCAGATCAGATGGTGATAAACCTATCTTCTCTATGGGTGTCGTTCTATAATTTAATAGTGCCGCGTGCATATCATCATTTTTTTTTAGAATATTTTTTGCGATTTTGACAGCACTCTCTACCATGCCGTTCGATTTGGGGTATCTCGGACTTGATGTTATAAATTCAAAATTCCACTTAGATGCAAACTGCTTGCATTCGTGGGAACCAAATGGCATGTTATCTGCTATCACCTGTTTTGGAATACCATGCACTGCAAATATAGATTTAAAGGCTGCTATAATAGCATTAGAAGTGCTAGTTTTAACGGTATTACCTCCAACCATTTGGAGAAATAATCTATTACTATTAGATAATCCTTACCACCATATTGGCATATATCTGCAGCTAGCTTTTCAAACATGGCAATTCTGGTATCTCATGGCACATCAAAGGTTCCTTAACATTTGCCAGTCTATATCGTTCACAAATCTTGCATTTTAATACCCAATTTTCGATGTATCAGTATTTAGTTTCTCGGCCAGTAATATAAATTTCTTGCTTGAGCTTTAGTTTTAGAGACCCGAAGTGACCTTCGCCTTTTCTCTTAAAATGCCTTCCTTCAATTTCTCCAGGACTATCAGTCTATTTTCGTAAAATGGTAGTCCTTCGATTAGTTCGATATTTTTCGTATTTTATAGCCATTTCTAAGTCTCCATTTAATGTATTGTTATTTGGCCAACCTCTCTGAAGATATTTTTTGACTGCACTTAGAATTCGGTCCTCTTCTACTGCTTTTTGGATTATTTTGCTTTGCTTCTCAGTAATATTGAGAATAGTTTTTACTGAGTGCACTATCTCTAACATTTCTGGATCTTCTGGAGTATCTCCTGTTACAAAATTTCTAGATAATGCATCCGCTACTAACAAATATTTTCCTGGGCAATAGGATACCTCCAAATCATATTTAAGCAGCTTAATTTTTAATCTCTGCAATCGGTTTTGATCTAATTTGCAATATTTTACTCCTCGGAAATTGCTACTAGTGGTTTGTGGTCTGTATCTATTTTCACTTTTCGCCCATATATAAAATTATGGTATTTATGCAAACAATTCCCAATAGCTCTTTCTCTGTTTGTGAATAGTTCTTTTCACCCATCCGTCATACTCCTTGAGCTAAAATATACGGGTTGACCCGCCTGCATGCAACATCCTAATCCTTCTTTTGAGGCATCTGTTTGAATTGTAATGTCTTTCGCGTCATCAAAGTTGGCTAATACTGGAGCTGACGTTAAAGAATAGCTTTAATTTTATTTAACGCTTCGGTATGATATTCTAACCCACAAAATTCATTTTTTCTGTTTTAACAATTCCCTCAATTTGTGAGTAAGATTCGATAAGTTCGGTATATAAGCTCGAAAATAATTGATGAAGCCCCAGCATTCTTTTGTAACTCTTTGACATTACGCGGATTTTTCATATCCAGTAATGCCTCTACTCTACCTGCATCTGGTGTGACTCCTTCTTCACTATACAATTGGCCTAAATATTTTACTTGTTTAACTGTGTAGCTTTTCTCGTGAATTTTTGCTTTAATGTTCTGGCTCTTTCTATTACTTTTTGTAGAATTTTATCATGTTCTTGTTCATTGGCCCCTGCTATTAATATGTCATCGATATAGATCATAACACCCTCTATATCACCAAAATTTTTACAATTTACTTTTTGAAAATGTTCAGGTGCTATATTTATTCCAAAAGGAAGTCTCAAGAATTTGTAACACCCAAAAGGGGTTGTAAAAGTACACAAGTCTGTTGACTTTTTATTTAGCCTAACATGATAAAAGCCATTTTTGATATCTAGAACACTAAAAAACTCTTTTCCTGAGAGTCTTGACGAAATTTCCTCTCTTGTGGGAATTAGAAATGGTTCTTTCTTGATATACTTATTTAATTCTCTTGGATCCAGACATAACCGTAAGGATTTGTCAGGCTTTTCTATAATTACTAAATTGTGTGCCCAGTCGGTAGCACCATTTTACCTTTTCTATAACTCTTAATTCTTTTTTTAGCTTATCTAGGTTCGCCTTTACTTTATTTCTTATTGCTAAGGTATCCTTCTTGAGTGGATTTACCACTGGTCTAGCACCCTCAACTAGCTTTAGCTCTAACTCATCTTGAAATTCTCCTAACCCAGTAAATACATCAAAATTATTTTTTGTAAATTTTCCTTGTCTTCTATACCTAACGTTTCTCTACTAATAGCTTCTACTTTACTATTTCTACTTAGCAAATTTAAAATCTTGCAAGCTCTTAAACCTAATATTGGCTTCGCATCTAAATTTACTACAATGAAATTCAAAAGAGATTCTTTATCGTTAAATTTACATCTAAGATTAACTGTACCTACTGGTTTTATTTTAAACCCTCCGTAACATTCTAGTTATTCTACTTTTGTATCCTACCTTTATATTCCAATTTTCTTAATAATTCTAATGTAATAATATTTACTTCGGCTCAGAATCTAACTTAAATCTAATAATTTTATTTTCTATTTTTATTTTTTCATACCATGCAGTATTTTCATTTGCTTCGTTTCTTCCACAACTGTCAACTATAACGCTATTTATTAACAACTCTTCTATTTCTTCTTCTGTTGTTTCTTCCACTTCTTTTTTTTCGTCTTGCATCCCAACCCAATGATTTCTTCCATTACATTTCCCACATACTTGACCATACCCCGGACTTTCCCTTTTTGGTTTGGTTTTTTTACACTTATAACATTTTTTTACCCTTGTTTTTTCCCGTTCTTTTTTTGTCCATCCGTTTAAAAAGTCCAGATCATCCCTTTTTTGTACCCCTTTTACTTTTTTTTTTTGTTATTTCACTGGTTTCAATTTCTTATTTTTCCAAAGTAAAACCACGTTTACATTTTCTTTGTAAAGTATGGTCTCGATTCCTAACACGATCCGTTCTTTTAGTTTATCGTTTTGTTCTTCAAAGACAAGTTTTGGGGTTCTCACCTCTTCGATAAAAGGGATACGTTTTCTCCTTTTTTTGGTGTCTTTTGAAAAACACAAACCCCGTATATCTCATTTTTTTTGGGGACATATATTTCATACTCGTCTAGAACTGTTTTATATTCTTTCCTCTGTGCTTCGGTAAATTAAAATTTTTAAAAATTTTCCATCCTTCCTCCCCGATAAATTTAGAAGTGTCGCCACTTTCACCTCATTTTTTTGTCATTCTTGCCATAGAACATAAAATTTTGAAATTCTTTTTGAATTTTTTTCCAATTTAATTTAATATCGCCATCTAGGCTTAACGATGCTGGTAATTTTGCTTCCTTTTTTATTGACCACACCTTTTCATATTTTTTTTTTCTCTTAAATTTATTTATATATATGTTAATATATGTTCGCAGAGCCATTTTTGGGGGGGGTCCTATTATTTAAAATATAAAACCACAACTTATTTACTGTGTATTAGTATAAACTATTAATCACAATACTAGATACAATACTTATAACCATATCTGGGATTCCCCCCTTTTCGTGTCTAAATATTAAATATATAAAACATTTTTAAATTTTTTCTGTTAAATTAATTAGAATGGTTGTTAGTTATGGAAAATTTTGCGTATTTTTTTGTAACGGGTATGGGTTTTCTGTAATACGAAATTAAAAAGTTCATACTATTGTTTAATTTACTTACAAAATCAAAATGTGATTTTTAACGGTTTTCTACTGTATTTTGCTTGAGGAACATCTTTTTCTAGTGTCCAACAACAGTCTGCTAGCATATTTGGATTTCATTTCCCTGATAACGTTTTTCCATTGTTGAAATATCTTGGTGGAAATCGCTCACAGCGCCGAGATTTAAATGAATTTTTAGATGCTCTCATACTTGCCCTATTTGCAATTTCAAAATACATTTTACGAACAAATTTTTTGATGTGCCATGGATTCCCCAATATTTAACTTAACGTTCCCCTTACTTTCAGATTCCGAAATCTCAGCGAGAATTTTTGTCCGCAAGAAGGTAAGGCCGATACTCCCGGACGAGGACTTCCGAATTTTTTTTAAACGAGATGTGCAACTGTCTTGTTTACACTTTTAAATTTCATATTTAACGGGTTGAAAACCCACCTTTTTGAGTTCTGGAAATTAAGTAAAGGGAACCCCCGTTTTCAAACATGGTGACAAAAGTAGATCAAATTATCGTCCCATTAGTATTCTTTCCACCTGCTCGAAAAAAAGTTTGAACATTTGCTGTATTCAAATCTATACAACGTTGTAAAATCTTTATATCTCCAACAACACGGCTTTATTTCTGGGAGGGCAACTGTACAAATCTGGTAGAAATTACCAGAATCAGCCAATCCCTTGATAGTAGACAGCAAGTCGATGTTATTTAAAGATTTTAAGGGATTGACACTATTGACCCTGCATACTTCCTCCTTTTTTATTTGGTTTTCATCTGAAAATTAAAAAATTTATTGCTTTTATTTAAAATAGATCCGCATACGTTCTATAACGGCACCTCTAATGTATACACTGCTTCTTCGGGGAAATTTCCCAGGGTTCCAATTTGGGTCCCCTTTATTTAAATATATATTAAGATCCTATCCTGTCTTGATTGTGGTGTTCTCGCATACGCAGATGACTTAAAACTATTATCGGAGATATCGTCTACCGCTGACTCAGTAAAATTACAAACAAACCTGAACAGAATCCATTCATGGTGTATTAATAATAAGGTTCGTCTCAATGTTAGTAAATGTGCTGTTGTTACATACTTCAAAACCAAAAATCCTATGCTTTTGGCTACACGGTGGACAACGTCGCCATATCAAGATCAACGCAGTTTAAAGACTTGGGCGTTCTATTTGATTCACAACTTCAATTTTCTGAGCACATAATTACTATTTGCAATTCTGCCTCTCGATCGCTAGGTTTTCTTATAAGAACATGTCGAGGATTTTTGAATCCTCAAACTCTTAAAACCTTGTTTTTTAGCCTGGTGGTCCCTAGATTGGAATATGCTTCTGTTGTTTGGTACCCAATATACCTTTACCAACAACTTGCAATTGAGAGGACACAAAAGAGGTTCCTAAAATACTTAACCTTTAAAATCACTGGTACGTATCCACCACGCGGAACAGATTATGACAGCCTATTGGAACAACATAATATGCAAACTATAACTACTCGTCGGGAGATAGCCAGCGCTAAATTTCTGGCTAAAATAATTACTAATAAAATTGATGCCCCGAACATACTTGCAGCAGTTGGGTTTCTTGTACCTCAGTACAAAACTAGACAAACGGAAACGTTCTTTGTTCCCACAGCGAAGACTAATATTTTACTTAAAGCCCCAATAACGCACATGTCGAAAAATGCTAATAAACTTTATGGTGATCTTTTTTCTTAATTAAGTACTGGAACTCTGTGGCACTGAATTGGTTCAGTATCTTTTTTTCTTAATCAATGTTCTTATATTTTTTTTTTTGCTATTAGAGTTGTTTGTTTTATAATAACTGGCGTTTGTATATGTGTACCCTGTATATTATGTCCAGAAGTGCTGTGCACCTTTTTCTTTTTTTCTTTATTATTATTATCCTGTAATTAGACTTTGTTTTCTGTTGGATAATAAAGACCATTATTATTATTATTATTATTATTATTATTATTATTATTATTATTAATTGCTCGATGGCTTCTTGATGATTTGGAAAAGAAAATTATGAAACCTCGAACCTCTAAGATATTCAAAAGTGTCGTTACAATCAAGATTTAGGATAAAACTAATAAATTATTATTATTACAGTAATTTACACTTTTAGAATTGAGATTTAACTATTCTGTAATTGTTATGATTATGTTGCCTAGCAACGGGCTCATTGTATAGTATGGACATATTTAGTTATGGTCAACAGATGCAAATTGCATGGATGCACGGCTCTGTAACTTGATTAACTTAACGTATTGATATGCAATTCCATTGCGGTGATTGGTCAACTACCGAAACAATCAGCTTAACACCAGGTCCATCTGTTATTTTATTGCGTCATCGGAACTTTTATATCGTGTGGGCACTTATTGTATGACCCTCGCACACAGACACATACACACAAGTATTATCTTTTTGTTTGTTGCAGAGGAACCAGTGGAATCGACATAGACTTACGTCGAGTGGATATTGACCAATGTCCTTTACGAAAAGGAAGCACACAGCTAAACATTTTCGCCGCCTCCGACAAGTGCAAGAACAAAACCACAGAGGTAAGATTTACTTTTATTGTTTCCACAATATGTAGTAAGTTTCTCCTGAATGTGGGGATTTTATTTGAAAACGGAATAAAGAAATTGCCGCTGCGATTTTGTTATCAAACTTATTACACGAAAAATATCTGCTCAAATAACATTCTTTATATTTTATTAGAACTCGTTTGTACCAAATACAGTGTATTCATTTGAAAATTTCCAAGGCGGCTTACATCCGAAACTAATAACATTATTAAAGGGGGAACCATTTTGAGTAATATATCCTGATACTAAACTTAAAACCCCCTTAAGCTCCTCCACCCCCAACATAAAAATCTTAAATGGGATGATACCATTTGTGACACATCGTTGGTAAAATATCATGCTAAGCAAAAATTGCAAAATATAAACTTTTGTTCAAAAAAAAATATTCAAATCAGTTACTTAAAGGTTCAAATTCTTCACCATTTTGTTGAAGACAATATAGCCTATTTTCAAATTCTCCTCTGACCCTCTCAAATATTTCTGGTGATATACCTGCATTCTTCAGTAATTCTAAATCGTTCGCCAATATAAATATAAAAAACTAAATCTTACGTACCTTAAACTCCCATTTCAATAGTGTAGCTTTTATATATTTTATTTATTTTTTGATCGAATATAAGAGACACTGTAATGCGTCTCTTAATGCTCTCTGCAAAAAGTTAGCTATTACCATCAATAGTTTATTTTCCTTGAAAGGTCCCTATTCAACATTTAGCTAATGTAAGTTTAGAAATTCACTCAGAAACCTCATAAAACATGTAAACCGTTATTCAGATCAAAAAGACTATTTACTTTAGCATGTATTTACCTATACAAATATATACGCTACATTACAGACGGTTTGAGTGGAAAGGATAGGCCTAAATTCTGCTCTTGTAATAAGTTCGTGGCCTTAAAACTACACTGACGGATTAGAGGTGCTTTCCAGGGCATAGAAGAACATTTTAGGGCTTAACAAATACAATGCTTTGGAGGTTACTTTTCATCGAATGAAATTATTTAAAAAGGAAACATCCTGAATACCTTTGAAGATAAATGTTTGTCATAATTTTTTTGCTTCTGATGTTTTAATTTTTGCAAAGTTTGTTGTAAACTACTGAACATATCACATTATATTATATGGAGAAACCTAAAAAGCATCATAATATAACAGAAGTTGCATTTAAAGTAGGTAGCTGGTGCGCTATTTATCAATCATCCTCTATAGACGAAAATATTCCATCAAGTTGCGACGGTAGAATTTATTCCATATAAAATTCTACATTATTGGACTTAATTGTCTATTATTTGCTTATTACCCCAACATCCCCCACAGCCTATGCATTTCAAATCCATGATATTTCATGAAGTTACATCTTTCAGATTAGAAAACAACACACAATGCTCTCGAAAGACGTATATACTCGCGTACGCGTATACTGATTCAGTATGTCTTTCTAAATAATTGAAAGCAAAAAATTAAAGAATTCTTGTAAATAAGTAATTAAAAAAAATCGTGTATTACTCTAATTAATGTAGAAACGTATTTCAGTTAAATTCAAATATCCAGCAGTGTTTTTAACTTTCAAATGTATAAAGAAAGGCGAAAAATAAATGGTAGAAGAATCAAATAATTATTCGTTTCTTTCCTTATTAAGATACATAGAGTGCTGCTTCAATTTCATTACCTTCTATGCCGTATCTCGTTTAAACTGTTCTGGCGCTCGTAATAAAAATTTTCTACGAAAAATTTACTTGTAAAACAGTGCTTTCTAATGATCTTTGCGCACTTTCGCTCTTGATTTTCAAGTCGTTTGTTTTGTTTAAACACCCTTAAAGGAATTCTCTCCATAGCAGCAATGTTTGCTTTTCCCTTTTCATGATAAACGTAAATACTGGACTCCGTGCCAAGTTTTAAATTTTATTTATCTTTAGCTAACATTTAATTACAGCAACTCACTTTCGCCTCTAGGAGGAGAGTTTCCGGTTTTTACAAAGCTTTAATTCGCTGTATCAAATAAGGTACCATAATGGCATTACCATAATCTTGTTACAGCTGTACGT
>JAROYC020000014.1:891061-942736 GCA_029619255.2 Dynastes hyllus | reverse complement strand
CACTGCTTTAGCCCCTTTTGCGACTAGCTACTTTCTACTACTTTTAAAGGGGTCTTAAAAGGGATATTCAGAATAAATTTCCCTCGTGCACTTTAAAAAAGTTTTAAAAAAGATACTGTAGAAGATAAACAGTACAATTTATTTAGCTGTTATGAATTTAAATTTAAAAAAATAGAAACAGTGTTTTTACATGTCTAAAATAAAGACCTATTGTTATTATTATCATCCTTGTTATTCTATATTCTATGTTCCACATCTGAAGAAACTTATTTCAAGTTTTTATATGTTAAATAAATAAAGGGATTTAAAAAAAATTTTATATACACACAGAGAAATGGTTTCTTGCATCAAAAAAATTTATTTTCTTGCAAAAATCAGTTTCTATTCAAGAAAACATTTTTATTTCAAGACAATAAAAATGTATAATACAAGAAAATAACGTTCTTGAAATTTTATTTTGACGAAATAAATATTTTCTTAGGGTTAGAAAATCCAAGACGAAGTCCCTGATTTTTAAATCATTTTTGTTAATCTATTGGTCATTCAGACCCTGCCCTGCTTGATTTCTACACAAACAACAAATTTTCCATGCTGTTTATCCGTTTTGTTTCCGACCCGTTTCAGGGGAAAAAAGTTATGTTGTTGCTCTCGTCGATAAAATCTAACAGTTATGGTGCGGAGGGCAAATATCTCCATGTTACGTCTTTGTTTTTTCTGTTGCCATATTTACATACATTGTAAATTTCTTTTTAGTTGAAGGATTTTCCTTTTTCGGGAAAGGGAAATCGGTTCCAATTCCAAAGACTGCCAATTCAGTAAAAAAAGATCTTAGACCCATCAGCATCCTTCCGGCTTTACCCAAGATTGTTGAGAAGGTAGTGACTAAAAAAGGGGGAGTTTTTAGAATTACATTCTGTTTGGCCGCCCCAAATCGGTTCCCCCTGTTTCAGCGGGCGACTGCTTTGGTGTCTTTGTGATGATATTCTTTCCAACATTGACGTGGGTGGGGTCACTGTATTGGTATCCCTCGATTTTCCCAAGGTTTTTGACAAAGACCATGAACTTCTAACATCTAAAATACATTTGCTTCGGTAATGAAGCTGTTGATTTTTTTAGAAACTATTTGACTGGCAGAAACAAAAGTTAAAGTTCACGGCGCTACGGTCTCTAATAGCATTCCTTTTAGAGGTGTTGCACAAGGCAGCGTAGTGGGGCCTCTGTTGTACACCATCTACACCTCTTTCCTTTCAGTAATTTAAGGTACTGCAAGCACCATATGTATGCCGACGAGGGCAAATTTATTATTCCTTTGCAGTATCTGATGTTGATTTGGCGGTGCAAAGAATTAATGAGGATCTGAAACTTGTTTCTGAAAACCCCCCTAAAGCATGGATTAAATTTAAATCCTAAAAAAACAGCAGTAGGGACTGGGGGTCCCCCAGCTCGGTTAGGCGTATCAAACAAGCTGAAACTTATATTGAACAACTGGGGTTCCGTTAATGCAGTCAGTGAAAACTTTGGGTGTTGAACTGGATGGTGATCTGAGATTTAAAAAACATGTTACTGTTGCTCGGGCTGGCTTATGCAAAACAAAGGGACTCTCGGTAGCAGGGAGTATCTGAGCCCTAGGCTGAAGAGAGTGCTGTGCGACGCATTGGTACTTTCATTTTAATTATTGGACACTGTGTATGGCCCATGTTTAGACTCATTGATACAAGACGAATACGAAAGCGCAAAATACTTGTCTTAGGTTCATACACGGAATAAAAAGCCTCATCCGATTTCACATACTCTAAAATATAATCAGTGGCTGAACATGGCGCATCGAGATCGTTGCAATGAGTCCACATAAGATTATTCTCTCGATCACCGCAGTATTTGTATTCCAAAATATCTTATAGAACTGATGTTCATAATCTTAACCGAGGTTTAGAAATTTACTCTCTCCCCCCCTACATCGGACGGCTTTTTTTACTAGGTCCTTTTCATATAATATTGTTGAATAACGCTTTACCCAACCGGTTCAAGCGGTTGCCTATTCGAAAGTTCAAAATCAGGGGAAAAACTTACTACTATGGGGGCCAGTATGCATCGCCCTTTTACTTGATTCTGCATTGCAACAGTTATTTTATTTCATTTTTTCTTACTTATATTTATATACCATTCTATGTGTGCAAACCTACCTATAGATAGTGCTTGTTACCTACGCGTGTGTGTGGTTTTTTGTATGGGGCAAAGATCAAAAATTATTGCTGACCTAGATCCTTTTTCTCCAGTATTGCATTTGTCCTTATCTAACTGATACAATTAACACTATTATTTTAAGGGTGAGTCCAATGTTTTTGTACAATTTTCTACTTTATTTCTAATACTGGCACAATAAACGAATATTATTATTATTATTATTATTATTATGTTTCTTCCAAATAAATCATTTAGTTTTAAGTTAAGTAACTATTTCATGTTTCGTATTCCAAAAACACATCATTAGGCCAGTTAATAATTAAAATTAGAAGCAAGTGAATGAGCTAATGAAAACCTTTTTAATGGGTTACAGTATAATTAAATTATTGAATTCCCACCAACTACAGATGCCTTCATATTTGTTATTAACATTTAAGAAGGATTATTATATCCAGTTTTATTATAATTGATCAGTTTTTAACTTGTTGTGTACGTGTCCATTTTTCCAATTTTATTTCTACTTTTATACTTCGATTTAAATGAATTTTACACAGTCAAAACGTTAACGTCTCGTGAATGTACATAGTTTACACAGTTTTAAATTTTAATTTTAATATTTGACATCACCTCCTACTGCTTATATATAATTGTCTTGAATTAAGGCGGACAGCTTTGATACAAGTAAACATTTCTCTGCGTGTAGTGTAACTGATCAAAGGACCCTGATTATTTTAAACATGACTTAGCTAATTTTGATTTATTTAGGAAATTATTTCCCATTTAGGAAATTATTTTGATTAAAATTTATTTCAAAACAGCCATATCGATTTTCAGTTAATGTATAAATTGTATAACCTTTCTGCATGCCATTTTGCCACGCGTGCCCACCACATCATCCCAAATAGAACTACTTGATTATTCACTTTCGTCCAATTGAAATTTACATATTGAATTTGCGTGGGTGCGCCATCATTACATGTATAGCTTTCTGACTATTATTTAACCAAAAACAATATAAATTTCACTGCAGCGCTTGCACGTGCAGTATCCCATAAACACGCACGACAGCGATTGTGCCTAAATTCAATGTTCCAGTTTATGCGTGAAATGGCAGATTGAGTAAATCCATCCAACATTGCTATAAAATTAACACAACAATATATTAAATTACAAATAAAATGTTTTTTTTTATTAAATAAATTAATGGAAACTAAATGAACTGTAGTGCCTGCAAACCCTAATGGCTCTGTCTAAACACAACAAGGTCACACTGGTGTGGGTGCCAGGGCACAGGGGCATAGCGGGCAATGAAATTGCAGACCAGCTAGCGAGGGAAGGTTCAAAAATGAATTATATAGGCCCTGAACCGGGTCTAGGTATTACCAAGAGTGCAGTGCGTGGTGCAATTAATGAGTGGATTATAACACAACACCAATTAAATTGGAAACATGCAGCTGGACAGAAGCACAGCAAACGGATGATGGGAAGACCGTCGCAACATCTGACTGCTGACCTGCTTGAATTAAAGAAGATACAGCTTAGAGCAGCAACATGTCTATTAACAGGACATGACTGTTTGAGAGGCCACTTGCATAAGATGGGGATCTACAAAGATGAGCCCTTATGTAGACTTTGCAATGAGGAGGAGAAGAGCCTCACATTATTTTCAGGCCAAAGCGTTAGCTCAACGCAGATTCGCTATGCGAAGCACAATTGAACTACCAATGGAGAAAGATTTACTACATAGGCTGTTAAACCTGATTGCGGGAACTAACCTGTTTAAGTAAAACAAAACCGAAGCAGGAATAGATAGATAGATAGATAGATAGATAGATAGATAGATTTATTTCATGTTTTTACAAAAGTATTACAATCGTCATATATCTAAATTAGTATCTAAACCAATGTCAAATGAATCACATCAACACAAAAAGCAGACCACGAAAGAAACAACTCACACAAGAAAACTAGATGTTAGGAAAGATGTAAATAACAGGAGGCGTGTCTAAGTACTCTGCAACCAGAGTAGAAACAGTGCGTAAGAAGGTAGTTCTAATTGTTCTCTTAAATTTATTCATATTCAACTTTGTAATATGCAATGGCAAATGATTACTTATAATTTAATATTTAAGCAATTTTTAATTAATTTAGTAAAACGAAAACTTGGTTCTCGAATCTTGTGTGCGATTCCTAGTAATATAAGAATGTACTGTTGAATTTGTATTGAAACTACCTTTATTAGAATGGATCTCATCACTGAAAATAAATGTAAATACATGGCAATGGTAATATGTCGACGTTGTTTAAAAATTGGTCTGCAGTGATCCCTAAAACCAACACCCTCAATAATGCGCAACGCACGTTTTCTGCAACTTAAAAACGTTAACAGAATGTGAAGAATTACCCCAGAGTATCACGTAAATCAAGTGGCTACCGACAAGAATTTAGTAAACCGACAGAACCACATTCGGTGCAACTAATTTTTAAAGTTTTCTGCGTTATATATTGTACTAGATAACCTTGTGCAGACCTCATTTATGATGTATCCAAGACAAACTATCAATGGTAACACCAAAAAACTATAGCGTCTCAGGCTTAAGATGTCCACGCAAACCAAAATCCAAGGATTGAGTCTTTTCGTTATTTAATTTTAATCCATTGGCCGCAAACCACTCCTCAGTAGCAGCCAGAAGCTCACACGACATCTTAAATAGAGTGTCTGCGTCTTTAGCAGATGATATCAACGTAGTATCATCCGCATACATGACACATGCATTGGGTGTAATATGTTCTAAAGTCATTTACATAAATGATAAAGAGGAGAGGTCCGAGGACGGAACCCTGAGGAACTCCATATTTAATAGTAAGAGACTTGGAAACATTACCCCTAACATCCACAAATTGCGAGCGATCAGACAAGTAAGAACTTAGTAAAGTATGAACATTTCCCCGTACCCCATATGCAAAGAGTTTGTCGAGCAATACATTGATCAACACAATCAAAGGCCTTGCTGAGTCACACAACGTAATTCTCGTGCGCAAACCATCCTCAAGGCCCTCAACCATCCGGAATATTAAATTACACACTGCCTGAGCAGTAGAGCGACCCTTTTCGAAAACCAAATTGCTTTTCGTTAAACGAATTTTGATTCAAAGAAGCTTATCAGTGTTTTCTTTATAATTATCTCAAAAACCCTGCCAAGTATTGGTATTATTGAAATAGGGCAATAGTTTTCTACATTGTTTTTATCTCCCTTCTTATATATAGGGACTACCCTTGTTTTTTTAAAAACATCCGGGAAAACACCTAGTTCGATACAATCATTAAAATATGCTGCTAAGGGAACCGCGATTTTATCGATGCAACTCTTTACTAAACGACCAGACATACCGTAGCAATCGACAGAATTTGAATTTTTCAGGGACATAACAGCTTCATTTGTTTCAACATCGAGGGGCAGTATAGATTTAAAGAAAATGGAGCTAGAATTTGTAGGTAAAAAGGCGTTTATAATTCCATGGCTTATTTACAGCAGGAAGAGATTTTATAACATATTCAGCAACATTAACGAAATAATTATTAAAGTCATGGGATTAATTTCAATTTCATGATTATCATTTTCTGTTATTACATTCGTATCTAATTAAACGCCAGCTATCTTTACAAATATTGTTTGAATTAGATAAAAACCGGCCATAGGCTCTTCTCTTTGCCTCTGTAATGGCTTTCTCTCAATTACCTAAATAGTTTCTATAGATATCCCTTTCTGATTTGACCGCCTCGCACATCACAAATAATTTTCAGCGTTTGCAGCGTGTCCCGCATCCCCTTCAACTCAGCATTGTACCAACTAACAGGTGATGCATTTTTATTTACGGTTTTCTTCAGAGGAAAATATTTATTAATACTACTAAAAAAAAATTTACAATATAATTAGTAATTGAATTTAACGTATCAACATTTTTACCATTACTGAAGACCAAACTCCAATCCATATCATTTAAAGAATTAGAGAATTTTTTTATATTATTATCAGTAAAATAACGCTTCAATTGTGAGGTTGTAAATAGCTACAAGTAATATTTGCAAGCAAAGCCCACAGGCTTTATGGTCGGAAAGACTACCTGGATCAAGAAAACAAAGGTTTCGTAACATTCCACATTTAAGTTTGTCAAAATGTTATCAATACAGGATCCACCACCAGCCGACACTCTCGTACACGTTGATTTATTGTTATATCCACATTGAAGGAGGCTATAGGTTTCAGCTCAAGAAGACTGTTGGAATGCGTCAAAAAATTTATATTAAAGTCTCCGGTTAAAATTATTTTATTATATTTGTCAATAAGAAATACTAAGTTCTTCCAATCTATCTATGAAAACTGAAAAATGTCCATTACAGATCTATACAAACAAATAACAGCAGTTCCAGCTTATATAAAGCAAATACCACAGAACTCAATGTACAACTTCAACACAGTAATCAGTAAGATCCAAATTATAACAATCCAAACCTACTCTTGTAAAAATTGACACGCCTCCAAATTGCATTCTCAAAAGTCTACAAAAGAAACCTTCAACACATAATTTTCTATATTAATTAATTTAATTGTATCATTGTTTAACCAATGCTCACTAATACATAGAATATTAAAGATAGTATTATTTACATATACAGACAACTGATCGGCTTTGTTTGATAGACACTGAATATTAATATGAAATATATTTATACTAGAATCTACAACATACTTGTGCTTTCTATCTGAATAATACAATAAGCTATTAAGCTTCAGTGTTAGGGATGTAAAGACCAGCCCTGCTCTGGTAGAAAATCAATCAATCAATCAATCAATCAAATGAAATGTAAAAAATTGCCTTACATATTTAGTTACATTCTTAGAATCGGATACTCTAAATCTGTGGCCCTGGAACACTGAAACAGTTCACTAAAGCCCTTACCACAAAACTTTTGTGGTAAGGGCCTTTAGTGAACTGTTTCAGTACATTCTTAAAATTTAATTTCAATAAAATTATCATTCTTAAAATTATAGAAAAAGTAAAACACAATTAAATGGTAACACAAATGAATGGATGGTACTATTAGGATATTAGTAGCGCGTGTTGCCTCCTCTATTTTTGATTACTGCATTTACACGTCTACGTATGCTTGTAATAAAATTTTCGATAACTTCCTGCAGACGCTTCTCCCGCTCTGTAAGAATTGAATTTTCGAGTACTCTTAGATTAGCAGGTGCAGGTATATGACGTTACATGTTTCTTCTAAACATGTCCCATAAATATGCTATGAGATTAATGTCCGGACTTTTTGGTGGTGTCTCCCACGAAAAAAAAACAATAGATAATTATCACAATTGATGAATAAGGTATTGCTTAACTTAATAACTATAATAATCGCCTTAAAATTATCAAAGAAATACAGATTGCTTGCAGAATTATCCCAAAAAAGTCCAAAAGTCTACTATTAATATTCTCCATAGACGTACACAAAATTAGGATATACATTTTGGGATTTATTATATTGATGCGTTAATTTTGTCTACATAGTGGTTTAGTGAAAGATAATTCCTCCCCTGAGTAATTTAGGGAAAAGGTTTTGAAATAAAAAAATTCGGAAACAAGTGCTGCGCAACATAATCTTATATTCCAGTATACAAGCTGTTCAGATTCCGCTCTGTACATTATAACGTTCTTGAACGCGCCTCTTCAATTCTTGAACTTTAAATGAATAAAGATCTTACAAATCATACATAAGTACACTTAAAATTTGTGCGTTCCCTCGTCCTAACACCCAATCACCCCTCAATTTTAAATCGTTTTATTACAGCTTGTGTCCCAAAAGAGGGAATTAACCTCAAAATATTTTACCCCACCTGCGATAATTACCAAGAAACTTACACTATTAATTTCCAAGCGGTAGGGTCCTTTGGGGCTACGTCATCATCGTCTTGATGCGGAAATATACACTGAACTTGCTCCAATTTCAAAGATGGCGTACTATTGACAAATAATTTGATATATTTCCCAACTGAAATTAATATTTAGGGAACCCCGTGATTCGGAAACTTTGACTTCTAATAAATTTAAACCGAGCATCCTTTATAGGATATAATATCTATTACCCCATGTACGAAGATACGTTTGGTTTGGGGTTCGATAACAAATGATGTCTACAGCTTGAATATATAAGAATGCATGTTAGATACTCTGTCCTAATTGTGAGAAATAGCACTTCTGCAGTTTCTTCACCTATAAATATTCTTTGTAACAACTTAAACGAAGACCTTAAATAGATTTAAGTAAGACTTTCGACATAGTCGATCACGATATTTTAATTCACAAGTTGTACAGTCTAGTACAGTTAATGACATTAACATACGTTGCAGAGAAGCACCCAAAAGCACAGTATTATACAAGACATTTCATTTAAAACCAAATTTTGTCTCTGAAAGGGGAAACGATCCCCTTGGGGAGGGAGTTAGAATTAAGCAAAAGTGATATCTTATTTCTGAAAGGTGAAAAAAATTTATGAAGGTTAACCTTTCCAATAATTGTAAGAAACCACAAAACGTCATAAATCAAAAAAACAATGGCCCAAATGAAATCAGGTATCAGTATGAAGACGTAGTCAATTAGAAATAGAATTATACGAGTTAACTTAAAATAACACGGTTTTTAGATGAAAAAATTTTAAAAAAAGGGGTTTTCCAAAGAAGCGTAATTGAACAATTAATCGTAAGTTTAAACTAAAAATGGGGGGTCAACAAGAAATTATAAAATTTTTTCCCAAAAAGGACGAAACCCCGCATGTAAGTGGAGAACACACCACTAATTTGAACCAATCAGCAGAGCCCTTCAATAGAACGAAATCACACTGTTAAATAAAGGACTAAAAACACGTATTCGGGACTCAAAAACCTTGCGGAGGACCTATTGGTCATAGAGAACAAATTTGAACTTAATTCCACAACAAAAGATTACAAAGAAACGCGTGCAAAAAAGATTTCGAAAAAATTGAACGAAGAAAAAAATCTGAGAAATAAAAAACCCCAGAACTATTAAAGGTTCAAAAAAAAAATTTTTTTTTTCCAAAAAAACAAGGAATAGAAAATTTTGGGCAACCCATTATTTCAATCGGCCCAACATTTGTTGTCATCGGGTTCAAAGGTTTAAGAAAAGTCCGTTACCGTCCAGATCAGAGAAACAAAGGGGAAATTATAAAAAATTGTCCAAAAAATATTAACGGAACTTTTAAATTTTAAAATTTAATCCCAAACCGCATTCCCAAAAAGATTCCACCAAAAAACCATAAACCGGGAAATCCGACCAAAATTTAGGTATAGACTCACCTACGTACAAACTGCCAAATGGCTAGTAAACGAATAAAAAATTTACCCATCAAAGTAGACAGCCTAGAAGTAGAAAATTCATTTGATTTTGTAAATAAGGCAAAATATTGAATTAGAAGAAGGGGAAATTTTGTATGTTTGATGTTTGTTCACTCTTCCCCCGCGTACCAATCCCAGAAACCATAGAATATTTAGTTGAATCAAAAATTTAACAAACATTGACGACGTCAAAATCGTGGAATACAAAAGACTAACTTTCTGTGATGACCAAACCTTTTTTAAAAGGGAGCAAATATTATGAAAAATTTGGGAGGGTACGGCGATGGGTAATCCATTTCCCCGTTCAAAAGCCAACTTTTTATGAGTAAATTTGAAACGTTTTGGAAAAAGGACACCGTGTATTTCCCTAGAATTTGGCTTAGATATGTAGATGATTTTTTCCCCGGGACATGGAAAAGTAACACCCCGGGTTTTCCCTCGCGACCAACTAAAAATTCGATCCATTAAATTTACAGTAGAAGAAGAAGTGAACAATCAACTCCCATTTCTAGATAGCCTAGAAATTAGAAACAATAATAAACTAGAAATAGACATCTATAGAAAAAAAAAAAAGCACAAATAGATTCATTTGACCTTTCGAACCACTGGGAACAACAAAAAATGGCCGCGATTAGTTTTTTAAATTTTAAAGACTAGTAAAATTTTCCCTTTAAACCAAAATAGGTACAAGAAAGAGCTTAAATTCATAAAAAATGTGGCTATTTATAATGGTTCCCTGCCCATAGATGTCGACCGCATCCTTAAGAAAGTCCAACATAGGCATTATGTAAGAAATTCTACGACCTTGATACCGGTAGAAACGCGCGACAAGAAATTTGTGAAACCCCCCTTCCATAGAATATCGAAAGGAGCCGAAAATTTTTTGGGGGACAAGACATGAACGTATGTTTTATTTCCCCACGAAATTTCTTTAAAACCTTTGGTAATCCAAAAGACAAACCGGACATGAAAGAAAGGTCGGGAATTTATAAAAATTTCATGCAACGACCGTGATAAAGCCCATATTGGACAAACGAAAGAGCGAAAGGGATTAGATTTAATGAACACATGAGATTATAGATTCGGTCGAACAGGAGCGTCAATGTAGCTGACCATATGAATAACACAGGACATGTAATCTTGGAAAATCTCAAAAATTAAAAAAAAGTAACTTCACCCGGGAATTGGACGCATTTGGGGACAATGTACCTTAAGAAAGAGATGGAACATTTTGCAGGTCATGAACAAGGGCAATGCTCCACTTCATTTCTCTTGCTTGTTTGATTTATTAGGGGAAAAAAACTTTTCAGTTTACACTTGACGAAGACCGAGTCCCCGGTGTTCTTTCAATTTATGTTTGATTTGTTTAGTATCCTTAGAGTGCGTAGATAGAGAATTAGCGGGAAGGAACCCTTTCCTTTTGCTCCCCTTTTTTACGAGGGCGGGATAAAACCCTTGGCCGTTTCACATATACCCAGCATGTTAGAGTTAAGCGATAGAAAAGTAGGTATTTGGAAATAGATATAAAAGTTACATGTTTAGACACATTTGTAATATATACCCTTCTTTTTCCTCGAGAGGAGGGATAGACATGCATGGTAGAATTAAAGTGTTTTTAGTTTTTTGTTCGATTTTTGGGTAACCCGGTTGAAAATAGGGGCCCAGTGAGCCTTTGAAACAGCTGTTCCGAATTAATTAATAACATTTTGTGTGGTGAGGAGTGTGCCGATACTCTCTGTTGTTTGTCACTGAGCACTCTGTATACTTGGGTATAATTTTATGTTGTTTTGAATAATTTTGATTAGAAAACTCTCTTCTTTAAATTGCTCAGGCAACTAATTATTCTCCATCCATCACAACCAACTACAACCTATACGTAAACTTCTATAGAGACAATATTTTTTAACACAAACGTATTTAGTTTCTAACCCTGTAATGAAAAGAATTACATTTGAATCTTCCCATACTAATGCGCTAATTATAGTAGTACTTGAGACTTGAGACGCCCTAAATTAAGAAAATTGATAGTTTGTTTATAATGCACGATTAAGTACGTTTATAAATAAAATTCCTGTTGTTACTATTTACTGCTTTTTATTTTCAATATAAGTAAATTTTCTCAAAATAAAAATTACCGGTACATTACCGGTAAACCGATAATGAAAAAAAAAATTACCTAATTACCGGTATTGAAAAAAGTCGGTAAATTTGCAATCCCTAGCTAACATGTACTATTCAAGAATTAATAAGACAAGGCGAATATACCACATAAACATACGCCAAAAAACCTGTTGATAGAGATTTCATGAAAAATTTAATTACGCAGGCTTGCGTAATTTATGGACGCCCGTAAAACTAATAACACTTAGTAACTTCTGCAATGTTATTCATTCTGATTTCCAAGGGGTGTAATTTGAGAAATAATTAATGCTTTAGGACTTTTTTTTTATAGCCAATGGGTTGTATGAATTTACGGTTTAAAAATATTTATGCTAGACATTACACAGTTTTCCTCTTATATAATAGTGCTCTAAAATTATGTGTATACATATAAAAATTGTATTTAAGAACGACAATATTAAAATGTATTTTGTAAACGTTAGAGATGTTTTAGCAGATTGTTCAGAGGAAATTTTACATACCCTTGTACATTGTTACAGGGTCAGAAAAGTGAATATGGTGTTACTGGAATCTTTGAATGCCTACCTTGCGCCGAAGGATGCGAGCAATGCGAAGATGATCGCCCATGCGTGGTTTCTCTAAATTGGGTTATGCGGACCATCCCTTTTTTACCAATTTTTATCGCTGTTTACCGGTTGTTGGGGTTTAAAGGGAAATAGGCAACGTTAAGGTTAGCTCGAAATTACCTTGTATTGCATTGACGATTATAATTACCTTGATTATTGTTTTATTGCAAAGCAAAATATCAAATATTATGTAAGCTACACCTATTTTTGCAGAGTATTGCGAATACCATTTTTCGTAAATATTTCGAAATAATTGAGTTTATGTGTAGATAATCCTATATAAAGTAACCCTAGATTCTCGAGTACAAACGCATAACTTTGTTATCTAACTTCTTTTGATTCACCCTGTATATGTCAAAATAGCTTCTATTTCCTATTACTAGAATGTCAAAAGCTGGAACCCTGTTGTATGTTTCCTTTTCACGAGTAAATTTAGATGCTTAAAAAAAATCTTTACTCAAGCATTTGTTAATGTTGAACCACTGGAAAATATGCTAGGATTCTTAACGCTAATTTTAAATTTACTCGTAGAAATGTTAACCATAAAAGGAGATAAGTTGTTAACCGCACATTCTCGTTCTTTCAGTTTTTTGTAAAACGTGATTTGGAAAAAATGTTTTAAACTAAAGATTATACAAAGAAAAATCAACCACCTTGTATACGTAAATGCATTTGAAAAACAGACAATTTAGAACTTGATGAGCCTATTCAACCTATAAAATCACAAACTTTACACTGGAATTGGTAGCTGTACACTAAAACTTTTTGGAAATTATCACAAAATTAACAATTCCACGATCTTCAAACAAAAAAGCGCTGGGAAGGAATTCTATAAAGGATAGGGAAAATCAATTCTCAGATGACAGGAAATTTAGTGCTGTCAATGCCAGGCTATTTGCTTGGAGTAAGTAGGACCAAGAGACATGGCATATAATATTTGAAATATGCTATCTGAAACGGATTGCTTATAACAAATCAATGTTCCTATACTTTTTCTCCTAAATTTTATTTATTTTTTCTTCCTTTTATATAGAAATGTATAACAAAGAGCTTCTGCCTGTTATTTTTGATCAACCGGGCTGGTTCGAAAATAATACAAAGTAACAATTTTGCGGGTTCATTGCTGGGTTTTGTGGATAACAGAAATACACAAAACATTGACCTTTTTTTTAACTTATGTATTTATTCGTAAAGAGAGCGGTTTTGCCCTTTTTCCATCTTGTTCAATACAACAACGTTCCGTCTTACCATCTTCTGCCCATAGGTGGCATTTTACAAATAGATGGCCAATAGGTGGCCTTTTACAATAAATAGCCAATAGGCAGCATCTCCGTTAAAGCAACATTTACACTGTAATCAAGATAGGGTTCACAAAGTTTTAATCAACATAAGTCTAACAGGCCATAGAGAGGCGTAACGATTGAAAAATGTTAGTGTGGTACGCTATTGGATAACTTTACGCAAAAATACGAACAAATATTAATAACAATTCTTTTATTGACTAAATCAGATAAAAATAATATTTGCAGTCATTGTCAGAAGATACAAAACGGCACAGTACAAATGTTGTCATATATATATTTAACAAAATATCAAAATAGCTTTATGTATGGTTTAATGTTGTTAAAATAGTAGTTTGATTTGAAACTACAAATTAACTCACTCTAGTAAATCTCATTTAGAATAAGATACAAGTCCTCGAAATGCTTTTCATAAAATCAAATAAATGAATTAAAACAAGCGATGAAATTAGTAACCCTGGGTAGGTAAATTTACATTTTATCGTACAATTACCTCGTTTATTAATGCGTAGGTTGGTTGGCTTCTAAATTCCCTCGAAATACATTTCGTGTTGTTATATATCAAGTTAAGGTAGTAAATAAAGTTCAACACAAGTAGCGTTGGAAATCCTTTCCTTGAAAAGGGTTTATTTGTAGGTTCGCGGTCTAAATAAGACTTTTTCAGTTATGTAATAGCAATCCACATGTTTAATGTGCCAACTAATCAATATCCCATTAAATAACAACCTGACAATGATTATTTCGTTGTTATTGAAGAAATTGTTTAACCAATTTTTTTCCGGTGTTCCATTGTTGAAACGTTTGGTTATTATCGCTACGTGTTCATTACATAGATATTTTAAAAGCGGTTTACATTTGAACAGGACGAATAAATATGCAGAGATTCACTCTGAATTACAATTTTGAAATTGCTGTTCTACTGAAACACTCGTTTCAGTACAAAAGTAAAAGGAATCATCAGGCTTATTTTCCCAGTTGTGGCAACACATTTTCGAAGAAATAATTTCATAACCTTAAACGAGGTGAAAGCTTTTGATCATGTGGTATTTTCTTCTACAGTCAACGGAGAAAAAATTGTAAAATCTTACTCCAAAGAAGTGAGGAAACATTTTATTTCCTTAATACAACACAGTATTCTTTACGATAGTATAGACATGGCCATTTTGTACTGTATATAAATTTATCGGTTTCCTTTTGTTATTTTTGCAATGCACCTTTAGAATAAAGAGAGGTCAGAGTCAGAGTGTTGTAACTTCTTTGCAAGAAAATGCCCGAAACACTTCGTTCAGGTTACGTAAGGTGCACGAATAAAAATCTATAACTTTATACTGAAATTTATATAAGGAATAAGGGATGGCATTATCATGTATTCCTCTAAAGACTACACAGCAAATTATAAGATAAGATAAGGTAAGATATTTATTAGTGCGAGAGATAAAATTCACAATGTATGCACACGTCAAGAAAAAAAGGTGTACCTATAGTATGGACAATACGCATACAAATATAGTTGTATAAGAAAACTAGCATTTAATATATATGGTTTAATTTTTTTATTTATTTATGAGGTAACACTCGACGACCCAAAATGATTACTAGCCATTGCCTCAATAAACTCCTGAACTCCATAAAAGAGATTTTGTTTAAGAAAACTTTTTATAGTTCTTTTATAATTAAAAACATTAAGTTCCTTCCATTTGATGGGCACCATATTATATAATTTTATTGCCATATATCAAAAGGGAAATTTATGTTTCTAGAGAGCCGAAAATGAGGCTCTACATAATGTTTATGTCTTGTGTTATACACTGACTGTCGGTAATAAGAAGTTAAGTTCTGCTGAAAACGAGACATTCTGACTTCTGATTTTAGAGATTCTTTATACTTTTGACGAAGGTTTGTATATGAAATCCTAAAGGAATGATCAATTTTCGAGAAATCATTAACATTAGAAGTTGATCCCTCATATTTTTGAGTTCCTTTGAATACATATTTTTAACTTTCCCCTTAACCGCACATTTTAGCGGGAAAGAAATGCGCCAACACAACGATATTACTCAAGAAAACTCTACCAGCAGCATCGGCGTCGTCAACAAAGTAAATATGTTAGAAGGAATATAGTTCGAAACGGCAAAGATAAAAGATGAAAATGGGATTTTGAGATCTTCACTGCGAGTGTAAAAGGGTAAAACGTTATAAATTTGATATATTAATACACTGCTGATAGCACAAAGGGAACTTTAGAGAGAACGAAATCTTTTGAAGCAATTTATTGGGCCTTTGTAGAAATTGGATACACGGAATTTTAAAGTGACCTCGCGCGTCGTGTACCCGGCATAGTTTTCTTACGAATTTCTTTTACCTTTTCACGTGGAATAAAATTAGTTCGGGAGAATTATTACTTAGATTTGTCTTATTTTAAGTTCCGAATACTATTCACATAAATCCGCTTTTTACTTCTACTGATCAAGGTAGATCAAAATGTATAAAAAATCAACCAAAAATTAAACAAATAAATGAAGTTAATGAACAATTATGTAGTAACTGCCAATGGCACTGTATTTGACTTAATTTATAAATTATTTGTAACCACATCATAGCCTGATGTGTCCATTATGAAGTAATGCCCGGTACAGTTTTTATGAACAAACACATTTGAATCAAATTTTGATTAAAACCATTTTAGAACATTATGAATTCAGTGGTGTAAGATTTTTAATAAAAAAAAATCGCCCATAAAGTTGTGTTATTTTCGAACTCGAAAAATAATCATTATATGCCTTGAAAATTTAGATAAAATTCTGAAATTTTGTGTAGAAGTAGACTTTTTAATTCACTATGCACTGAAAAAAAATTGGTTTCACTTTAGTATAAAATATAAGTTCTACAGTGGAACCTCCATTTCAAATAGGTCACTGCAGATATATATATTTAATGTGTACATATTTTTAGTTATTTTTTGTGTACTAAATTTGACAATGCACAATGCTCACTAACAACAGCAGATATATTAATATGAATATTATTATTTCATCCAATGTTCGCACTGTGATTCAATCTATGTAAGAATATTTGAAGAATAGAATCAAACAACATGACAGCTGCAATATTACCGGGCAGTGTTTCAACTTCGATGCTGTGTTTGTGTTAGTGATAAAACAGTACAAAAATAAGGCTTTCCATGGAAATCTACTACATTAATATGTCAATTTCCATAATGATGTTGGTAATGTATATTCATACATGTCTAATATTGATTGTAGATTTCATAAGTAGTTTAATAGTTTTATATTAACTATGCAGTTTCTCTTGTTTCATTTCAAATCATTAATTCTCCGTGTAAATGTGTCAGGTCAATTTTCTCTGCCGCATTTCCTCCAAGCATACACTTCGTGATGTCCTTTGCACATGGTCTAATCAAATTTTCCGCCACTGTTTGCGCTTGTCCAGAACTTGCAGTTCTGTAACTTTCTGGAAACGATGCCTCGAGAACCATTTAACAATCTTCGTTTGAAATTGACAGGAAAGAAGAGAAGCTGAACTTTTTGTTACCTGCTAATTTTCTTTTGAAATACTCAACAGGTGTATCCGTACGCGTTGGATGTTTTGTTTCAAGATGTATACGATGAAACGATGGTTTTAAACTGCTGTTGGGCAGGACTTCACTTCAAATTACACAAAGCGGTTCAGGCTCTGAATCCTCCCCAATAAAATAAAAAAATAGAATGCCCCACGAAACACAGTAGCGTGGTATAATAGGAAATATTAAACATGTTTCCCTTTTTATAAATGCTTCAACATGAGTACTTCCTCAATGACGTAGCAAACACTTAAGGACTAGAAGAAAGGGTTCATACAGTACCGCTCATAAGTATTTGGGCACCTCA
Source organism: Dynastes hyllus (assembly GCA_029619255.2). NCBI lineage: Eukaryota > Metazoa > Arthropoda > Insecta > Coleoptera > Scarabaeidae > Dynastes > Dynastes hyllus. The sequence continues at coordinate 925,208 of JAROYC020000014.1, read as the reverse complement.
AATTTCAGGATAAATCATTAAATATTGAAATGGAAATATTAAAATATATATTTGGTATTTAAGTATACACAAATATAGAACTTTAACAATTAAAATTATTTATTTTACCTAAATTTTAGATTCGTTTATATAACCTCCTTTACTTTTAATGATTGCGTCGCATAATCGAAGCATTCTTGCAATTAATTTTAATCATGTTTCCGGAGTTATTCAAGTACAAGCTGCCTGTAGTTTGTTCCACATGTCATCTGCTGAAGTTGGAACAGTTTCTCTTACTTCCCGATCGCGTTTCACAATCCAGTCAATTAAAAGCTCAAATTCCCAATTTAATTGAAATCTATACAAACTGTTCTAAATATGTTAACTCCTAAATTTTAGTTTTTATCTCTTATAATCCCTATAACAGTAGTAGATGAACACAAAAAAATATTACCATTTTTCTATTTCTATACAACTCCCACTATTTATTTATTATTTACTCAATATTATTATTAAAAAATGAATGTGAATAAAACAATTAAACTTCGTATAACTATCAAAAAAGCAAAAACCCTAAAAAAACGATTTATGGGATTTTTCATAAACCAAAAGCATTTCAAAGAAAACAAGCCCGAATTCTCGGAAATACAAGGCGCCATGCGTGCTGTTCGACCTTGCATTCCGATTCTTTACGATAACTCACGGAGACGAACGAATGAAAGGCAATGAATGGAGTACGGGCCAATCGACGACGTAGTAAGCAACTACCTTGCGCGAACGTATCCGAAGGACTTCTGCGAACAAGCGCCACTAAATTCCAAGAAATACTAGACGCAGGTGTTCACTTTTCTTGTAAAGAAATGAATGGAATTCGAATTAATGAAATTATAACCTATTTCTTCTTGTATATATTTATTAAATATAATGCTTTTTATTTACAACATTATTAAAAATGAAATACATCCATTTCGTATTTTTAAATAATTGTAAATTCTATATAATTTTTATGCTATAATATTGATTGTCTCTGTTGCTTTAAATTAGCCGAATTTATGGCTTATTCTACTTAACCTTTTAGCAAAAAAAGAGGACGTTGTAACAACCCAAAGGGGATATAAATTAATTAATATGTTACTCGAACAAAAAACGGAAAAAGAAGTATCAAAAACGTCTACTGTTTATGAAATTATTTTTTCATCGTAAATCAGCGTAACAGGGAAAATGTAGCTCGAATAAATCATACCTTCTTTTGACAACTTAAGCTACCTAATTCCCGCAACGCAACAATACCAACTCTCTAGATATTATCTTTATTACTAAAACTTTACGAATTGCATAGTTTACTCCAAATTCCAACTGATTACAGTTGCATATTCTATATCTTGTCATGTTTGTTATAGGTCGTACGTGCGGCAAGCCCAGTTCTGTTGCGTGTTATCGCCTTGGGAGCATTCTTCATTTATTGTACGGTAAGCGTCACAAAGGCATAATCTAACGGGTTATCTTCGATCTATCTAAGAAAGGGTTTGTCGTGATCCGCGTCGGTTAGATGTTTCAAGAGAACATTTCTGCGAATTATGAACGATTTCCTCGACAATTTTTACACAATTTACTATATCGAATGTTTCCTCTTTTTATTTTGTAGAATGAATTTATGCAGCCCACAAGCATTTGGTGTTTTTGTTATAAAACAACCATAAATATCAAATCAACTGAATATTGCATTATGGAAGAATTACTACAACCCATTCATTCACAAAAATATATATACATATAAAAGCATGCTTTATAATTTTCTGAAACCGAAATTGAATTATGAGAAGGTATATTAAGTCAACATGGGGGACCTTTTTAAAGGAAAATGGCAAGCTAACCCGGTGTATATCGCAAGCTTATAACTGTTTAAATTAGAGACGTTATTAATGTCAACAATTCTCTCCGTTAATTAAATTAAAGAACCCTAAAAATATTAATAAAACCTACGTCGAAACTTTTTACTTGACATTTGGTTTGCCTATACAATTAAAGCGGGTAAATTTAAGGATTTATTCAATCCCTGGCCGCACATAATGAAAGAAACTTTTCAGAAAGTTAGCAATGTTCGTTTGATGACCATAGCGAAAGGTTATATTTAATTTAGTAAGATTTTTGAGTACAAGCTGTAAAAGTTGATGACGCTTAAATTAAAAGTTGTTAAAAAATTCCAAGTTTGGAACAGATGCTTCTCTTTCATTAATTCTTAGATGCCAAGTTTAGATTCTCGTCATTGAAACCTTTTTATAATAATTATTCTACATTTTCTTTTGTTTTATAGGGCGAAATTTATATCGATCCTTACGGAACATTTAGTTGGCAGTGACAAACCCTTAGAAACGTGTATATAGACATGGTATAAATTCATTTTATGTTTCAGCAGCGCCAAACAATTGTAGAAATAATATTTATTTACAGATATCCCCTGCGTCTTATCCTAAAAAAAAATGCAATTTTAAAAAGGATATTTCTCAACTTAAAAGGTATTCAATTTAGAACATTTATCCATTTTTGATGTTTAATATTAATTGATTTTACAAGCCAATACAATGAACAATCTCGAACTTTTCACTATTCACTTCGGTTTGGGTTATTTGCTTTAATATTTAGATGTTAACACTGAAACAGTTCACTAAAACCCTTACCACAACACTTAATTCGTACTGGACGCACGTTTCGATAGCCAAGCTATCATCATCAGCACAAAGGAACTGATAGAGTATCCGTTTAGATGTTAACACTTTGACTTTTGAAAACAGCGGGGATGAAAATTTCTAGAAGGTTCACGAATGGTCCATGAACGGTCCAAGGAAAGTTCTCAAAGGTTCCGGGCTCTTGGGATTGTCGCGGAGCTAACTTTTAAAAACGGTTGGCCCCATTGGATTCGGTACTCGAATTAGGTTTTCCCCCGGGGTGCCCAGCTTGTTGCATTTTGCAACTAGCGCAGTGTAATGGACTGAACTAGAATAAAATTGGAAAGTACCTTGGTACTAGAATAAAAACATGATCAAGATATTCTATTTCATTTCAAAAAAACGTTTCTCTTTTTAATACATGTTCATCACAATATTTTTTTTGTTGCAGACTATTGTAATGTATTCCAGACCAAGCATTTATACTTGTACAGCTCGAATCTGGTTACGTGAAATTGGTTTTTCTCTAACCTATGGCGCCCTAATGTTAAAAACCTGGAGGTATTTGCCGATCCATTGACTGCAACAATAATTAATGGATACTTGTGTCTTGTATTTTACCTTAATATTCTCGTATTTGCAGAATATCAGTTATTTTTCGTGTACGCTCGGCAAAAGCCATCAAAATAACCGACGTGAATCTACTGAAGCGGCTTGGAATTATCGTCGCTATATTTACCGTATTCTTGGTTATTCGTACACTTGTAGCGCCACCTTTGGTTATTGTTGGACGTACTGCGGATGACTTGAAAGCGTATCTATGCCGTACAGACTGGTGGGATCACTCATTTTCAATACGTAAGTTTATTAACCTCCTAAGAGAACGTTATTCAACAATGCAATGCAGTCCTTGGTAATTGAATTACCCCAATATGTGTTTTCTTAAGCTATAAAAGCGAAATGACGTTAGTTTAGTTAGTTGAAAGGATTTAAATGATAAGGGACTATTTCGAAGTGATCAATAATTATATTTCCCCTATACAACAATTTTCCTTTATTACTCAAGTAAATCAAATTCCATAGAAGCTGTTAAATACTATACAGAAGTATTTGGTTATACAATGTCCACAATTACTGTTAGGAAAGTTACACATTTTAAGCTATTAAAAGCAATTATGTACTTTACACAATTTCAGCTAGGTTCGCGTGCAAAGATGAGCTTTCCGAAATGACAACCACTCTAAAGCCAATAATTTGGAATGAACTATAGTTTGTAACATTAATTATTTGTATATACTCCTTTCAACCTTCAATATTTTTTGTGTTTGATATAACACATTTAGAGTTTGTTTTGAATGTAACCGGCAATATTTTCAAATGAACTAGGCAAAATAATTGAATAAGATAGAACTTTATTATATTAACCAAATACAAATAGATAATAGAGGATTGTAGCATATTGTATAGTATAGTACAGTAGAAATAGAGAGGAGAGCTGAGGCAGAGATAGGATGCGCGCTAATCTCATGCTTAGCTGAGAAAATTAATTGACTGGAAAGCAATAAACACGAGAATTATGAAAGTAAACATTAGTCATAATTGTAGAGAGAAAATGGAAATAATAATAGTATATGCAACGGGGGAAAGCGATGCCGCAGTAGAAAAAGATCAATTCTGAAATGATCTACGATTGGTATATGACGAAATTGATAATCTTGTTATAATTATGGGTGATTTCAATTCCCGAATAGGAAGTGACGAAAAAGATAAGCAAGGCGTTACGGGAAAATTTAGTGAAAATGTATTAAACAGAAATGGTGAAAGACTAACAAATTTGTATATCCAAAACATCCTGGTAATACAGAATTCTCTCTTTCAACATAAGGATTACCTAGTTGATAAGAGAGAAAGACAAGATAGGCAAAAAGCAACAAAAATCACAAGAACAGATAAGAAACATGCACAGAATATACAAAATCTATCAAAAACTAACCTCAAAGTTTTACGCTTGTAATGTAACGTAAAACTTCAATCTTTTACCGCTCTATTTTTGTAAAAGACAGCATTCCTGGCATAATTTAACTAATCCAGTTCGGTAAGTATACTCTCAATAATCTACAACTTGCAATTATTAGCAAATTGTTAAATCAATGATCCTTCGTAGCTAATTACTAATAGATGACAAACAAGTAAGAGATGATCATATATTTACATTAAGCAAAAACTGACCGTAGACCCAGCCGTCACCACAGAAAGCGTAGATGCAATGAACATGCCGTGCACGTACACGATCTTCTGCGGTTCACGTAGCGATCTTGGCGTGGGATACGATCATTTGGTAAAGCGGACAAGCACGGAAGACCCGATTGCCCGTGACGTAAGGTATGCGGTTACGGAATGTAGCATCCACCGGCCTAAAATACGCAAAATTCACTTAGATATTCACTATCAGATGCACTGGAGCAAATACTTTTATTGATAGTGACCATTATTTGGTTTGTGTATAAACAGAAGCGAATATTTTCGAATAAAAAAAAAAAATTAAATAAAAACTTGCTGAAAAGCATCGAAATAAAGCGGGAGAATAAGAACGAATTTGTTAAGTACAAAAATTGTTACAAAATATGCAATTATCAACTTTTGCAAGCCCATAAAATGACATTACTTTGGAAAGAGCGTTTATAAACATTTATCTTCGTATAGTCCCATGCTCTGGTTAACTCAATTTACCTTGATTAATATCTTCGTTTCATACTACATATTTTAAAGATGGAATCTAAATGCGAGTTCATTATTCAAATTTGGGAAGATTATAAACCACGTGTATAATAATACAAACAACAGCTAATATACCCTTCTCTGGGGTGGAGTCCTGTTGTGGTTCATAGAAGACCCACCCAAGGTCAGACTTAAAGGTAGAACGCACGAAGACTAAACATCAACATCGCCAAGGATGGCAAAAATAATGCTATGTTTTAGAAAAGTGGACCTCACAATACTGCCAGAGACATGTAGCTATAGATCCACTTTGTCGTTTATGTTAAGAAGATCTAGTGATGTGTGATATAGAAACGCATAAAATATACCTACGAACCTAAAACAAACAAATACTGTACCATCATCAGTAGTAAACGGCTTAGCCTAAATGGGACATTTTCTCCCCAACATGATTTAAAGACAAGGACCAAAATAGCTTTAACCATTAAATTCTATTAAGAACACTGTTTTAAAAGAAACTTAATTGTTTATAATATTTGGAGAAAATACTGTAACGTCCCATAAAATAATGTAAATCATACCAAGAAATATCTGAAATGAAATAATAGTAGCTTTGCAAGTCAACTCTTAGTGGATTTTTCAAAAATCCGACGGTAGTAGGATTCTCAAGAATTTCACAGATGATAATATTTTCATCAATATTTTAACAAACATTTCCCCCATACTCACACACCCCACACACACTGTTTGAGGTCTAGCATTTAGAAGATACACCTTTGTGAACCATTTCGAAAATAATGCTATTGTTAATTTACCGGATGCTAAAAATTACATAGGTATTTGTTTGGGGTTTAAGTGCGACCACTCGTGGTCCAAATGTACCACTTTGTTCTTTTAAAACCATAAATAGCGGTCATAACAAGCGTCCAGACGCGGATATTGTGGGAAGTATGGTATAGTTTTTAATAATAATAATAATAATAAGCTTTTTCCCAAAAGAAAATTCCCAATTACTGGACAATAATTAATTAAACAAATTACAAAACAGTAAAAAAAATAAGAAGAGTAAAAGTTACAAAAAATTATTAAAGAAAAGAGCAGTGACTATCCTTATTGTATGTAAAGTATCGTGAAAAATATCACATTCGAAGATATGAGATTAAAGTTTTCGTCACATAAATAGGTGATTTTAAAAGAGCATTTGTTCGGGGAAACGGCAGATAAAACGTATTCGAATACCGGACACCAGAGCGTGGGATTATAAATTGTAATTTTTTAGAGGCAGAGCAGTCAATGCAGCTTTACAAAATTTTCGAAAACAAAAACCGGAGGATATGCCCCAAAATTTAAAAGAGGGGTAAATTAAATCGGAAAAAAATAACGTATGATCAACGCCTTCGGTGGGTACACCCCCGTCTTCCCGGAAACCCAGGAGTTTAGAAAAATCGGTTGGACCAATTGCAATTGGCGTTTATGCGTTAAATAGTAAGGGCACCATATGAGGCGCATTCCAGGGGGGATTAACAAGAGCGTAGTACAAAGATTTCAAGGCTACCTCAGGTAAACTCTCTGCAGTTTCGCACAATAAAGCCAAGAGATCTTCTAGCCGCATGGGAGACACTGATAATGTGTTGCGCAAAAGTGAGTTTGCTATTAAACAAAATCCCTAGATCTTTAATTAATTCGACACGTTCGATGTTAACGATTAAGCTTGTTGAAAGAAATTTTAGATGCACGGGGAAGGAAATAATTTTACATTTCCCGATATTCAGAGGTAGATTATTTGATGTACACCATTTGAAATTTTCAAATCGCTCTGCAAAAGAACAATCCTCGGAACGGGACACCTTACGATATAGCTTCAAATCGTCAGCGAATAGTAATGCATTGACGAAACTTTACTTATATCGTTAATGAATAAGTTGAAAATCAAAGGCCCAAGTTTCCCCTTGGGGGACTCCCGAAGAGGCAAGAATTGACGAAGCAAACCATTAAAAAAACATATTGAAGTCTTTAACAAATATGATTGAAACAGGTGAACAAGCGAATCACAAAACCCCAAAAGACAAGCTTATATGGAATTAAAGAAGGGTCAAGGCGGTCAAACGGCAAAATTTTTAAGAACAACTTGCCGGAGAATCAAAGGCATGAGAAAAAAAACTGAGTGAACGCATGATTGGGTAGATCTTTTCTCAGTAAACCGTGTTGGAAAGAAGAAATGCGTTTTTAACGAAAGGATAAATAGCAGTGTATCATTGTTCAAAACTTTGGCAAAATTCGGAAAAATAGCTATGGGGATAGTTGGATATGTCAGCCGCGTCTCGGTTTTAAAAATGGGTACAATCGTGCAACCTTCCATAAATCGGGAAAAAGTTTTTTCAAGATAAATTAAAGATTTTGAAGAGAGGATGTACCAATAGGTGTTTACAATCTTTAATAAAAACGGGGGAATTTGATCTGCCCAGAACTGTATATTCTTTTTTATTTATGGAAAAAAATAGAATTTCAAAAATTCAGTATTTTATGCAAGGAACCAAAAAACCTAACGGGGAATGTTGGTGAAGGATCGGTGAAAAACCATGAAGTATGTCCTAAACGCGTCGACGATTTTCCGGGAATTTAGGGGTGTATTATCTAGAACCATATACCCGAATCCGACTCCTTTTTTTTATCGCGAATAAATGACCAGAAATTCGTAGGATTTTAGCAATATCCCTTGTACGTTATTGATGTTGGGAAAAGGCTTCTGCTGCTTGTCTTTTTTTCAACACTACGAAGTTTCTAAACTGCCCAATGAAGCAGCGCACCCGAAACGTCGGTACTGAGGAGGAAAAAGATTTCAATTTGATGTTATTTATTTTTGGTTATACCCTTTAGGATAAGTTCGTTTTTTAGGGGAAAAAAATGGGAACATAGATATCAAGTAAAAAATAAAGGGTTTTGTAAAACATGTCGCATGCAGTATTTACATCGGAGCAGCTGTCTAAAACGGACAATTCCCTCGACATTGCTTGTATAAACATGGAAAATTCGCTTTTCTAAAGTTATACGTCCATGAAGTATTTTTTGGGAAGTTCGACGGGAAAAAAGCCATAGATACACTATCAAAAAAGGGGGGTGGTGCATCCCGGGCACTAGAGGCGCGAAATCTCTTACAACGTCGCACGGGACATTAGCAATAACAAGATCAAGTAGGGGTTTAAATTGTTTGACAGAGTTTGGAACCAAGTCAAAAGTAAAATTATTAATTAGTTGGACTTGAAATCATCAATCCGTTGGTAGAAATACACAGTTGAAATCCCCAACAAGGAAAATGTTGGAAGTTGGAAAAAAAACGTAAAATTTATCGAAGAACGTCTCAAGTCCCCTAACCTAGATCAGGAGGATATATAAACACGAATAAAACAATCATCCCTTTAAAGGTAAATTTACAACCAATAATGTCTACTGACGGAAAATTCAAAAAATTTGAAAGATCCCAAAATAGTAACGTTGTAGTGGTTCTTTTAAACCAATAAAACCCTCCGCCTCGACTTCGACCAATAGCTTAAATTTTTTTTCCAAAAGGAGAACAGCATACGTTGAGGGGAAAAAAAAACTTCACTGGAGATATCGAGGAACCCCGTTTCACCAAACATACAACATCAATAAAAGGCGAAGAAACCGAGGTGTAGAATTCATAAACTTTGGGTCGTAAACTTCCAAAATTTTTGGGAGTAAATTAGAAAATTTTTACTGTTGGGCCTACTCGTTTAACGGCACAATCTTTGGGGCCCTCCTTTTTTTAATCCTAGCTTCTCCCCCTTGGCATTGCGCTGTTCCATCTCAGATCTAACGTTTTATAGTGCCGGGCCCACGGGTGTTTGATCACTAAAACCCAATTTCAAAAACCCAAAAGGCTTCAAATTTATTTAAATTTCTGAAAGCCTTGAATAGACTCAGGGGGGTCGACAACCTTGATGGGTCTTGCGCTGGGAAAAGCGTTGATTTTCTACCCAACCGAGAAAAGGAGAAGCTATTGCTATAAGATAATTTACCCAAAATAGCAACAACAGCACTATGATCATTGGCATTCACGCCGGATCCAGAGTCGTTTTTCATATATGTGATAGAGCTCGATGAGACGATTATTTTGATGTTGTCATGTATTTGTTCCAGCCATTGCCGAATTGTTTTAAAAAAAACCGAAAATCTACTAAACCTTCAGAGGTAGTTTCATCCTCTTAAAACGAGATTGGGCCGATAAGAAAAATACTTTCGAACATCCTATAGGGTGTGGACTACTTATTCACAAAGTTTTACATTTTTTTGAATTTTCGGGTTCGGGATGTTCTCTTGACAGTGAAATTAATTTCCTATGTAGTCTAAATAAAAGTTATATACCCCAGAAGAAATTTATAATGAGTATACTCAAGAAAGCAAACAAACTACCCTCGAGAAAAATATGAGATGAATGACAGGAACCACACTAATTATTATAGTGCCGAAAGCGATCCCGAACAGCGCGAAGAAGAAAGTCAATAAGGGGTGGAGAACGCAAGGATATTGCGGGGGGAGGGGACACGACAAGCGAGTTAATAAGCCAATGAGATCAATCGACATCGTAATTAACAAAACGCTCGCTAAAGAAAACTTTTCCCAAGGAAACCTTGAAAGTCGAAAGCGACTATCGAGGAAAATGTTTTCATGAAACAACGCTTAATTTTCTTGTTTAACATTAGAGCCATGTACGTTTTATACGAAAATTGAAGGTAATTCATAGTACTTCGATGAAGAGCTGGTTTTAAACACAACATCCCCGATTCTCTTGGAACCTGATCATTTTCAGTAATTGATAATTCAGTTACTTACAACTAAATTAAAACAAACAAGCTATTGAAAGCGTTAGTTTGGTTTATTAAATGAAATACCCTCCTATTTAAAAGGTTTATCCAATAAGAACGATATGATTTTGAAATGAGTTGGCAACCATGTTTAAAATGTTATAAATTTTATAGATAAATAGACGATCTTTTGTGAATGCTCAACGTGCACTTTGCAGAAACTATGCTATTGTCAGTCGAAACGTTGAAAAAATTGACAGTGGATGTGAAAACACTAACAAGACGTCAAAATGCAAGAATCAAGTGTAGGAACATTGCTGCCGTAAGAGATACTATTGCAGAAGTTCCAAATTTATCGATTCCTCGACGTACTTAAGAATTAAGGCTTAGAAAAACGACAACTCGGGCTTTAGAGCAACTTGAAACGGATCATAATTTTGGGCAAAAAATCATCTCCTCAGACGAAGCTCATTTTTGCTTAAGTGGATATGTTAATAAAGAAACTTGTCGTTTTTTGTATGAAAGCAAGCCACAAGAGATTCATGAGAAGCCCTTGAAATCATCATCCATTTTTAAAAGAGGTGGGAGTTTGGTTAAGGTGTTGAACGGTAGCAATGGATGTTTACAGATTTTTTGTAGCCAAATTTAGATGAAATTAATTTGGACGGCACCTGGTTCCAACAAAACAGTGCCACATGCCATTCTCATGTTGGTTTGCGTCCAAGAAGTTGTTATTTAACTCCATTAGATTACTTTTTGTAAGGTTATTTGAAATTTATGGCCTATGCAAACAAACCGCGTACTCTCGATGCATTGATATTGAATATCGAACGTTACATTCGTGACTGGCCGAGCCCCAATCTAACAAAATAATAGAAAATCGGGTTCATCGAATTCGTTCATGTATACGAAGTCGAGGTGGACACTTAAATGACGTATCATTCAAAACATAATGTAGTAAACTATGCTTAAAAAGGATGTATGGTTGTTTCTGAAATAGTCTCTATTTTACTTCATTATGAAATCATATCGTTCTTATTGGAAAAGCCCTTATAAGAGCAAATTTTTTAAAGAAGTAAAGAAGTCGTAAACTGCAGCAATTAATTAATCCTGTACCAACTGCTAATCAACATCGTAACGTAAGAAAATATCTAGAACGCAAAACCAAGTGCTAATTAAAATTGTTTCGGAAAACAGGCATCAGTAGGAATGCTACGAAATTTATTGCGACCATAAAATACCAAAATATCAGAACGTGATTGGGTTCTAGGAAATATACGCAGGTATCGAATGACATCAAAAATGATTGATAGTAAATAGCTTCTAAAGAACGACACATTTTAGATATAGGGAAATGTTTACAAAAAAAATTCTAGAAGACCTTTTATTATATTTAAAAAAAATATACAGTGTTCCGCTTAAAAAAAACCAACTTTATCGTGCACAACGGAAACTGATATACTTGAATACAGTTTTATGTTGTGCAGCATTTATCTCCGAATATTTTTTATTTAAAAACATAAATAATTTTTATTATTTATTTGTCATACTTTCGTCCTTTGTTTTCGTTATTTTCTCTCACTTTAACTTGTTTTGTTAATTGTTGTTTCTTCTTTACTTTATCGAACTTTATTCTAATTAATTAATTATGGTAGGCTTGTTGAAATTTGAGAATATGTTTTTAGTTTTTCTCTGCAGGGACAAATAAAGACGTTAGAGGTAAAAGAAGAAAATGAGCATTTTCCGTTTTTTTTTTTTTTATAATCTCGAACGTCATTTTAAAGCGGGGCCCAAAAGCCCCCCGGGGTTTTAAAACAGGCTGCCAGGCGCATACATGTATGTAAACATAGGTAATTTAAATATGTAATTATTAGGACGAGGACCAAAACCACTGTCTATTACGTCGTGAAGACGCGCAAAATAAACCCGCAGTTTGGGTGTTCGTTGATAAATAGGGCGTTGTTCCAGTGGGCCACTACAAAAAAAAAATTCATTCATCGACGGGTTGGGAAATAACAGCGCGCTTATTCATTTACGGATGACGCGCTCTATTCATCAACAAATGACGAGTCTGCAGATGTTACGTTTGCACCACTTCGTGGCATACAAAACAAGCGTCGGTGTGCTCGCTTTAGTGATTATGTCTAACGTAACTATTAAAAAAAAACGGCCTTACCTACAAAAGTTAAAAAATTTCGGTGTTTGTGGTTTACCTACAATGGGAGTACAATTTTCTGTAAAGTTTGAAAAAAAGAAACTACTGTGCTGGAGCAAACGTGATTGTGAAAAATTAAATACCCCCCAAGAAATAAAAAAAATGGTGTGTCCCCGTCAATTTCAATTAAATTCTTTTAACGTTTATGGTATGTGGTCTAAAATTTATATTTGGTAAAAGCTTTTCGAAAATTCTGGGGTACGTACAATACCGAGTGGATACTACCATCTCGGACAGCGTTAGAAGATTTACGAATACGTGAGGACATTGAAAATCAAAAAGCCAAATTTAAAAAGATAAACAGCTGTGGCTATGTTTATAGACGACAGATTGAAAAAAAAATTTATTTTGAATATAATAGTGCGCGTATTGATCTTTTAAAACCCAAAATTTTGCAATTCTATTAGCCAGCAGAAATTAAAACAGTGTACTAGTAAAGCAATTACGGCCCGTATTCTCGAAACGTTACAAAAATTTCAAGTGTCCCAGTTGTTGTTCTGAGCGATGGTGCAGCAACAATGTGGTGTAGGCCTTTCCCCTTTAAAAAGGTGTGAAGGACTTTTACATGTTACGTGTAAAGCCCTGCTTTACATCTTGTGGCACAAACTATTGGTGTTCCCCGGGGGTGGATGCATTAATAGCAAACACAAAAAAATGTTTCTCAAAAAGGGGCTAAGAGGACTGGACATTCCACAGGTTATGCCCCGGTATTCGAGAACCACCACAGCCCATTCTTACGCGTTGGGAACTGGTTAAAAACCGCTTTTATTATAATGAACATTTTCAAGAAGTCAAATCCGCTATTTTGCAATTCTTGGAAGCTAGAGCTATTAGGATGAGCCGAAGGGGTTTTTGTTTTCTGTTGAAACACATCAAAGAATATTGGCAACAATTACAAAGGGTTAGTAGACGCGATAGAAAATTTGCAAAATTCTGGATTGTCGTTGGTAGAATCAGTGCAAGTCGTGGACGAAGTTAGTACATTGTTACACAGTATAAACGATGCAACAAATGGACGAGTTTTAGCTAAGTTCATGTGTTTTAAAAAAAAAATCCCGGGCTAAAGAGATTAAGACAAATGGCGATGGGGCATCTCGATTCCTTGACTAAATCTAAAGATTATTTTAATTACGCCTGTTTTTTCGGTAGACGTGGAACGGGCGTTTTCGAAATATAAGAACATTTTTTTGTCTCCGAAACATCCCTTTACCAGGCAAAAGTGGAAACATCCGATGGTGCAACTTTTTAAACAACCTATCCGCATTATTAAGAAGGATAGAATTTATTTATTTTATATCTTTATTTACAGTTACATTATTAAGTACAACAGAATAAAAAAAGCCTTCAGTTTCTCTTTTTCCTTTTTACATCCCATTTACAACGCATACCGTTTTCAATCAAATAAAAAATCATAATGAAAATAAAAACACCTCAGCGTGTACATATATATATATATATATATATATATATATATATATATATATATACATTATTATTGCGTCAGCTTTTATTTTTTTACTCTTGTGTATTAATTTCGAAATATCACATATCTGCTGTGACTCACATATACGCTATTTACAATAAGGGGCCGTTGCGCCTGATTCCGATTCTGTTGGATGGCGCAATTTGGCCCGCTCTATACATAAGTTATATTTTAGGAAGTATGCCATGTAATATGTATTTTATGTCATTCAGTCTTATATATTAACGTATTATATTAATAATATAGTTTTGATTCATGTTGAGGTTAAAAAATAGTTTCATATGGGTTTTCATTCATTTTTGGCAAATAAAGACGTTAAAGACGTGGTATTTTTCCGCTCCGCTTTTAGCAAATGTCGAGCTAAACGTATTCGATAATAATAAACAGTTAATGTAATATTTTTTTATAAATTATTGGCTTTAACCTTTCGATTTGATAATAATTAATCTTATTTTAGCTTGTAATATTAAAGTAATTCAAGTGAAGAACAGTTTGTTATAGTTCTGTAATGTTCCCTAATATACTGATATTGGAGAATATTAAAGTCCCTCGCCATTTTTCATAATGGAATTCCTTCCAGAGGAATCAAGGGAGAAAAAAAGGGATAATTGATGCGAATAATTTCTGGTTTAATATAAACGAACACTATGATTAAGCATTTTTCTATGAGCGTTATTTGATCTCTATTTCTTGTAGACACATACGTTACTTTTGGAGCCGCCGTCACGGTTCAATTATGCGTTTTATTTAGCGTATTGGCAGTAATGACAAAATGATTGACCGCTAGAGTGGCGCTGGTCTGCCGCTGACAGCGATCATTTTGCAGAGTACTAATGAAGAGTTTTTCCGCTTAGAATTTCAAACTCTCATAGCTCATTGGTGCCGGCAGCTCATCTGATGGGACACATTATTGCTGATGACAGCTTTCGCGAGGACATTTATAAATCGTACAAGATCAATTAGAATGCATAGTCGTAGAAAAAAATCTTTTGTTAAAAGTGAATATACATACCACACTAAACTTTTTACATTCGATGGATAAAAATATCTAAACGATATTTATTTATTTAATCTAGGCAATCCCACCTAATGTATAATCTCCATTACGGGTTAGCACAGGAAAGAAAAGGAATTATAGCAAGACACAGAACTTTTTCATTGAGATTTTTTGATTGCATGAACATCAATGTAGTTTAACAATTTCCTGTATAACTGTGAAATATTAAAATATGTATTTGGTATTTATGTATGCAACTTTAACAATTAAAATTATTTATTTAACCTAAGCTTTATATTCGTGTATCATGCACCTCCTTTATCTTTAATGATTGCGTCGCATAATCGGGGCATTCTTGCAATTAATTTCAACGGAATTATTCGAGCCCATGCTGCCTGTAGTTTGTTCCACATGTCATCTGCTGAAGTTGGAGCAATTTTTCTTACTTCCCGTTCGAGCTCTTCCCATAATAATTCGATGGGATTCAAGTCCGAGCTTTGGGATGGCCATTTCATGATTGTTAGTGCTCCTTCCTCTTCCAACTGTTCTAAATATTGCTCGCATAATTTAGAAATGTGTTTTATGTCATTGTCTTGCTGGAATACAAAATTCTGACCCAAAATTCTTACACCAGAAGGTGTATTTTCCTGTAAGATGCGTTTGTATTGCTCTTTTCTTATTATTGCGGTGACTTTAACTGTTCTAAGTTTAATTCTGGTGAGAAAGTCACCGACTTTAAATGCACTATGCTTGATAGTTTTACAAATACGCTAAATTTGCGGCAACATAACAATATCACTAATTATAAGGGCAAACTACTGGACTTAGTATTCAAGAAATATTCAGTTGTACTATCGCCCGTGCACACACAACAACGACAGTTTCGTGCCAGAGATGGTTACCATCAAGCCTAGATATTGTTATACATTTGTTATCCAGCACTAAGCAAAAAATTTTCCTTCTAGTAAAAACACTGTATATAATTTTCGCAGAGCTAATTTTGTGGAATTATATAATGATATGGCAAATGTTGATTGGTCATTCTTAGATATGTATAATAATGTTAATCTAGCTGTAAATGATATTTACTCAGTAATTTATTCTATTGTTGATAAACACGTCCCTAAAGTTTCGATATCGCCTCGGAAATTTCCAATTTGATTTGATAGAAAACTTATTCGAAATTGATAAAAACTAAAATGGTATTACTTTCGTAAATGGAAACGATATCGCACAGATAGATATCGCCAAGAGTTCGTTAGGTTGCGTAAAGTCACTAAAATTAAATCTCAAGATGCATATAGGCAGTTTAAGTTAAGTACTGAATCTAATATATTGTAGCTGGATCCGAAACAGTTTTGGCAGTATGTTCACTACGAAGTGGCAATACCAGAATTCCAGCTACAATGAAGTATGGCCCCAGAGACATTGGATAAACCTCAAGACGTTGTTGAGGCTTTTGCAGATGTGTTCGCGCGTATACCAGGCATCAGATATACCCAGCTCCCAATTCATGGAGAACGTTCCCCTTACTTTCAGCATTCCTGAAATCTCGGCTGAAGTTTTGTCCCGCAATAGAAAGGGATATAAACCGATACTACTGCCGGACATGATGGACTTCCGAATATTTTTATTCAGTTGTGCAACTGTCTTGTTTACACCACATTAACTTTCATATTTAACTTGAGTTGTAAAACCTCTACCTTTCCACAGGTTCTGGAAATTAAGTAAGGTAGCCCTGTTTTCAAACATGGTGACAAAAGTGACGTATCAAATTATCGCCCCATTAGTATTCTTTCCACCTGCTCGAAAATGTTTGAACATTTGCTGTATTCAAAGCTATACAACGTTGTAAAATCTTATATCTACATATCAACACGGCTTTATCTCTGGTAGGTCAACTGTGACAAATCTGGTAGAAATTACTCAGTACATCAGCCAATCCTTGATAGTAGACAGCAAGTCGATGTTATTTACTCCAGATTTTGCCAAGGCATTCGACACTATTGACCACCGCATACTTGCCTCCAAAATTTCTTCATTTGGTTTTACATCTGAAATTACAAATTTCATTGCTTCCTATTTGGAAAATAGATCCACATACGTCTGCCTATAACGGCTTTACCTCTAGTATACATACATAGCTTCTTCAGAATTCCACAGGGTTCCAATTTGGGTCCCCCTTTTATTTAATATATATATTAACGATCTCCTATCCTGTCTTGATTGTGGTGTTCTCGCATACATGAATGACTTAAAACTATTTTCTGAGATATCGTCTACCGCTGACTCAGTAAAATTACAAACAAACCTGAACAGAATCCATTCTTGGTGTATTAATAATAAGGTTCGTCTCAATGTTAGTAAATGTGCTGTTGTTACATACTTCAAAACCAAAAATCCTATGCTTTTTGGCTACACGGTGGACAACGTCGCAGTACCAAGATCAACGCAGTTTAAAGACTTGGGCGTTCTATTTGATTCACAACTTCAATTTTCTGAGCACATAATTACTATTTGCAATTCTGCCTCTCGATCGCTAGGTTTTCTTATAAGAACATGTCGAGGATTTTTGAATCCTCAAACTCTTAAAACCTTGTTTTTTAGCCTGGTGGTCCCTAGATTGGAATATGCTTCTGTTGCTTGGTACCCAATATACCTTTACCAACAACTTGCAATTGAGAGGACACAAAGGGTTCCTAAAATACTTAACCTTTAAAATCACTGCTACGTATCCTACATGGAACAGATTATGACAGCCTATTGGAACAACACTAATATGCAAACTATAACTACTCGTCGGGAGATAGCCAGCGCTAAATTTCTGGCTAAAATAATTACTAATAAAATTGATGCCCCGAACATACTTGCAGCAGTTGGGTTTCTTGTACCTCAGTACAAAACTAGACAAACGGAAACGTTCTTTGTTCCCACAGCAAACTAATATTTTACTTAAAGCCCCAATAACACTTTTTAATGTCGAAAAATGCTAATAAACTTTATGGTGATCTTTTTTCTTAATTAAGTACGGAACTCTGTGGCACTGAATTGGTTCAGTATCTTTTTCTTAATCAATGTTCTTGCTTATTTTTTTTTTTTGCTATTAGAGTTGTTTGTTTTATAATAACTGGCGTTTGTATATGTGTACGCTGTATATTATGTCCAGAAGTGCTGTGCACCTTTTTCTTTTTTTTCTTTATTATTATTATCCTGTAAATTAAGACTTTGTTTTCTGTTGGATAATAAAGGCCATTATTATTGTTATTATTATTATTATTATTATTATGCCTTGAATTAAACTGGAAAGATGATGTTGCTTCACTAATTACTAAAGTATCTGGAATGATGTACGTCCTGCGAACGATTTTTTTTCAAGTAAACACCGAGGTTGCTCTCGCTGTATGGCATACTTACGTAATGTCTTTGGTTTCTTTTGAATTATCTTCTGGGGTAATTCCGTGGAAGGATATTTGTACTACAAAAGTCGTGTCTTAGGAGTATCTTCAACTTGAAAAAAAGGGAAGTTTGTAAACCAGTGTTTACTAAGTATAAATTTTACCGGGTCTATATATTTTTGAGTGTGTGTTTTGCAAAAAAAAACATTATAATGGTTTTTTTTAATCCACTATGAAGCTAAACATGACTATAATACCCGTGATTATGAAAAATTAACTTACGCATTCCACAAACACCATTTTAAAGTTTACAAGGGTGCCATAACACAAATACGGATATACAATCAACTTCCGCAGAAATTAAAAGACAATGAATCTAAATTATTTAACATCAAAATAATTGAATATATGCGAAATTCTCCTGCAAGTGAAAGTTATTATATTCATTTATATTAAAAAATAAATGATTAGCTGCATACCACGCAGTAAGCTTATCAAAATTGACGTGAAATGTAAGAGAACGGTGTTCAATTGTCACAAAATATGTTCAAATCGTCATATTTAATGACTACAGATTTGTGTGATAAATCTGTAGTTATTTGTTCATAGTAATTCGGACAAGTTAGGTAACCTTTTTAGATATGCACACTTATATTATATATCTACTTTAAACATAATATCTAATCTAGTAAGTAATAAGCTAAATTGTCATTATAAAAGGTTCAGTTAGCCTGATGACATTTTGTTCTACGACGGGATGTGGCCCTTACTTTTATAACTATTTGCTGAGGCAATGTAATTAAATGGCATCCATTTGTAATTTGGTAACGTCGTGCAGGGTACATAGACGACATAACATGAAGAAGGTGTGACTGTGCAAGAGAATACAAACCCATCGGGTCTGCGGTAAAAACAACCAACTGCTCTCTGCTATGTCAATATTTGTCGACAGGCAAAAATAATTAGCAAGTGATGTTTACACTACAGTTATAATATGGTCGGCTAAAATCTATGTACATGTGCGTCTAGAATTAATTAAAAATTTATAGATAAATTGTATCACTAATATGCCGTATCTTGGTAATACTACAGCTATTGTAATATCCAAAGTTAAGGAATAATTTTCAAATATTGGATCTCATGAAGTTGAAAACTTGGTAATTTCTAAGATGCTAAATAAAATAAATCAGCGAGTGATTCACAAAATAATTATCATTTGTACCACAGTACCACACGATGGGACATTCCATTTAAAATCTTTTGGGGGGTACTCGTGTACGTCACAAGTGTGATTTATAGGTCAAGGCATGTTTCCCTGACAATAAAAGTAGATGCCCTTTTAGGAATTTTTATTTTAGTTTCTGAAATATGTCAGGTGGATGGTTTTCAAAAAATCACACCGTATGTACACAGAGTTTTCCGTGCTACCCTTTCATTAAAAATTTAGCCTAGTTCTGGAAATTTCTAGCACACCTGCTTTATTATTATTGCCAAATTATTTTCCAGTTATATTAGAAGTTATAATCAACTTATATATTTTTAATGGAATGATATATTTTTGTATTGCTTTCTTAGATTTCATTGATTGTTATGGAATGATTTGCATTAAGGTTCTCTACCTTTAAAATTAACTGGCATGTCTTTGTATAACAGGAGCTATTAAAAGCACTCCAACAGCTGCTATGGAAACCATGCTAAACCAACCTCCTCTTGAGATTTATATCAAGGGAGAAGCCAGAATGGGGGCATACAGACTGAAAAATACTAGCAACTGGAGATCCCACAGTGGATCTGGGCACACCAGAATAGAGAAACGGTAGTAACAAACCGTATCTATGATATGGGTAGTGATACAACAATCTCCAGGATCTCCTATGACAAACCTTTCAAAGTTTTTCTTGAATTGGAAATGGAGGGATGGAAAGGAGGAAAAACCAAGAACACTAGTCTGGTACACAGATGGGTCCAAAACGGGCACTACATCTGGCGTTGGTGTATATAGGGGAAAACCAGGGATACAGAGTATGTGTATCACTTGGGCGATACACGGTATTTCAAACAGAAATATATGCTATACAAACCTGCGCGTGGGAGAGTCTGCGTCGGCGACAGGGTGAGACGATGTGCATTCTCTCTGACAGTCAGGCAGCCTTAAAGGCACTAGCATCTTATCGCATAACCTCCAAACTAGTATGGGAGTGCCTGCAAACCCATGGCTCTGTCTAAACACAACAAAGGTCACACTGGTGTGGGTGCCAGGGCACAGGGGCATAGCGAGCAATGAAATTGCAGACCAATAACAGGAAAGGTTCAAAAATGAATTATATAGGCCCTGAACCGGGTCTAGGTATTACCAAGAGTGCAGTGCGTGGTGCAATTGTGAGTGGATTATAACACAACACCAGTTAAATTGGAAACATGCAGCTGGACAAAAGCACAACAAACGGATGATGGGAAGACCGTCGCAACATCTGACTGCTGACCTACTTGAATTAAACAAGATACAGCTTAGAGCAGCAACATGTCTATTAATAGGACATGGCTGTTTGAGAGGCCACTTGCATAAGATGGGGATCTACAAAGATGAGCCCTTATGCTTAGACTTTGCAATGAGGAGGAGGAAACAGCCTCTCACATTATTTTCGAATGTGCAGCGTTAGCTCAACGCAGATTCGCTATGCGAGCACAATTGAACTACCAATGGAGAAAGATTTACTACATACGCTGTTAAACCTGATTGCGGGAACTAACCTGTTTAAGTAAAACAAAACCGAAGCAGGAATAATACAATAAGCTATTAAGCTTCAGTGTTAGGGATGTAAAGACCAGCCCTGCTCTGGTAGAAAATCAATCAATCAATCAATCATCAATCAGGTGGATGGTTTCCAAAAAATCACACTGTATGTACACAGAGTTTTCCGTGCTACCCTTTCATTAAAAATTTAGCCTAGTTCTGGAAATTTCTAGCACACCTGCTTTATTATTATTACCAAATTATCTTCCAGTTATATTAGAAGTTATAATCAACTTATATATTTTTAATGGAATGATATATTTTTGTATTGCTTTCTTAGATTTCATGGATTGTTATGGAATGATTTGCATTAAGGTTCTCTACCTTTAAAATTAACTGGTTTTGAATTATTTTGATTTTAGTCTTTTCTGTTCTTTATTATATATATTTAGAGAAACTTTTTTTAAAAAATAAAAAAAATAACAAAATTCAATTTTATCAGGGTAATCTTTGTGTCAACTACAAAGAACCATTCTTTATATTTATTTTTTTAAGAGTATTTCTTTCAAACGTTGGCCGTAACTGCGGCTAACATAGTCCATTCTGAAGTTCCAATTTTCGATGCCGTGTTCGAGCATTACGAGTGGTATTTGGCCAATGA
The DNA here is from genome assembly GCA_029619255.2 of Dynastes hyllus. Classification (NCBI taxonomy): domain Eukaryota; kingdom Metazoa; phylum Arthropoda; class Insecta; order Coleoptera; family Scarabaeidae; genus Dynastes; species Dynastes hyllus. The sequence goes on along the minus strand of JAROYC020000014.1, from coordinate 903,537 downwards.
CGCGAGTAATGTTGGCTTCCAATTCTCGTCATGCTTGACTTATCTATGCAAGTTTGGACTTTACGTAGCCCCAATGGAAAAAGTCTAGAGGTGTGATATCACATGATCTAGGCGACCAATTCACCGGCCCGAAGCGTGAAAGTAACTGCTCACCGATTTGTTCTCACAATACAGCCATGGTTTCATGGACGCCTTGCTGGAACCAAATGTCGTCGAGATCACGGGCTTCAATTTCAGGCAGAAAATAGTCCGTTAACGGGCGCCATTCACAGTTACGTTCGGCCTGCTGTTTGAAGAAATATGGCCCGCTGATTCCACCGGCCTGGCCGCACCAAACTGTTCTTGCTGTTTGGATGTAATGGCAGCTCTTGAACCTCTGTGGGTTGCTCTTTAAGCCTTTGAAAATACGGCAATTTCACTTATTGACGTAGCTATTAAGCCAGAAATGGGCCTCATCGCTGAACAAAATTTTGGTCGAAAACAGTGGATGTTCTTGAAGCTTCTCAAGAGCCCAAACACTGAAACGGTGACGATTCGGAAGGTCGGCCGGCTTCAATTCTTGCACGAGTCGAATTTTGTATGCTTTTAAACCAAGATCCTTACGTAAAATACGCCAAGTTGTTGTATACGACAAGCCAAGCTGTTGAGAACGGCGCCGAGTCGATTCATCACGGTCATTGCGTGCACTCTCAGCTACCGTCGCTATATTTTCTTGACTACGTGCTGGATGTGGTTTATTTGGTCGCGTATTGTCCAATAATGAGAATTGGATTTCAAATTTTTGGATGGGATAGCGAATTGTTCATTTGGTAGGCCGATTATGTGGACCATAAGTTGCTCTAAGCGTACGAAACAGATTCTTTAGAACGCTGATTTTCGTAATACAGTTGAATAATTTATAGACGCTGTGCTGGGCTAAATCTTTCCATGATGAAATGTCAAACAATACTGAACAAAAATACCATTACAGTTTGACACGACTCACGCGTGATCTGTCATAAAATTCCTACTGAAAAAAGTACCTCTAAATGAATCACCCGTTACTTGAATGGAATATGCGAATGCAGGACTAACACTTACGTGTAAATATCTGTTTTACTTTCAATGTTCGGCGTATGCATCGTTATATAAAAACGTATATCAATAACGTTTTTGTATAACGTTATCGATGGCCCTGTGTATATGACATGCATACTCCACGATCTATTTCACAATCAAACCTTAAAATTATTTTCTTTTTTGGATATTTCATTACATAACCATAGAATAAAGTATCCCCCGTAAATAAGAATCTTTCTCATATTTTCCTGGATCGAAATAAGTTTCGACTTACTTCTATTCCCGGAATTACAAACTGTTTTCTCCGAAAATCATTTGCAAACATACGTAAAGATAACATCAAACAACAAAATACATTACGAACAGGCGCAATTTTCAGGCTAATATTTATACAGCCGAGTAGAATACTAAAGACAGGCTATAACAAGCCCAATGTAGTGCTGCTGTTACGAATATGATGCCGTGTTTTTATTAATTAATAGTTGCTCATACTGTCGTCCAAATAACACAAGCAAATACTAGCTTTATGTTACATGCGCAAGTGGCAGGTATACACTACCGCTCATAAGTATTTGAGCACCTCAAAATCCAGGGTAAATCATTAAATATTGGAATGGAAATACACAAATATACTTTAACAATTAAAATAATTTATTTGACCTAAATTTTAGATTTGTCTGTGTGACCTCTTTTACTTTTAATGATTGCGTCGCATAATCGAGGCATTCTTAAAAAAAATGTTACAAAATTAGGAAATTCCACTCTTTTATTCTCTTTTATTATTATTATTATTGTAACTTTATTTTCTTCGTATTTCTACAAAAAAGGATGTGGATTATTATTATGATACCTTCTCTTAATTTGTTTTGGCAAACAATATACTCAATTTCAGTTTCCTGTCACTTTCACATTGACCTAGACATGTAGGACAAGGTTAGAAAGGCAATTTTAACAATTCGGACAATGTTTCATGAGCATTTTTTATTACATTTCGAATACCGTCCAAAAAATTGAGAAGGAAACTGTTGTCAGGACGAACACCTTTTATAGATTTGAAATCATCAAAACATTAAGAAGTAAAATTACATCTTCATGATCAACTCTTAACGTACAAATACGATAATTCATACAACTTAATATCAGTGATATGTAGAGTAACCTAAACTTGCGGACTCGCATAGGCGTCGGTATTACGGGTTAATATAAGAATACGAAAAATTCATAAATAAACTAAACCGGTAGAGAAAGCAGGCGTATGGTATGTTCTTGAATATAAATCATGTTAAACCGCTGAGAGAGATTTCGTTTTAGTACCGGTTGAGCTGTTGCAGAGATTAGTCGAACGGTCAAGGTTATGTACTTACGTGTCGCTTTTGAAAATATAGCTGGTGTTTTTTGTGTGTTGTAGTATTATACCAAGTACATAATTAGTGTATCGTTTCATATAGAACTAATATTTACATACCTAAGAAAACAATGCCTCGTAATAGATTTGCTACTAATGTACATAAGTATGTGTCACTTTTTCCCCATTTAAAATATGACGGTAGTGCAGTTTTTTGCTTAATATGCAATGTTCGTTTGGCTGCATTGGACAGAACTGATTACCAAAGGCATGTCAATGGTATTAAGCATATGAGAAATGCAAGAACTGAAATACCTTATACACTATTCCTCGTACATTTATTAATTATGTTTACCTCTTGTAATCTTCCGTTGTCGTTGGTGAGAAAAACGCTTTTAAAAAACGTTTTGGCGATAATACGTTCCAAAAGTACCCATTACCCTTACAAACACAATTACAGAATCATTTTCCGCGAATGTGAAGAGATGCTAGAAAATGTGTGTAAACGTGATTTGTGTTCTAAAAAAATATGGATTACCGTGGATGAGACGACCGATAAAAAGAAAAACAGTATTGTGAATGTAATAGCTCGCGTTTTATCTAGCGAGAACACAGCATCTTGATATTTGTTAGCTTGCAAACGTGTTCAACAATGCCGCGGAAAATATTCAAAAAGTGATAATGAACGCTTTGAAAAAATTTAAAATTTGCCCAAGATCAAGTTGCTTTGATGACTATGACAGATAGTGCAGCAACGATGTTAAGTGTTGGGCGATCCTTAAAACATATATTTTCCTAACTTAATACATAAAACCTGCGTGCTGCATGCTTTGCATTTAGTTGAGTGAAGTTGTTCGACAACATTACGGAAACGTTGATCGGATGATTGGAAGTACTAAAGCAGTGTTTCGTAAATCTCTAAACGTTTAAAAGAATTTCGTAAATTTTGTTCAGGTATTCCAGAACCTCCTGAACCAATTTTAACGCGATGGGGTACTTGGCTAACAGCAGCTTCTTACTATTTGATCCATTTTCAACAAATTCAATCAGTTATAATGAAGTTTAATCAAGATAGATCAAAGCAATTAGAAAGTCAAAGAGAATTTCAAATTCCTCAACTTTTGATTTAACAACAATATGTACCAATTATACAGTATTACTAGATGCCATCGGAAAACTACAATGTACTGGTGTCATTGCAGGAGTCATTAGACGCAAATGGAGAGTGTAAAATAAATTACACATTAAATGATACGCCAGGATTATGCTTCTAGTCAAAAGTTGGCAGATGTTTTAAGGAAAAATCGATTTTAATACTTTAGAGGCCGTTTATTATAAGTGTAAGAATAGTGAACTTTTAAGTGATTTTTTGAAAAACTAGTTCTACATGCAAATATAACTTCCTTAGATGGAGAGACCGTTTTCTATGTATAGAATATTTTCTTGTCGACGCACAAAGTTTAAAGAAAGCAACTGTGGAAAAGATATGCAATGATGCAGAAGTTTACAGTAGTTCACATCCTGATGCTTCTAATTTGTTGAATAATTAGCAAGTAAGTTTATTTATGAATTTTTCGTATTCTTATATTAACCCGTAATACCGACGCCTATGCGAGTCCGCAAGTTTTGGTTACTCTAGTGATATGTTATTATTTATTTCTAAAAAAATGTGTAATTCTGGATAATACAAAAATAAATTATAGCTACGTTACAAAGTAATTGCCGTTCATAATTTTGCAGATCGAGGAAAATCGACTAATTCCCATTTCTTGTTTTAATCTAGGCATTAGCACCATATGTGTGCCTGCTCACTTTTAGTAACCACTTAGAAGTCCACGCAGATGTTGTTAAGACATTAAGAATCGTATCCAACGTATGTATGTACCTACATACATACGTGTAGTATATACGTTGCCTTCAAAACCGAAACACAACCTATATACATGTGTAGTACCTAGTTATATCTCAATACAGGCTCTTTTCATTTAATAATGTATTTAAATATTTCTTGAATACACTTTTGGATTGTATATAGATGTGTATAAATACATAAGTAAAGGCAATAAATTAGCAAAAACATCACTTAAGAGATAAACATACATATAAAGCAATAGAAGTAGAAGGCTAGGTTATGTAATAGCTGCTGATAGAAATTTTCTAGTTTTAACTGTCGACTCTAGAAAGAATTTAGTGGGGTTTTAAAGTAGAGAAACCAAAATTTTTGGGACTCGCATCCCGGGAAACAGGGTTAATATAAGAATACAAAAAAATTCATAAATAAACTTACTTGCAAATTTAAATTCAACAAATTGGGAGGCATCAGGATGTAATTACTGTAAACTTCATCATTTTTGTTTCCCAGTTTTTTTTTAAACCTTGTGCTCGACAAAAAAAAATATTCTTTAAAAAAAACGATCTCCCCAAATCAAAGGGAAGTTACATTTGCATGTAGAAACTGTTTTTCAAAATCATTTAAAAAGTTCACTATTCTTACACTTATAATAAACGGCCCCCAAAAAATATTAAAATCGGGATTTTTCCTTAAAACTTTTTATACCCATAACCCCTGGCGTTAAATTTGTGTGTAATTTTTTTTTTACGCTCTCCACTTTCTAATTTTCCCTTTTAACAAAAAATTTAAATACATTGTAGTTTTTTTGATGGCGTTTTTTGAAAACATAGGGGTTGTTAAATCTTCTAAAAGTTGGGGAATTTGAAATTATTTTTGACTTTTTTAATTGTTTTATTCCGATTAAATCGCTTTTATAACTGATTGAATTTTTGAAAATGGATAAAATAGTAAAACCTTTGTTGGAGTCCCCCATCGCTTTAAAAATTTGGTTCAGGAGGTTCGGGAATACCTGGACAAAATTTACGAAATTTTTTTAAAACGTTTGGGAGATTTACGAAACACTGTTTTAGTCCCAATCACCCATAAAATTTTTCCGTAATGTTGTGGGAACCCAACTTCATAACTAAATCCCAAAGCATGCACCCGCATTGGCAAATTAGGAAATAAAATAAGAAGGATCGCCCAACATTTTAACCCATCGTTACTGCACTATCTTACAATCATCACATCACAACTTGATCTTGGGAAATTTTTAAAATTTTTTTAAAAAACGTTCATTATCACTTTTTGAATTTTTTCCCAAAATTTTGTTTGAAACGTTTGCAACAACAAATATCAGTGGTTCTCGCAAAGTTCCGGAGCCTTCCCTATTTTTTCTTTTTTGGGTCGTCTCATCCACGGTATCCATTTTTTTAAAACCCAAAAATCACGTTTACAAAATTTTTCTAGCTCTTTTTCATTCGGGGAAAATGATTCTGTAATTGTGTTTGTGGGGGAAAATTTTTTGGAAGGTTTGTCCCCAAAACTTTTAAAATTGTTTTTTTCCCCAAACCGGCAACGGAAGATTAAAAGAGGTAAACATAATTAATAAATGTAAGAGGAATAGTGTATAAGGTATTTCAGTTCTTGCTTTTTTCCATAGTTTAAACCATTGACATCCCTTTCTGGCAATCAATTCTGCCCCAATGTTTTCCAATCGAACATTGCATTTTAAAGAAAAACTCACTCCCTCATATTTAAATGGAGAAAAGTGACACATACTTATTACATTAAAAACAAATCTATTACAAACTTGTTTTTTTAGGTATGAAAGTATTAGTTCTAAAATGAAACGATACAAAATTTGGGAAAACTACAAAAAAAAAAAACACCAATATTTTCAAAAGCGACACGTAAGACACCCCCTTTGACCTTCGGTCTCTGCAACAGCTCCCGGTAAAAAATAAATTCTCTCAGGGGTTTTAAAAATGTTTATTTTAAAAGGTCTTTTCCCCTTTGCTTCTCTACCTTTAAATTTATTTATGAATTTTTCGTATTCTTATATTAACCCGTAATACCGACGCCTATGCGAGTCTGAAATTTTTAGGTTCCTTAGTTAAAAGTAGAGTTGTTAAATTTTTGCGCCAACAGCCAGTGGGGGGCCCAAATAAATGGTCAGAAAAAAAATATGTGCAATATGTACTCAAACACCCTCTTAAGATCTTCCGTGAAATCAAAGTGAATAATGTTAAATATCTGCAACATTAGATATGTTTCCACAGTTGCCCGGGAAACCGAGTGCGGCGTGAGGAAAAGGGGTTTATATGCAGAAAACGAACGTTCTACATCTAGTTACGTTATATTTGCGTAACTAAAATAATCTTTGGAACAATTTTAAAGATTCTGTTGACGCACCTTCACAAAATTTTTTTGTGCCAAAAAACAAAATCTTTCTCTAAAAAAACTTTCAAACCTTTCTAGAACACAAATATTTTTTGCGTCTTCTACCGCGCATAGCTGTGCGTGAACATGTTGCACTATTTGCAGAGATTCTACTGACGACACCGAAGGATTTTGTAATTTTTCTATTGCCTCCATTAGTCCGAAGTAATTGTTCTGAATAGTTTTTAAATCCGTTTTAACCTGACTATCTTCAAATTTCGATTGGCTTTTGGATCGAATTGTAAAAACCATGTTCTTAATATTCTCAAAATATTTATGATAATAAAACGAGGCCTGTAACCATGTTCCCCAACGTGTAAGAATAGGTTCTGGTGGCTCAGGCATACGCACATACGAGGGCACAGTCTGTGAAATTTGCAAATACGTTACACAACAGATCTGGTTGAGACTCGCAGTTATACTGAGGGTTGTATCGAACCTCCGCCACTGCCCATTGGCACCAATGGGCAACTCTAGTTATAAGTAATGTTACCCAGGTTGATTTCTTTGTTAGTGTGTTATTGGTTTGTTAACTGCTCAAACTGATCTTCAACATGTCACTAGTTATGTCACAAAAGAAGGTGTAATCTGTTTTTCATTTGGTCTTATTACAATTATTGTTAGTGTTCAAAGTTAAATCCACACTCTGAATATACAGAATCCGTTTCAAAAGCATTAAATTCGTTAGGATGGTTCTAAGCTGGTTGCTGCAATTTTTTGATCTATGAACCACTTTAGTAAAGTGCTTCAAGTACCAAGCATAATATTCCAAAAGAAAGATGCACAAATTTAATAAATTCATTATATAGAAGCTGACTGTAAAGCAGTAAAAGAAACCATAAAATATTAAAATATACGAATATTTTTTCTCGGTTATATTTACAGCTATTATTTGGTTCATGTCAAAGTCACACTGCTTTTTTAGAAAATATTGTAAACTCACTCTCTTGGTTTTAATACGATAAATTGTTTCACTCTAATAATACTAATCCTTATTTTATATACATATGTGTATAAGCTGTAGAAACATTTTATAACTTTAGCGCTCCTCCGTTCATTGACATTTAAAGCATTTACTTTACAGGAAACTCAAATAACACAAATTTATTGTAATTCCTCGTTTCTCCAGACATTCTTTTTAAACGACTCACCATTTAGATTTACAAAGGTACTTGGTAATCGATACTGCATAGCTCTCGCAGAAAATGAATACGATGCTAGAGCAGTCTCACTTAGCTTCCTTTCAATGGTAAAATTTGTAGATTACTCGAGAGCAGGGCATACAATGCCTAACTTTAATTTCTACTTTATTATGAATAACACAGGCCTGCATTTTTATGGTTGTATCATATTTTTCAACATTTGATAATTGATTCCTACGTATTGTTTTGCGCTGAATCCGAAAATGACCTTACTTTTTTCCATCACGTCAGAATTTTTTGCAAATGACAATTTTCGAAATTTGTAATATGTCGAAAAATATCGGAAATATGAGACTTAATGACAGACTTAAAATGTTTTTTTTTCCCTTATAAAATATATTATTTTTTGGCTTATTCTATTCAATATTATAGCTAAGCAGTTGAATGGTCTTTATGAGAGTGGCAGGGGGGGCCATTAACCCCTAAAAATTTAATGAAAACCGCCACAAAAAATTTGCCTAAATTTCTATTTTATTTATATATACTTAATTTTTTTGAGGTTCATCATGCCTTAAACCACTCTTAATGATGAAGTATGTAAAAAAAAACTGACGATTTTATTCTTTGTGTCGACGTCTCTTTGGACCAGTCATATTTTGTTTCGGGCTATTCCGCGCATGCGCTCTTCTTGGTTTATCTCGGTGCATCATCCAGCAATACTTCGCCATCATTTTAATATTCCATCTTCCTTGATAACGCCTCTCCATTTCTTTGATGTCCTGATGGAATCTCTCACCCATCTCTTCATTAACAGCACCCAGATTTTCAAGAAAGTAGTCCAAATGTGAATTTAGGGAATGAACCTTCAAACTCATAGAGCAACCTAAATTTTTGTACTTCTGCAGCATAATCTCAACGATAGATTTGAAATTCGGATCCTTCTTGTTACCCAGAAACTTGGTTCAGCAGTATCAAGCCTAATTTGATATGTAGAGGTGGAAGGAGAACGTTATTCGAATCTATGGGGGGTTTTTCGAGCACATTTTTTATTCTAGGTTCTAATGAAGCTTTTTTTTCCCTGTCTCTGCTATCCCATTCACTTAAAAAACAAGGAAACTTTGTGTACCCGCCTTGCTGTCCCAGAATCATTGATATTATTTTAAGATCACCACACATGATCGTCGTACTTAATTTTATCGAGAACAAATTGTGAATTTTCGTAACGTTCTTCTAAGTGTACAGTCCTAAGGGTATTGACACATACCTATTTCCGTTGTGAAGAAGGACAACTTTAAGGCTTCTTTTCGACGAATCTATGAATAGTCTCCAATCGGTGCTTTCGTACGGAATGTTAAATGTATTAAAAAGTCCACACACATCATTGCAGAATACTAATTCTCCTTCTTCCGAAAAGTATGGAATAAAATCTTTTTCTTTGTGCCTAAACCAGGAAAACGAAGTGCCAGCTGCGAGCAAATTCTTCTCTTTAAGCCTTGAACCAAGCAATTCTGAAGCCTCTTTGCTCAGATGTAAGTCGCGAATCAAATCGTTTAGTTCAGACTGTGAAAAAGGTTGTGGTGCAGAATTGCCAGGCTTGTACTCCTCTGCGTTATCTTCGAACCATCTACTTCAGGTAAATTTTGTGGTGGAGTAGGCCCTGGTATATCTGGACCATGAGCGAGAGGACGTAAAGCCAATGGCAAATTTGGATAAACAATTTTCTTTTTATTCTTTAAATTGAAACCATGAACACCGGTTGAACAAAGGTAACAATCATCGCTGTGATTTTGTGGCTCTCGCCATACCATCGGAACTCCACATCTGGAAGCAGGTTCGCGGGTTTACGCTGACTCTTTTCCCTCGCTTTGTTTTTTACCGGAAACGATTTCACCAATACCATGAGCTATATTAGAATTAATTTTTTGGTTCATGGGCACACAGTAAATAAAAAATGTATAGACACTATTCAAAACAGTCGACAAGCTTTTATACAAGGACTGAATACTTGTTGATAATGGTTTTGTTCCTGGTGCAAAATATAGATTTCTTTGCTAGGCAAACACTGGTAATGATCATCATGAGGTGGATTCAGAAACATACAAATATACTACAGAATTCAGTAACTGTTCTTGATAATTCCTCCTACCACTGAAGAAAATTATAAAAAATTCCAACGACTGCATGGAGTAAAAACCAAATATGGTTTCGTGAGAACCAAATATTAACCACTAACGAAGTGCTAAAAAGAGACTTACTACATCTAAAAGCGCAATAGGCTGATCTGCTTAGAAAACCAAACTTTATCGCGTGCAGTGGAAATTGATCACCATGTATACTTAAATATAACATTGTGTTGTGCAGTGTTTGCTATCGAATAATTTTATTTGAAAACTCTTTCTGTAAATTGCACGAAAATTGCATGAAAGCAAATCGTTTTTCACAATGTAATCGATTCATGGATATATTCTTCTGACTATCTCCATAACGCTATAATTGCCAATATGTACAGGTGTTAATCAAAAAGCCATATAATTTCATTTATAAGGAAATTGATAGAAGGACTGCCGGAAATGGATATGTAATGAATCGGTTTCCAGTCCACAAGTCAAGTCCGATGTATTGACAATTAAGTAAGATAGCTGTCAGATTACATGTAAATTGCGGCTGCGCGCATGTGTTCGTTCACTTTAGCACGGAACGAGACGAGATGTACGGGAAATTAATGTTTGGGGGTGAGGCAGGCCCGTCTGGCCGAATGTGGCCAGCCAACGGCCAGAACCGAGCGTACAAGAAATCAATTTAACAAGTTGCCAACCAGTATCGTATACTAAAGGAATACGTTCCATTCAACAAGAGATGAACTGTTACTTTTATTAACTACTACACCAATATTTCAGAACGTTGCAATATGGTTGTTCTTTCACTCAATATGTATTAACTATTTTTCGCAGTACAAATTAATTTTAGTAACTTTTTAACTATTCAATTCAATAAGTGCATAGTAGTAAATATTTTTGTAGGAGAAACTTTAGATTATTTTTACAAGGGTATAGGGTATATTATTTCTACATCAAGCCGAGAAATTATTACACTTACTCGTTACCAACAAAACAAGAACGCCAAACAGCTTTGAAGTCAACAGACTGTGACGTATGTCGTCAATCAGCCTTATTTGTAGACTGGACATTCACACATTCAGACCGTTTCTTGCGTTTTGAATTGGTTTATCCAAATTATACTGGTTTTATTTAAAAAAATACATTTTATGACCTCACTGTATATTCCTGTAAATTGACAAAGGTATTTTAACTGAAATTTTTTCGTACTGATGTTTTAACAAAGGTACAAAGGTACTCTCTAGATCAATTATAAATTAATGTAATTTTTGTATGCATTTGTTTAACTATTTGAAAGACTGTTATGTTTTACCCTTTAAAGGGGCCTTTCGCTAACACATTTCGACCTAGCTGAAAGGCATACATATTATTAGATTAAAAAATTTAGATTGCCCCCCTTTTTCCTCAAAAAGGGGGAGAAAAATCAAAAATGGAAAAAAGACTACAAGTGATATAGATGTTTTAATTACATTCCCAGTTTTGAAAATTTCAAAAATTTGCGATCAGTAATTGTCGCTGTTAGGCGTAAATCAACAATTTTATTGTCGCAGCTTTTATTAAAAGCCATTATTTTCTGGCGGACGTTGGCGGGCCTTGGGGAATTCGCGTATTTACTCCCCCGAGTCCCACCCGGTTTTTCTCCAGTTTTTTTATCTACAGGAGCGGCAAAACGGGCTATTTTAAAAAAAGTTGTTAAAGTTTATTATTCAAATCTCGTTATGTGTTGATGCGTTGGTGATATGGCGTTTCTGTTGCTTTTTTTTTTCGTTCCTTAGCTTATTCCCCTTTCTTTCGCGTCGCTTCATCTTTGGAAAGTATGATTAGGGACTATCTAATTGAATTCAAGGTTGATTCATATTTGTTCATTCGCAACATATCCGCCATCAATTGTTTCATCGTCTCTGTGATAAATTTATATTAGCTAGCATCGAGCAAAATTGGTATATTATCAAGTAATGAAAATCAACGATGTCTTTTGGATGACATTTGTTGGAATTTATAAGAAGTAGATGACGATACAGAAGAATCAAGGCAATCAGAGAATGGAAAATGAAAAAAAATCAAGAAAGAGGTTTTTTTTTGGCAAGAAAATGATTACTAAAACTTTGACCGTTTTTAATATGTTGTGTATGTCCCAATTTAGTTTTTTAAAAATTTCATTTACTCTAATTACCCACCACACAAGTAGTCAAACAATTTTTATATACAAAAAGGGTTTATTTTTATTTATTGATTTGACAATTTCCTTACATATATATTGTATTCTATTCTATTCCAGTATTCTATTGTATAGATACAATTTAAGGTAATTTAATCAATCAAGTAGATCTTCGTAAAACGTTTGTATTAAATTCAAAAGTAAAACGTTGAACAATCGTTTATTGTGATGCGTTCACGCCAAAATAGACCTAAGAAATTATTTACATAATACGAAAAAAGGGAAGTATTTAACAGAACATATAACGTTTCACATTATTCGGCAAAACCCAAAGATAGGAAACCAAAAAGGACTTCATTATTAGATAATTAAAATCCCCGGC
>JAROYC020000014.1:878508-890961 GCA_029619255.2 Dynastes hyllus | reverse complement strand
TTAAAAAATTGAAACATTAATTTCAAATTTTGGGGAATTTCAAAACCCTTTTACGAAAAAATTTTTGGGTGAACCCCAAAAAAATTTCTATGTTTACCAGATTGATCAGTAAATTGCGAGAGAGTTTTTGCAATTTACAATTTGTTGAAAACAAAACATAAAATCGAGAAACGACAACAATCTCTGGTTTGTGTATGCAAAAAGACGTGTACCATAATTTTCTTACTTTTTTTTAATGAATGAACGCAAATAGAGATTTTCCTATATTTAAATAAAAGATGCTTTGTAAATAAAATTAAATTGTGTTTTATTTAAAAAATAAATCCTTGCGTTTTCCAGGGAATCTGAAATAAAGTGATAGCTACAGGTTGCAGTGAATAATACAGTAATTTTAAAAATCTACCGAAAATTGTCGAAATCTACCGTTTTTTTACGAAGCATCTACCGAATTCGTTACAACAGAAGGTGGCAACACTGATCTCATGCGAGAATATAGCGTTGCCACCGAGAATAGTTGTGTTGTCTGTGTTCTTATAATTATAATTAACAATTACTCTTATGTACATATATATCCCTTAACAAACATGAAAATCATACGAAAATAACGCCGCAGCATGTATCCAAGTATAATGGACTAGAATTCATCTTAATCGCTTAACAAATACTATTACTAGATACAAAATCAAACTGTTTATTGTATACATGCTGCGATTATTTAAACTTAGTCAAAACGTCATAAAATTGTGATCGAGGGAAATTTAATGTTATTAAGTAGGTATTTTTGATTTGTCCCCAAGGAAAAAGGTTGGTAAGACATTTATACTACCCAATTGCTGTGAAATGTTTGAAGTACATTATAAAAAAGATTCATAGTTCATCTTATTATTAAATTAACTAATAATGCAATAATTTTTAAAATGTCTTTTATGTACTTTGCCTATGGTAGTAACTTACTAAAACAAAGAATACATATAAATAATCCAAGTGCTATTAGAGTTGGTATTGGGAAATTAGAGGTAGTACTACAATTCAGAGGTAATTTCAAATAATTAGTGTAATGCAGAATTTCAGATTAGATTTTTTAACTTATTCAACAAGATGGAAAGGTGCTTCGGCTACTATAGTACCTACTCCAGGTTCTGTTGTTTGGGGAGCTATTTGGCAGTTAAACAAGGAGCATTTAGAAACATTAGATCAGTAATTACTTATCATTTACCATATTTTGTCAAGAATAAAATTACCTTTTTTATTTCAGACAAGAAGGTGTTCATGATAAAATATATTTCCCATTAGATGTCAATGTAGAAATGTCGGATGGTAGCAAAACATTGTGTCGTGTATATCAGCAATGTACCACACCTTCTCATGTGCCACATATGCCCGATTTACCAATGAATCGAAGACCATCAGCAGTGTATTTAAAGACTATATTATTAGGCGCTCAAGAATCTAAGTTACCTGAGGAATATCGAAAATTTCTAGAAAGTATTCCACATAATGGGTACGATGGGGATGTAAATATTGGACTGGATCTTTTCATAACTAAATAATTATCCTATTAATGATGTTTCAGAAATAATATTTTTTATTATAAATTTACTTCATACTTGTAAGTTAAAAGGAGTATAGTTATGCATGAAAATGTAATTAATATATTCTTTGTTAAATACATATAAAAATAATACGAGGGTGTATCATATATAAACGAGACTCGTTTTTTAACAAATTCTAACTTTAACTCTCCCGCCCTAGAAATACATTTTTCCCATCGGATTGGGAGCTTTTTTATTCCATCGTAAAAACTGTTCGGACGTTCGTGTAGCCATTGGAGCACAAACGCTTCCACCGCTTCTTTGAGGGGTCCAAAAAGATGGAGGGCTAATTTTTTGCAGCGTGGCGTTAGCCACATGATTCCTGGCGTTATGCAGAAGAATGATACTTCTGGCCGATTGCTTCTTCCTTTTCCTTCAGGGTGTGTGTGTGTGTAATTTCATCGCGGCATCCAGTATTTCCAGTTATGCGCCGATTTCCCTCTATGAGATTTCGGACCGCCTCGATGTTGGTCTCGATCGCACTTGCCCTTAGACGGCGATCATGGCTCTTGTTCTCGACCTTTTCCGCCCTCCAGAAAATTTGTTGTGCCATGCGGGTTCTTGACAAGGTGCTGTCGCCGAACTGTGTCTGTAATCGCCGCAAAATTTCAGTGGTGCACACCCCTCCTTGGCCAAAAACTTGATGATAATCCGCTGCTCCACGGAGACATACACTTCTTTCTCGCTCATGGTTTCTTTTTTTGATGCGGGAGGTCCCCCAGAGAGTTGCGGTCGATTCTCCCCTCTCCCTAACGGTACAGGCTATCTGCGCATCAACCCATTCCAGGTCTAGAAGCCCTCCGGAATTTAAGAAATTCAGTCCCGTTTATATTTGATACACCCTCGTAAATTAAATGTATTAATGTTGTAGTCTTTTTTGGTTTTCCCTGTCCTTTAAATTATTTTAAGGTCTGTTTGGTTTGTTACTTCTTTCATAATGAGGTACAAATAGGCACAGGAATGTATAGAAGTCTTGAGTGAAAGAACTAATTTTCTAATCTTTTAAGCAAAATAATCGCTTGAATCCGGTATTTCACTATGAAAAAGAGTATTTCAAACTAGGCGCTATACACTTCTTTGAACGATCGCACCTAAACTTGTGCAAAACAAACCAACTCTTATGACGTCGTATTACCTAAATCAGACTCGATGGGTGTAAAAAAAAAACAGGAAGTGCACATAGGTTTGTTCGCTTTAACTGCACTACATGCAGTTAAAATGAACAAACCTTAATTTTTGTATCGACTTATTGCGGGTATTTACGGTTATTTGTTTTGGCATCATTGATTGAGTTTGACCATAAATTTTTGGAAAATATGGAATTATAATGGCAAATTTATTATCTGGTTGCCATGATACTGTATTTTCGCAGTTCAGTTGGTAGCAGTAAATAAATGTTAATAATTGTAAGTTAAATATGTTGACAAATTAAAAGTAAACAGTAAAATCCCGAAGGTTCGGTTGAATAGGGAAAAAATTGTGCCAACGCATCTTACGCTTATATTGGTTTTTTAGAATCAATATCAACTAATTGAATAAAATGTACATCTAAGTTATTTGGGACTATTAGATGAGTGAAGCATAATGTTGGAATGAAATTTGATGAATTTCTCTAATGTAGCATAGAATTTAAAAAGTAGTATAAGAACTTAACCTAATCGTCATTAAAATGTAATATGGTTATACTTGTGCAATAATCTGTGGTATAGTAATCCTGATATCGGATACAAAAATAATGGCCTCCACATTTAATCCCGAAGATAAATCAAGGTAGAATAATTGAAAAACTATTCGATATAAGTGTGTCTACACTTTGACATCTGTTGTAGCTGGTATTTCCATCATATGAGTAGACAGGAAGCCACTGATTTGCTGTTAGCGGAAAAGGAAAGTGGTGTTTTTCTTATTCGGGATAGCACAACATCTGTAGGAGACTTTGTGCTATGTGTGAAGTATATCCTTATAATTCGTATTGAATTCCAAATTACATCTGCTTGTTACAGAGAAGATAGCAAAGTGAGTTTTATTATAAAAAAACACCCCAAAAATGACCCAAAAAAATATATAAATTGGGAAATCAAAAATTTATTGATTTGCCTAGTTTTTTGGGAAATTTTTTATAAGTTACATTTTTTAAAGTCGACACCATTAATCAGCCCAGCAGAAGAAGCTAAAAAAAAGCAAAATACGATTTCGAAGGACAGGTATTGATGAATTACATTGTCACATTCACCTTTCTAATGTAGTTTGGAACTACTTCTAGGATCCTGACGATTTACCATTTAAAAAAGGCGATATTTTGACCATAATATCGAAGGAGAGGCGGGGTTGGCCCAAAAAATTACCAAGGGGGCTCTATTCCTGCCCGTACGTTGAAAGTTGTATCTAAGAAAATTATTTTTTAATTTTTTAACATTTTTTTTTCTTTTAGATTAAATTAAAAAGCCAATTTTCCCAAAATCATCTTTTTAAAATTAGGGGATCCATGGGATCTCCCAAAACCCCAATCAAATGCAGGAAAAGGAAAGGGGAATTTATGATAAATTGAAAAAAGTTTTAAAGGGAAAATTAAACATTGCCAACTGGAAAAAAGAAACAGTAGACAGGAAGAAGTGGAAGATAATTGTGAACCAAGCCATGAGTCTACTAGGCTCATAGAGCTTCAATATATATATAATTGGGACATGTGAACTAGGAAAATCGCCCAGAGATGACAACATAATAAACGAAATAATACGAGCACTGCCAAAATCGGCGATAGAAATAATTTAAAAAAAGTAATGACTAAGAAGCTCGAACAAGGTTAAACACCAGAAGAATGACAAACAGGCATAATAAGCCCAACATACAAGAACGACGATGACCAGAACTACCGAGCAATCGTCCTTCTCAGCAATGCAGATAGAATATACGTAAAAATCCTAGAAAGAAGAATAAGACAAAAACTAGAAAATACACTTGAAGATAGACAGAGGGCTATTGTTATTCCCCTGCCCAAAGTCACTGCACCTGCTACTCCTAAAGATGTTCGCCCAATCAGCGGTCTTCCCATCTTTTCTAAAGCCCTGGATAGAATTATGGAATGACTATTAAGACATTTTCTTTTAAACAACAACGTGCTTCTCAATTGGCAGTCTGGATTCCGTCCTTTACAAAGTTCTGCCACTGTCTTGTATCACAGACGATGTTATTAGTTCCCAGGATAAGGATATGGTCACTATCTTAGTTTTGTTAGATTTCGATAAAGCGTTTGTCACTATTAATCACGACATATTGCTTTCCATACTTCCATGTTAGCTTGTCAGATATTACTGTTGAGCTTTTTCGCAGTTAGAATTCCGGCCGACCTCAGGTTGTTGAATTGGATCGAAATATCTCGGAATTCAAGAATGTTGCTTCTGGTATCCCTCAAGATTCTATTTTAGGTCCTCTTCTGTATGCAGCATACACCTCAGCCTTGTCTACTGGTCCTTTGCATTGTCGGTGCCATTGTTACTCTAATAATACACAAGTTTATATTTCCTGTACTCCAGATAAACTTGCTTCAACTATTGATTTGCTTAATCAAAAATCTTAACAACTTTCAATTTTTAAAAAACATTTTTCTTGTTTTTTAATCCCAAATTAAACGGTCCTTGTCTTTTCTAGAAGGAGGACTGTGACTAGGCTAGATAATTTGCCCATTCAAATAAATAATATTCCCATTCCAGTTGTTAAGATTATTAGGAATTTGGGATATATATGAACAACTATTTTCGCTTTAAAAACCATGTTTCTAGTACCCTGCAGTGTGCTTATACGGCTTTAAAATGATTTATCCCTTCCGACATGTTCTTGATCCCAGAATTAAAACGCTTTTGTTCGACTCTTGTTTTATCGCAGCTTAATTTTTGTGCTATCGTTTACGGTTAGTGTATAATGTTTACAAAGAATCGAATTCATAGATTACAAAACTCTTGTCTTCGACTAATCTTCGGTATTAGGAGATATGATAAAATCAGCCATAAGTTGAAGGCTTGTTTATATCATAAAATAATTTCATCAATAACTCCAATTTGATTTTGCTTCATAGACTTAGAGAAAGCCTTCGATAAAGTAGATAGAAACAATATATGGAACGTATTGAAAAAACGAGGATTACAAGAATATATAATCAATGGAATAAAAACCTGTACCAAACAATTACGTAAAAATATAACACGAAACCTCGGAAATGTTTGAAGCAACCAAAGGATGTAATACTGGACGAAGCAATAAAAGAAATAAAGCAAAAACACATGAATATGAAAGATGCGCAAAGTAGAAAGTAGAAAAAGTGATTATAGCAAAGGATGAAAAGTCTCTCAACAAAAATTTAAAAACATACCAGGAAATACTACACAAATATAACATGGAAATAAATTTTGAAAAGACCGAAACAAAGATCATCAACAACAGTGGAAAGTAACACATAATAAACATAAACAATTAACAATTTTGGAATACAATTATAAAAATAATTTGGAATACAATTATAAAAATATAATCAAACTGTGTTGATTTCTTTGATTTATTTTTTTCAGGGATATTGATGATATTTTGTTGTTTGTTTTAGAGAAAACTACCTGCTATGGCTATAGTTAGACAAGGACGAGTACCAAATGCTTATGATAAGACAGCCCTTAAGCTGGAAATTGGGGATGTGATCAAAGTAACGAAAACCAATATTAATGGACAGTGGGAAGGTGAATTGAAGGGAAAAACTGGTCATTTTCCATTTACTCACGTAGAATTTATTGATAACGAAGAAAGTTAGTGCTGCTGAATTTTGTTTCGCGATGTATATTTATACTGTGGGATTTAATATAATACATATTGTATAGTTACGATGTACACATATATTTATTAATTATATTAATAATAATAATAATAATAACGGTAATAATAACAATGATAATAACAATTGGCAGTAGCATTTAGTGTTTAGTGCTTAGTATTTGTCAATAAGATTACGAAACTCTTTTTTCGTTTTGAAATTGTATTTTTCTTAATTACATATCATATTTAAATAAAACAAATTTGTTTTATGCATTTTAATAACAACGTAATATTTTGCTATTTATAAATATTTTATAATCTAGATTGCATAAATTCCCTATCTCCTAATACTTGTAGTGTCCTTGAATCAAATGTAAGCAACATACTAAATACATATTTAACGAAATCAAGCACGAGGACAAATTTTGGCGTTTTTTTTTTTATTTGTTTTAGACTATCTTTAGAATAGAACTAAGATGAAACTAACAAATGTTTGAATATGTTATACTTAATTTGTTGTACATTTCTACATTAAAACTAGAAACCAAACAGAAACGAAGAAAATCCACAAAAATCGTTTTGTTTAAACATAAACCTCTATAAGAATTATACGAAAAACTCAATAAGTTAATAAAGAACCAAAAAAAAAAAAAACTCAGATTCGTAATTTTAGCTAGAAACAAATAGTCTAAGCGAAAAATGAAAATTATATTATCTTTAACATACATAGACGTGTAATTTGGAAGAATAACATAATTAAATCGAGAAAATACGGCGATGAGAAATTACCTTCACAAGAAACATATTAATTTATGTTTCCTGGACTTATGCAACCAATTTTACTTGGCAGTGTTTAATAAGTTGCCGTAATATTTTTAAATTCAAATAAAACCATGAATTCATATTTAATATTTGAATATTAGAGACTTACCAGAAGCAGATAGGAAAGCTTCGCATAATTTATGGGATGATGATAAGGCAATAACAATAAATAAAATTTATTATCGTGCATAAAAACAGTTGATGTACATCCCGCGCTAAGATATTCATTTTTTAATATTTACATTTTGATTTGGAAATAGAAATTAAGTTTTCCTCAATTTTTTTAATATCAAATAATAGGTTAACTTGAAATTTGAACCGATATTTTTTTATCTTACACTTTCAAGCGAAAATATTCCATTCCTAATCAAAGTTAGTAGCCATTTTTGAACCGCCAAAATAGCTGTATTCTTTAATTTTATTCGTCTTTTTTTATTTATTATAGATTTATATCTTTATCAATAATGATAGCAAGGACTGTAGGGTAGTATGGCAAACAATAATTTTCTCGGTACACTCCGCACTACACAAATTATTAATTAACTCGAAAGACACGTGGGTCTTCGAAACGGTGTTTTTCCGATTGTTGTGTTGTAACAGTAGAGTCACCTAAGTAAACAGAACTCTCCCAATTTTTTTCCTTGGATCCTATTCATGGGTTTATCTAAGACATGAGAATCGTAATGATAAGTTGAGCAATCTGTCTAATAATATTAAGTTCCTTGTTAAACGAAATGATTTTTCGTCAAGTCAAATTTTCGTAAAGGTGCAAAATCGCATGCAGGTGGTTGTCAGGGGACCTAACAACGACGGTTGGAATAATATCGGATAGATAATACAAGTTAGAACAGACTGTACTACACAAGCGAGTGGAAATGGTTTGGAAAAAGATAGAGTACCACTACTTGCGTCGTGCTGTGACGGTCGTCTAGCTTCGTGTCAGACTGCTCTTCGTCATTCCGCCCTCGGAAAGACACACAGGTCACTCAAACTTTTAGAGGTTGGGGGTACCAAGTCAATTAAGATTTATAAAGGTTAAAGGTCGGTTACGGGAGTGTAACGTCGGGCAGAGGTGGGAAACGGGAGAAATCAAGGTATTATATATTCCCTGCGGCGGCGGCGGCTCCACCAGGATTGGTCCTCCGGCCTATTGCTGTAATGGAGTAATTGATGGAGAAGTTGGTGGAAAAGACTGTAAACGAGTGTAAACGAGAGACAATATATTAGATGTTATGAGTATGTAAACGATATTAGGTGATATGAGTTTAGGACAGGGAGGGGAGAGGTGACGTGACGGTTCGAGAAGAGAAAGAAGTTATTGTTATTAGTTGAGTAAAATAAGTATTGTATTACGTTAAAATAAAGTTAACAGGACCTAGCGGAATCGATGCGGGAGAGCTTCCCGAGCAGCCTGGTGCAATTAATTTCGCAATCGTACTGCTGAAACGGGAAATAATTGCGAAAACCTAAACTTGGGGGAGGTTCAATTATGATCTGGAGCTGTTTTGGCAGCGCAGTTGTGGGTGATATGCGACATGACTTAGGTGTTCGACTTTGAATCAAAATTTGGGGCATTTGTGGACCGAAAATGAAAATTCGGGCCGGCTGAAATCGTAGAAGGGTCCCTAAAGTCTACTAGAAATGTTTACGTTAAGTTACCAATTTTTGGGTATCCGCCGAAATGACGATATTGGTACATTTTACATTACTGTATATAGTTTTTGTCTACGAAAATAAATATTATTATTATTATTATTATTATTAAATGGACGTGGATTAGTTTGCATGGTATTAGGGCATATTCTTTTTAGAAGATAATCAATCATGTGTGCTTTGAAATCGACTTCGTATGCGAATAAAACGTAAATGAGACGGGCGATATTGTTTAAATTTGTTACAGGGGCATGGAACCAGTGCGAGTCGAAAGGACGTCGGACACGCACCCCGATCGACGGTAACAATCGGTACTCCGGGAGCTACGCTAATTTCTACGTCTACCTACTCTCAACCGCGTATTTCTCGCAACAAAAGCAAAATAAGTGATTCTTTCCGAGGGCGTATTTATTCAACTATTTACTTAATCTAAAACGCAAGCAAAACGCGTCTAAATTAATACGTCTAGCTACCATCTACCACCTACTTCTTTCAAAAACACAAAATAAGCGATTTTTTCCGAGGGTGTATTCCTTTAACTATTTACTTAATCTAAAATACAATTCATACGCGCCTAAATTTGATACGTCTAAATACCCTCAACTACCAATTTTTTTTTAAAAACAGGTAAATTGTGTGAATACCCCGATGGTGTATTCGTTTAACTCTTCAGTGAATCTGTCGTGTCGGTAAAAAGGATTATACTTCAATGCGTTTCGATAACCCTAATTTCTTACTCGCCAAAGCCATATAATAATAATAATAATAATAATTTCTTACTCCTTCCACAAGGCACGGTTGTTGGTGATAAAGGCGATTAACATCTGGTGGATCTTCAATACATCGGGAAAAGGGGGCGTTCCCCAAAAATTTAAAAAATTTTTGGAACAAGGCTCTAATCGGAAGCTCCCCGATGAAAATTAAATCTCTTCAATACTCACTGTAATAAAAATTGAAATAAGTTGGTACAAAAAAAATGTTTGCATTGAAATTATGATTTACCCTTAAGAAACAGCAACGACGCCCTAATCCAGCGCTGAGTCGCTCTGATAATCTCAACCCGGCTGCTCACAAAATTCCACACAGTAATCACAAAAAACACACTGAAACGAAAAACGGAAACTATAAAATAAGAACTAAAATGTTGGGTAAATGTTATTTTGTATGAGACAAAGGTACAAAGACAGGTTGTGTGGCAATGTATCGCAATATATAACCGTTTACCTAATACTTTAAAACAAGTGCCGCTTTCCAGGTTTAAAATAAAACTCGACATTATTATCTAGTCATTTATTATAGTTCGTACCTATCTATATATTTTATCTTTTATATTTACATACTTGGATTTATATGTTTGTTTTTATATTTTTCTACATATTGACGTATTCTATAGGCATTATGAAATAACCGGTGTATTGTTATTATTATCAACAAGATTTCACGTGAAAAAAAGAGTTAAAAACGAGGAGAATAGGCGTCTTATTTAAGAGTGGAATGCGGGAAAACGGGTATAAAGTGGTCCTAACACATGGGCTGAAAAGTCCCGGGACTGACAAAGAAAACACGTTTATTTTTGTTCAAAATTAGCTTTATTCATCAACGTAATTTCCATCAAGAACAACGCAATCATTCCAGCGCCGCTCTAACATTTCAATACCATTTTTGAAAACGTTTTTCTTTTGCCTCAAAAAGTGCCCTGTTTTAGCGATAATCTCTTCATTCGAGCGAAATTTTTACCCGACATTTTTTTTAGGTCTGCAACAGCCAGTATCGCTGGGAGCCAAATCGGGGAATCGGTGGATGTGGGGCAAATTTGACGTTCTTCATTATTTTTCCATTGTTTTGATTGACTTTTACACGGTGCTTGTCTTGATGAAACAAAATTTTTTTTTCGCCATATGCGGACGTTGCTTTCAATTTCGGGCCCTTTAGACGATCCAGTAACGCTATATAATATTCACTGTTGATGGTATTTCCTTCTCAAAATAGTCGATGAATATTACACCACGCACATCCCAAAATACCGAGGCCATAACCTTTCCACCGTTGTTGTGCTTTCGGGCGCTTTGGACAGGTTCACCAGTTGCTGTCCACTCAGATGACGATCGTTTTTAAATTTGGAGTGAAGTGATGGATCCCTTTTCTCCTTGTCACATATCGACGCAAAAATTCCGGTTTGTTACGTTTAAACAGGAAACACTGTCAGAAGCATCAACACGTTCTTGTTTTTTGGGCAACAGTGAGCAAACGCGGCACCCATTTTGAACAGAGCTTTCTCATATCAAATGCTCTAATATAAACCAACACGTTCTTTTGATATTTTACGATGTCACTAACTCACCAACTTACTTTTCGATCATTCAAAACGATTTTGTGGATTTTTTGATGTTTTCTGGTGTTACCGCCTCATTTTTGGGCGTCCCCGCGTTTCATCATCGGGTCTCTACGACCACGTTTGAAGTCAGCAAACCAACGTTTTTTTGTTTTTTCTGATGGAGCGGGGTCCCCCAAAAACTTTTAACCATTGCTTCGCTTGAACATTTTCCCATCAAAAACAGTGTAAATTAAAACACAAAATTGTTTTTGATCCATTTTTTAAAAACAAAATGCTCACTTTTCCCAAATAACTCACAAATTAATGAATAGAATATCATGAAATTTTAACGCTGCCTTTTAAGGCTAGTACTAACTGCAAAACAGGTGAATGCAATAAAACTACCCATCTATGTGTTAGGCCCGGGACTTTTCAGCCCACGTGGTATATTAGTTTTCAGAAAGATAAAAGGCATAGTAATCGATCTAATCGCTGAACTGTTACCAGTGATCAACAATTTAATACAGCGTGTCCACCTAATGCGTGGATGAAAGATAATTCATTTCCTGAGCAATTTAGAGAAATTTCAGATCAAAAATATTCGGAAAGGGGGCTGCACAACATAAAATTATATTCAAGTATACAGAGAGTTTAGCTTTCGCTACGCACGATACAAGTTTAGTTTTCTAAATGGTACATCCAGTATATCACTATGTGTACTTTCTTCGATTTTCTCTATACCCATTAGTTTTTGAGATAATTCACATAATTCGAGATTTTTGCAAAATGCCGCTGTTTCTTTAACGACCGATATCTTAACTGCCTTGCACGCTAGAGCGGTGATTCAAATTTTATTCAATTGAGTATTTTTTAGAGTGTTCAACAAGACATTGAAGATTTTTTTATATCAACCGGATTCCATAAGAAGGTCATCGATATCGTTGCCAAGTTTGATTCATGCTATTTCACCCTGTATATTTTTACAAAATCTATTAGAGGAGCTCTTCCAAAATCTTTTTTACAAAGTCTTTCGTTTAAAAACAAAGCTGTAACGCTGTAGCGAAATACTATAAACTTTTACTTGGCCAAAAACATTCATTAAAGAGCAAGTTGTGTAAACATCGTTGTTCAGCAGTAAAAAATATCACAAGAACATACTCGAAGTGGTTTGTTTTGCCGAAGCTTCCAAAAAATACTCAATCGAATAAAATTTAAATCACCACTCTAGCGTGTAAAGCGTTTAAAATATCGGCCGTAACAGCGGCATTTCGCAAA
>JAROYC020000014.1:860016-878408 GCA_029619255.2 Dynastes hyllus | reverse complement strand
GAAATTGCATAGATAAAAAGAAAAAAAAAAAATTGTAAAACCCCGGCAAATTTTTAAGAATAATCTTCCTAAAAATTTATAAAATGGTTTACCTTGAGGTTAGGACTTAGCCGTTTTTCTCATCATAGGTTGTCCTTTAGCTTGCAACAACTCCTTAACAGCTACACTCTGCCTAAGACGATCCAAGGATAGAATATTATCTACGGCACAAACACCACGAGTATATTTCTCTGGAAAGAAAAAAATGTGTTAACAAAATTTGTTACAATGTTTTTACATCTCTGTATTACCTATGTAAGTTTCACCATCCACTAACGACGTATCTTCTCCAGAACATGCTAATTTTGCCAAAGATTCTCGGTCTTCCAGCTCTTCACAAGCCTTCGGGATATTGGATACAACTTTGGTCCCGCTCTCAAAAAATCGTTCGAACGATTTTCCCTTTTTTTACCCGTGTCTTTGACGTTTGTAGATATTCAAGGCTAGCCTCTTCCTCAAAACCAAATCCATAGGAGCTGGATGTGACAACCTTATTGTTGTTCTCAGAATTAGGTAAACCCTATCGTTTGCTATGGGAAACATTCTTGTAGTAATTTAGATTTTAAAATTATGTTTAAATTTTACCATCTGTTACTTTTTGAGTTTAAAACGAATTAAAACCCCAAGATCAGGGAACGTTTTTCCCAAATGCGGGAGGATATAAAGGGCAAGAAGTGCCAATTTCTTTCGGTAAGATAGAATTTAAACCGGTTACAGGAACTGCTTCTCCAGATTGATGTGTTGATAAATCATCAGCTAAAAGATTTTTTAGTTTTTTTTCTTTTAAATTTTAAACAAAAAACCCCGGGGGGAACTCAGTTTTGAGTTTAAAAAATTTCATTAAAAAAGCCCCTTATAAAATCCACCGTACCGAAAATGACAATTTTAAATCAGAAGCGAGAGTACAACGTTGAAACTTTTAATGATACCCCTCGTAAACCCTTAATCACAATTAACTTTCATAAACATAAAAAATTTGGGATGGGTTAATTTTTCCCCGGTTCAATAAAATTTCCCTTATTTCGCATCAAAACTTTTAAAATACGCGAAATGAATTTCCAAAAATTTTTTAATTTATATACTGTGGGGGTGTTTTTTTTGTGTCTCCCAAAATATAGCGCTTAATATGCCAAATCTACGTCAGCATCTTTGGGGAACACTGGATATTCGATAAACGACAGAATAGCTGACTCGAAAAAAATTAAAATAATGAAAATTGTATGGGGCCCCCTTAAAATATGAAAAAAAGTTTTTTTAATGGTCGTGCTTCTTAAAATTTTTACGGTTTTTTTACAACTTTTAGGGGATTAGATGTTAAAAACATGATAAAATTTGTATTCATTAATTTTTATCAAAAACAAAAATGGAAAAACCCCATACCAGCAGGAGGTTCCCAGATAGCTGGTGCACCAGGAATACCAGATCCAGGGGCAGGGACCGTCACAACATTCCTTTCTTCCGTTAAATTTATCCATTGGTCAACCAAGTTTTGCTCTCTTTCAATATCCTGTTCCGTTTTATCTGAAAATTAATCCATTTTTCCTATATAAATTTCTGATCCATAAAGAATTTATTACTTTTGATTCTTACCTGGTTTATCGATCAGCTTTGTTTTTGATCTAAATATTGCGTCTTTCTTCAATAAATCCCCCTTTATCCCTTGCCGGGTTTAAAATTTTTTTCCTGATAGAACCCGAGGCTTTTCAACCATTTTAAGGGGACACTTCCCAATTTCTAAAAAAGATTGAAAATTAGGGCAAGGGTTCCGAATTTTTGGGCAGGTTTAAAAGAACTTTTTTTTCTTCTTTTTCTTGTCTCAATTTTAAAACCACCGGTTAACATGCATTTTTTTGGTGACTTCGAAAGGGGCATATTCTAAACTCGTTCAAAACTTGGTTTCAACCCCCCCTTTTTCTTTTAAATTTGACCATCTATCGATCAAAGATCGAGCAATGGTTCGTGTTTGTTGTTCGACTTCCCAACCATCTTTTAAACGTGAAAATCCTGCACTTCGATGACCCCACACCTCAATTGATAAAGCACCTTCTACAGAAAACACAAGCAGAAAGGGGTTAAGGTTGTAGGAATCGAAATTTGAAATAAAACTATGTACCTGCATGCTAAAAACCCCCCGTTGTAACATGGAAAATTTCTGACATCATCAAACTTAAAGGTCATCGAGTCTTTTTGACTTGGGAATGTTTTATTGTGAGATTCAGGTTCAAAGGGTGGTACAACAATAGGATCTGGGTGGTTCCAAAAGGTATATTGACAGAAAACGAAATTTGATAAGGATGGTGGTAGACCAGATGCTTGTTTTATATGGACTCTGACAGTTATTTCCGATGTCCCGCTAGAATCCTCATCTTCATCTGCCCTACTTTATCAAAGTATTAAGTTGCTTACATATCCTGTCTTGGGGTAGAACCCCGGGGGCCGTTAAATTTAAAAACCAAGAAATTTAAAGGGGGTTTATTAAAAGAAGATTTTCGATTATAAAATGCGTACTTGTAATCTCCCAGCAACTTCCCCTTGTTGGCTTATGATTGGTGTATGATAATCTAGAATAACATCATGGAACAGGGATTCCAAGAAAATATTTGCCACGCCAATTAGGTTATGGTTCTCTTGGGATTCATAGAATGGGTCTGAGGGGATTTTCCCTTTTAAAGGAAACAATCCACTTTCCCTTTTTTCAAAATTTTATCATATAAACCCAATTTTTTTTTAATTTTTTTCCATTGTCCATACTTGATTTTCCCCGTTTCCTTTTAAACCAAATAGCTGGTTCAAAAAACAAAGGGTTCCTTTTCAAAAAAGTAAAAAAATACATCAAAACGGTGCCTACAACGGTTTTTGTCTGAGATTTACAAACCTTCCTATTGGGGCTTAAATTCGCGGGCGGTATTTGTAGCGTAACGCTAAATTTGGTGTGCTTTCCCATTTCTTCAGCAAAGAAATTTGCTTCTTGCACTTGGGATTTTTTTTGGATGGATTTTTAAATTATTATACTTCGTTTTAAATTTCATCTCTTTTTTGACCCCATTTTCCCAAAACCCATTTGAGTTGTTTTGGGGTCGGGGTATTCTTACCAAACCTAAATGGATCGTAGGAGTAAGGTGGATATGGCGTGGATGGAGACATGATATTTTTGAGCTGTTGAAATTGTCTTTCATATTCTTGCCGTTGTTTTTCCAAAGCAACTAAATCAGAAAAGGGCCACATTACCTCCCCGTGATATTTCTAAAATATTTCATTAATACCTTGCTTGTCTTCCTCATGTTGCTTTTCCAAACGTGATATGGCTGCCTGTATGGGATCATTACTTAATTCATTTAGCATTAGTTCGTCTCTCGCGAAGTTGTAGTCTATGTTTTGAGCGGGGGTTTGCGGCTCTGAAGCTGATGCTAAAATTAATCAATTTTGGTTTAAGGATTTCTTCTCGGGGGTATTGAAAATTTTACATATCGATTTAGGACAGTTCACCCTGAAGAAGTGGTGATTTCCCCAAACAATTCTATCACCATGGCGTAATTGGGTCTTCTTCGTGACTTGGGAACCATTTATGTAGGAACGAGCATTGGCAAGAGGTTCTAAAAAATACTCCATCTTCATGGTTTGGGGAAAAGTTCTGGTTAAATCCCAAGCCCCGATAGCTGGGATATCCGGTTCGCCATCTTGGCCAACCGTCCAAACCCAATGCCTTCCTACAAAACTTTTGATTAAACATTTTGCTACTTTTATGGGTTGTGGTTGTATACCTTAAGATAATATACTAGTAATTCGTTTAAGGATGGATCTGCATTTAAATTAACCAAATAGAATTTATTCTTTTCAACTTTAATCCCGGAATCTTGGATGCTAATACCCATTTTCTCTAGAGTCTGCTGTCTTTCGTTTTGTATTCTTTCTGTTTTCATGAGCTTTTCTTCCCACGTCTGGGACATTTCTTTGTATAATTTCTCGCTTTCACTTAGTTTCTGATGTATGTCAACTCTTTGGATATCTCCAACTGGAGAACCCTAAAATTAAGATTTAAAAAAAGGGATGAAGCTGTTTGTTGGTTTTGCGTAACTAACCGTTGCGTGTTTTAGCATCTCTTTCAAGGCAGCAACTTCCTCTTGGAGTTCCCTGATAATTCTAGCGTTTGGATCTTCATTAACAACAGCATGGTTAACAATTCTCTTTGCCCTATCAGCATATCTAAGCGTCGATAGGGTCTCCTCATAATTATCAGCTGCTGGTGATATTTTAACCATAACCGTTTTCTTTTTCCCTTTTTTTAAGCCCCGTTAAAAAGGAATCACGATTGGCACGAAATTTTTTCTTTTTTTTTAGCCCGGGAAAAATTTTAAACGGCTAATTTTAAAAAAAATACCTAACGTTGTTAAAGACCTAAAAATGTTGATATGTTGCGCTAAATTATCAATTTTTATCCTTTATGCTAAATCTTACTTATTTATATTAGAGCCTTCTTTTAGTCTTTCACCTACTGCCCCAGTTTTCACAGCCCTTTCCGAACCAGCTAAGTCAACTAACGATAACCTACTTTGTTTTTCACCAGAAACACCTGTTTTCGAATCCGTTAACGTTTGCGTTAAAATCACAGTAAAGACGGCTAAACGCGATGATTCGCTATTCATGTTTGTAGAAGCCACCGTTCTAGATTTATTGCCTTCCGCCATCAATATTTCTATGTCCTAAAGGGAAATATCAAAGTTAAATGATTTGGTGAAACATCAAAACCGTAGCATGGATATTTAATCAGTAAATTTCGAAATACGGTTTAATTAAAATTTTTTGGAACGTATTTCGTAATTATCTTCCGAAATTCACTGGGTGAATAAGATAACTTACCTGAAATGAGGTGACAGCTAAATGCGATAATCCATCGACATATGGACCTAGAACGTTGTGTTCTCTGACTTTTAGCGATTGCTTATTCGTTTTTGGATCTAGCAGATCATGTACCTTTTCATTATATATTTCCATATAACTAACTTCAACTTTATACGTTAATTCTGAACTTTGTTGTTTTGCTATGAGATCAAACAGAGAATCACAAAGACGAGGTATTATACCATTATTTTCTTGCGTACCCATCATGGTATACGATTTACCAGAGCCTAGAATTAAAGCCGATTCAAGAAACACAGCTTTTTTCCATGTATAATATTCATAGAATTGCTCAAATGAAGTATGAGACGTATTGAACACCAAATTGATCGAGACGCTATTATATTTTACTTTGTAATTCTTATTTGCTTTGTTCTTTAATGCTTATTTGTAGTCTTAAAACCAGAAATAACAAAAATAATAAATCAATAATTTTGCTTCGATATTAAATAAAAAGAATCTAAAGCAAATAGTGATGGTAGCATTTTTTGGGAACCGCACAATGGTTGGGGAAAAATTTTCCCTTTCCTTTAAAAAATGTCAATTACGGATATGTTTCCATTAATACTATTCGATTTTAGTCTAATGGATTCATTTGATTTTGATGATTAACATGAAATATATAAAAATATAACGTCTGTCGTTATGGAAATCAATTATCGATTGGTGGCATAAATTTTGTACTCAACGAACAAGGTCAAGACTGAATTTATTAAAAAAAAAAATCGTTTCAGTTTAACAAGTAAAATAAAATGAGCGTACAGCGTAAATACCTACATACTAAAAGTTCCAATATTTTCTTCTGTAATTTGCAAATGTAATAAGTAATTAGAAAGTTTTAAACAGCTAGGAAAATATCCAAGTTCATATACATGCAGAAAAATGGTTTCTTGCATCAAGAAAATAGATTTTTTTGCAAAAATCGCTATTCAAGAGAAAAGACTAAAAATGTATAATATAGAGAGAAAATAATTTTCTTGAAATGTTACGATAATGAAAAATTACAATAATGAAAAAAAAAACCTAAAATTAGGAGCAAGTGAATGAGCTAATGAAAGTATTTTTTATAGGTTACTGTATAATTAAACTATTTCTTTAATAATGTAATTAAATAGGTATTATTTTTAGATAGTTTAATAATTAATGAGTTCATATTTAAGTTTATTTATCCCCTTTTTAATTATTATTATTTATTATATATTATGATCTAAAACAGTTATTGTATTGGGGATAATTGAAACAGTAATTGTCTTGAATTAAAACGGACAGCTTTGATATAAGTAGCATGTTTTTGGTGATAGTTGAACAATGACAAGTTTTTGTTTAAGTCGTTTGTAAACATTCTATTTTTGATGTGCTATTAAAAACAACATAAGTACCAGTGTATGTTTATTTTTCTACTAAAAAATATAACCGAACAATTTTGAATAAATTAGGTACTCTGGAATCCCGTGATATCGAGCATATTTTTATTAAGTTCATTTAACCAGCTTTATCTAATAAAGACGAGAATCTGTGTCAAGGCTATATTTTCATGAAAACTTTGAACTTTACTGACCCAAATTCCGTGCCCTATATCTGCGAAAGGAAATTTTGCAAGCTTGGATAAAGTTACCGCTGGCTATGAGCTTTAAATCACGTATATTATATAATTTAATAAAAAAATAAATTGCCTTTAAAGAAACACTAATGATACCTTCAACGTTATATTCGAGTTCAACGCTTTGCTTGTAGGTTAGTGGATCCTATTTTATTGCAGTATGTTATTTATAAGAGGTAGTCAGATGTATAATATGTCTTTACTCCATTTTTACATTTATCATTTCTGTATATCATAAAGTTAAACTAATATTGCCGTTTTATAGGCGTATCCAGAGTTTCCGACTTTATTCCTACTTTAATGGGATATCTCCGCGGAACCCTATTTTTTTTATTTACACAAAAAGAAGGTTGTAACGAAATAGAAAGCAAAATGTTTACCAGTTTGTCCGTAGGCGAATATACAGGCGTTATATCCTTGGAAAGCATTATCCAGGATATCTCGTCCTAGGCAATCGAAAACAACTTCTTGAGATGCATAATCTTCTCTGTTTGGGTCAGCTGAGTAGAAACAATGGTCAAATGCGAATGATTTTGGTTGTTTTCTGCAAAAAAATAGACACATTTTTTTATAGCATGCAGAATGTTCAGTTATGTTTCTTAATAAAATCAGATCTGTAGAATCGATTGCTGTAGTTTCTCTTATTTTTCGAAAAACTATATTGTAAAATTTGTGTATATATCTTTACTTTTAGATGATTGAATTTGTCAGCTGCGAAAGATGT
This sequence comes from Dynastes hyllus, assembly GCA_029619255.2. NCBI lineage: Eukaryota > Metazoa > Arthropoda > Insecta > Coleoptera > Scarabaeidae > Dynastes > Dynastes hyllus. Next base: position 871,149 of record JAROYC020000014.1, on the reverse strand, counting down.
TTCTTTCAAATTAAATAAGTTTCTTTCGGGTTGCGCAAGAAAAAATGTTGTTTGTGAGTTTTGGCGTTATGCTATAGCTTCATTTTTTTCAATAGAATGAAATTACCGGTAAGAATTTTCGAAATTTACCGGTATACCGGTATTGCAATCCCTAGTTGCAAGCAATGTGGTATACTACATATGTATATACTTAATTTCTGAGTACTAGAAAATTTCTAGATATAGAAAAATTATGGAAAAGTTTCCGCAATGCGAAAAATTCTATAGTGGATCCTGGACCTGTAAACAAAACATGCTGCATCTAGCAATATCTGTATTGAATTCCAAGATACGCAGACATCTGTGTAGAGTTTCTCAAGTCTGTAATCCATATAAGCGCGAGGATGACTCATCCGCAAGGTGAATGAATGGGACCATTTGCGAAGCTCTATCCTTATCTGGTGCGCTGTCCAGTAATATGTTATGTTCCACAAAGGATATTTTTTAACCAAAGAGCTAAGCAAGGATGATTAGTCACTTGTTACTTTACTGGATCTTGTGCCACTATCATAGTGAGTTTTCACGAGAATTACGTAATGGAATGCAAGTATACAAATTCCATTTTTAAAATATAAATTGTTACGTAAATCAACTAACATTATTCCTAGAACTAAATATTATGGTTAACAAACACTTTTTACTGTTCAGCTTAATATATTATTAGAGCGGGCCAAATTGCGCCATCCAACAGAATCGGAATCAGGCGCAACGGCCGCTTATTGTAAATAGCGTATATGAGAGTCACAGCAGATATGTGATATTTCGAAATTAATACACAAGAGTAAAAAAATAAAAGTATGCGTTGTAAATGGGATGTAATAAGGAAAAACCTGATAAACTGAACGCTTTTTTATTCTGTTGTACTTAATAATGTAACTGTAAATAAAGATATAATAAATAAATTCTATCTTGTTTAAAAAGTTGCACCATCAGATAAGTTTCCACATTTGCCTTGGTGAAGGATGTTCGCCGAGACGAAAAATGTTCTTATATTTCGAAAACGACCGTTCCACGTCTACCGAAGTAAGACAGGCGTAATTAAAATAAATCTAGACTTAGTCATGAATCTGCAATGCCCCATCGCACATATGTCTTAATCTCGTGTAGTCTCGGATTCTTTTTTAAAACACTATCGAACTTAGCTAAAACTCGTCCACTTGTTGCATCGTTTATACTGTGTAACAATGTACTCAATTTCGTCCACGACTTGCACTGATTCTACCAACGACAATCCAGAATTTTGCAAATTTTCTATCGCGTCTACTAAATCTCTTTGTAACGTTGCTAATATTCTTTAGATGTGTTTCAACAGAAATATCGAGAAATCCCCTTCTGGCTCATCCTAATAGCTCTAGCTTCGGCAGGGACGAATTGCAAAATAACGGATTTGACTGAAAATGTTCATTATAATAAAAAGCGGCTTCTAACCACGTTCCCCAACGCGTAAGAATGGGCTGTGGTGGTTCTCGAAATTATCAGGCATAACCTGTGGAATGCCCTAGTCCTCTTAGGACTTTTGAGAAACACTTTTTTGTGTTTGCTATTAATGCATCCACCTCCGGGTAACACTCTCTGAATAGTTTGTGCCACAAGATGTAAAGCATGGATCTTTACACGTAACATGTAAAAGTCCTTCACACTTTTCTAAGGGAAGGCCTACACTACACATTGTTGCTGCACCATCGCTCATGAACAACAACAGTTGACTGGTTGACACTTGAAATTTTTGTAACGTTTCGAGAACTACGGCCGTAATTGCTTTACTAGTACACTGTTTTAATCTTCTGCTGGCTAATAGAAATTGCAAAATTTGGTTTAATAGGATCTAATACGCGCACTATTATATTCAAAATAGAATTTTTTTGCAATCTGTCGTCTCATCAAGACATAGCCACAGCTGTTTATCTTTTAATTCGGCTTTAATTCGATTTTCAATGTCCTCACGTATTCGTGGAATATCTCTCCGTAACGCTGTCCGAGATGGTAGTATCCACTCGGTATTGTATGTACCCCAGAATTTTCGAAATGCTTTTTTATCAAGTATACGAAGTGGTAGACCATATACCATAAACGTTAAAAGCAATTCTAATTGAAATTGACGTTGTTGTGACACACCATTTCTTTTATTTCTGTGGTGTGCGCTATTTATATGTCTTTCACAATTACGTTTGCTCCAGCACAGTAGTTTCTTTTTACAAACTTTACAGAAAATTGTACTCCCATTGTAGTGTAAATCCACAAATTCACTAAGAAATTTATTAACTTTCGTAGGTAATGGCCGTTTATTTTTAATAGTTACGTTAGACATAATCACGTCATTTGTTGATGAATAGAGCGCGTCATCCGTAAATGAATAAGCGCGCTGTTAGTTCGTAGCCGTCGATGAATGAACTTTTTTTTTGTAGTGGCCCACTGTGAACTATATTTATCAACGAACACCCAAACTGCGGTGTATATTTGCGCGTCTTCACGACGTAATAGACAGTGGTTTTGGTCCTCGTCCTAATAATTACATATTTAAATTACCTATGTTTACATACATATATGCGCCCGGCAGCCTGATTGCGAACCTGGCGCGTGGCGCTCTTGGCCCGCTCTATATATTATTGAAAATCTCTTGTAAGAGATAAGAACATTAAATAGGTACCAATTTCCTACAATAAAACCCATCTAGCGCCAATTTTCCTCGGCATTACTTTTTTCCGTTGGAGATCTTTCCATCACTTCAAATTTTACCTCTCATAAAACGTTTCTAACTAACCAAGATACAATTTCGACCCCAAAATCATATTCCCTCGTATTAGAGGCGTTTACTTTCCCATTTTCATGAATAATTTCTAAGATTGTGTCTCTGTGGATAGCTCCTAATCTTCTTGGTTGGCTTGAATTGGACGGGGTTTCTTTAATATTTATGATCTCTAGTTATTAGAAAGTGCACATCTGAGCGTGATTTCGAAATTGTTTCCGCGATTTTTCGCAATGGTTGTTTATTTTTTTTTTTTCTCTTGAAATGGTTGTTTTATTCACGTACTTGTTGGTGTTCCATTTTAGTTCTTGCGAAATGCGTTCTTGTATCAATTTTATGGCCGAGTGCTTCTGACTAAACTTGCATTTCGCTTTTTGAATGGAGTGGAAGGGTTTTTAAGGAGATTTCTCCTAATTTATAGCTGTGTTTTCTTTAAATATAAATAGTTTTTCAAAGTAATAGAGTAGATTCTCTTTCAAATAATCATATGTTAATGTTGTTGAATTGTTAGGGTTCATATTCTTTAATATTTTCAGCATTATATTGAATTTTTATTGGTAGAAAATGTAGAAAAATTCAAAGGTGTTTTCATAATGGATCGTTTTATTTCAGTACCACCAGTGCTTTGTTGACAAAAGCTCTACTCAAAGCTGGGAGCTTGGTGTGGCAGGTAATCAATTTTTCATATTCTCTTTCGCTTATTTTCTACCTGGGTATATAGGTTTTCAAACACAAAATATCTGTAATTTTGAACGTACAGACCGCGATTTTGGTTTTCATTAAAAAAAAATGTGAGAAACCCTTTTTTGTATTTGCTATTAATGTATCCACCTCCGGGTAACAATTAAGAATTAAGGCGGATAGCTTTGATACAAGTAAACGTTTCTCTGCGTGTATACTATTTCGAAATGCTTCTATTTTCTCCATGCGAATTTGCTTTTCCTAATGAGTCAGTTTCTTTCATTGAAATGGAATTTGGGGCGACTCCTACTAAGCGATAACACTACACGTGTAGTGTATTGATCGACAATATACCCTTCAGGTATAAAACGAGTGTCATCAAGTTTAATGTACGGTTGAAATATAGTTGCGTTGCATAAGGTGTGTTCTGTAAAGTCCTCACGGGGCCATAGACTGTAGAAAAGGCTACACCCTCTTTTTCAAACATCCTCCACGTCGTTTTAACGTTTTAATATCACAAATTAATTAGAGATAATGGCCACGCATGGTGGACGGACACATTTATTGCATCTGCTTCGTTTTTCTGGTTTACGCTAACGTTCTTCAAGTTATTGAAATTTAATTTAAAAAAGAGATATTTTAAGAATCACTAACTGTTTTGAAGAAAAATTAGAATAGAATAGAAAAAAAAAAGTAAATATGTAAGTTTTGAGTGCGACTAGATAAAAATGTTAAATCAAAAATATTGTTAGAAACAAAATAATAAATAATAAAAAGTAAACTTGTATCAAAGTGAGCCTTGTCTAAGTTTACTCCCGTCCCATCGTACATACAGAATCCCAAAACAAATATATATTTCCAGGAAATTAAATGCAATCCTTGAAGAACAATCGATCATCTTCTAAGACAGCAAGCAACAAGATGTAATTTTTTGTTTGTGCCTCAATTTCCAAATAAAGATTTTTGTTATAACATTTATATTTAAAAGGCATTTCGAATCCGAGATTACGTTAAATAAAGCACAGATGAACTTGGATGAAATAAACTGGAACAAATTTCCCAATGTGTTCGTTTTAAGCAAGCCCACGCTATGAAAGATGTTAATTTTCTTTATGATTTATTTAAGAAAATATATTTTTGTTTCTAATAAACCGAATTTATTCTCCGCAAGTCTTCTTAAAGTTGAATAATAGATAAATAATTTGTTATTTTTGATTGAACAAACTATTCAGTCAACATATCTTTTTCAACTTTACTCTGCAATATACCAAACTCTTCTCTGATGCTACTTTCAACATCTGTCAGTCCAATGTAACATTAATTGCATTGTACACTTCACTTATTGTAGGTGGTGTTGCTTCGTTCTCGAGCTCTGCATCTGTGAATAGTTCCGTACTGGCAAATGCCGTATTGGTGTCATTATTATGAACCCATGTTGAAAGTGGTGCTAAGTGTCTTTAATCCAAGAACTATAGTGTATTTTTCCTGAGACTATATTATAGCGTTTTTTAAATGTATCTACTCAACCTCTGCTACATATGAAAGTATTATCAGTGTGTCGTCGTGTGTGTGTCACGGTTGATGTCGATAAGTTATGCAGCACTTCCGTCCGAATCTTTTTCCACCCAAGCACTAGACGGACACGCTGTATATTACATGATTAAATTGAGAATAACTTAAATTCAGGTACAGAAATAATTACTTTTCTTTAAATTTATTACTATCGCTTAATATCTAGACCTGAGTTCTATTGTTTTAATAAACAATATGGGAATATTTTCTTAATAAAAAGCAATAATACAGTAAATACACAATGTGATACATTTAAAAGATTACTTTAAATTTATTGAATATAAAATTTCTGTTGTGAGTTTTGTAGATGATCTGATACACTTTTATGAGCACTGTAAACAGGGTTATTTTTTGCAGTCTAGGGCATTTCATCTATTTAGTGGTTATATTTTAATATAACCACTTAATATAACTTTGTGTACCTATAAAACATGGTGAGTGGATAATCGTGTGTTAGAAAGTCTTATAGTTACATATTACATATTGCCACCTCGCTGAATCGCACTAATTTGAGATAGGAAATGTTCGGATTAGCGAATGTAACGATCTATTCACTTAAACTACCTCAAATGAGTGTTATAGGAGGACATGTATGGATTAAAAAACTTTAAAATTACTGAAAAACATTTTATTTCAAACATTTTGAATATTTTTTAATGTATAAGCAATAAGTTGTAATTTTAGACGAACGCAAATAATTAATTTAATATTTTAAAACTGTGCCAATTTTAAAGGATTTGGGATGAAAGAAAGTTTTATCCCGATATTAAAATTCTTCTTTGAATATTGACGTTGACAAAAAAGTTTGCTGTCAATATCTGAATTTAAAAAATTAATTTTATGAATTTCAAAGTTCGTTTGTCCACTTCTTAACTTTTTCATATAAAATTTGGTGATGTCATTGACTTTATAAGACAGTACCGACTTTAAAGCTTTTTTTTTCTTTTTATATGCGTGAATCTCCGTGTACAGTAGATGAATACCGAGAATAGAATTAAGCTTTTTTGCATAGCAATCTACGGCACACTATAATTAATGAGCTTGTTGGATCCGGTACTTTGAAGACCGTTACACTTACAAATATGCATTTAATAACCAACGGATGTACTTATAAACGGAAACCCTCTCGGCTTCTCTAAAAATAATCCTAGTGGAGGAGGCTCTTAAGTCCTGCCTTGAATAAAACAAAGCTTACACCATCAGACAGATAAAAATAACCCCGAAAATAGTGTCTTCTACTATTCTTCCGTTGTATTTTTAGAGTATTAAAAGTCTGTATATAACGTATAAATTTATATACTGAGTTTTTCGAGAGTATCGATTGGCTAGACAATTATGACATGAGTTCGTATTACATGGGACACGCTTGGAAGGGTGTTTTGTGTCATTTCTATTCCTGTACTTCCATTATTCGAGTGCATGCCTTTTTTTTTATTACGACAAACCAGAAAATAGTTTTAAATGAATACATTTCCACATCTAAATCAAATCAATAAAATACAGGTGTAAAATAATACCATATCAAACGATATAGAATTAATCTTATCATAATAATGATAAAAACGTGGCAGTCAATATTTTTTTAAAGATATTTTTAAAACATTATTAAACCGAGATAACGGGTAGAAATTTTTTAATAACATCCCAAGTATGCGATCCCAAAAAAATTTTTTATTTTTTGGAAATAATAGTACATCTAAATCCGGCCTTTAAAAACCTTTTCAGGGCGAATACTTTTGTGTCGGACCTGTTACGGTTTTAAGGTATCTCAAAAGTTCAAAGGGTTTGGGATTACTTTTTGTTATAAGGGTTTGGTTTAACAAGGGATTCTACGTTGAAATATTTTTAAATTAAAAACCGTTAACAATTTTCCCCTCTAAAAATATTAAAACACTCTGTTTTTTATTTGTTAGATCATCGCTGTCTCATTAGGAAAGTTTTATGCTATAACAAACAAAATAAACGAAAACATATATAGTGCTAAAAATAAAATTGATGCAATATGTCAGATATTAAAGGAAATAGTAGTTTGAAGTAATTTGTAAATGGATCTGTTTTATTTTTAAACTAAATCCCTTTATTGTCCTTTTCCCCAATAAAATTTACCATAACTTGTTGCTAATTAAATTTTGGGTTTTGTAAGGGGGTCCTCCCCTCCTTTTACAAAAGTCCTCTAAAAACGGGCTGTCCTGTCCTGTCCTGTCAGCAGATGTTTTTAGTTAGTGTTGTAAAGATCATTTCAGAATTTATTTCGCTAGCTGGTCTGCAATTTCATAGCCTGCTAGTGTCTTCATCCTTAGTATTCTGCGTCAGAAATACTACCCGTACTTAATCAATTCCTATACCAGATTTGGGTCTTCACTTTTTTTCTCTCACCATTCTTGGATTTTTAAATCATATGATTTTAGTAAAAATGGTTCCAAATCGTTCATTTTCAAATACTATTCTACCAGATCTTGACAAAAATCCAACTGTTTTTCCCGATTTTTTTAAAACATCTTGTTAATTTTCATCTGCTTGTTGTGCTATACTAAAAAAGAAAATCAAAAGAAAACAAAAGCCCGTTTTACTTAATTTTTCCGCGGAATTATTCTTGTCTTACTTTATAATCCCATTTCACAAAACAATTTCCCGCCATCCCGCGAAGCTTTGGATAGCTCGCAGCTACAGTGGAAGTAAATAAATTTTAATGAAAGTCAACAAGTCCCAAGCAGAATTTTTACCGCATTTCCATGTTCATTTCGTGACTTATCGTGACGTCTACGTTTTTTTCGTTGCTCGTTGCCAAGGGCTTACGCATCCTTGACAACGAGTTCAACATTACTGCGATGAAATTTTTAATTAAAAATTCTTATAAGCAGTAATATTTAAATTCGAGCAAACATACAATGGTTGCGTTTTATTAAATAAATACCTTTTTTTGGCGAATTTCAGGAAAGGTAAATATCCATATGATTTTTAGAATTGTTTCCTTTAACCCTTTACAATATCAACGTGTTATTTGGGCGAATCCCGCCTTCTTTTTTTTTTAAAAAAGGGGTGGTAAATAAAATGAATGATATCCCAAAAAAAAACTCAATTCAGCTTTTTTTGAAGAAATAACAAATATATTACGGCTTTGAATCATCTTATTTAATCAATAAAAATTGACCGTAATATCAAGATGTCAATTAAACGTCAATTAAAGATTCGATTATTGAAATTTTTTAGTTTATACCTAGTGATTGTAAGTTGTTGTTCTTTGAAATGAAGTGTCCTCAAGCTCTGCCATTTCAAGGTTTTATTTTCAACGTGTGCATTTGACGTATTATGACGTTCGTCGAAAGCTTCCATCGCATATGTAGTTTGAGTAGGGTTTAGTTAGAGTAAATGAATGATTGTTCTCTTGCCTCGCAGTCAGATTGTTAGTAGTCGCGATTCCTTTGTGACGGTTTCACCCACTTCGTTAAAAATTTTTTCCCAAATCGCTAATTTTTAACTCTTCGTAACAGTCGAGAGAGTATGTTGCACTCCCACAAATGGTAATGTCCAAAATAATAACAACAAAATGTAATATATTGTGCTGCAACAGCACGCTCCAAATCGTACGATCTATGAATTAAGGCCATGTACTTCCTTGTGAAACAGAATATAAAATTTAAAGCTTATTTACCGTCACAACCTTAAGCAATAAATTACATTTTACCGTAAGATATGTTAAAATAACTTTGCCACATAGTTGTTTAATCTCTGGGTAAGATAGTCCATATGAAGAGTTCTCAGTTGAAGACAGACAATATACAGGATGATTGGCACAACGGCATAAAGTTTTGAACAGCCGATAGGCGAGGTCTTTAGGAACTATATTAACCACATTTACCTTTGTCCAAAGTCTAATGGGTTTTAAGATATTTAACCTTTTAGTAAATTTTGATTTTCCACCAAAAATTCACTATTAAACATTAATAACTTTTTTTATTTTTGTGGGATCGCGCTAAAAGTTGTTTTTTATGGAAGTTTAATGCATCTACCTTTGAAAAGAGGCAATTAATTAAAGTCCGAAGTTATTTAGAAAGAAATATAGTCCTAGATATCTCACTTAACGAGATAGAAAATTTATAGTTCTCAAATTTGTGATTTTTTTTTTAAATAAAACAATTCGAATGTTAAAATTACTTTAAAAATTTCCTTAGACTTCGTACTAAGATAAATGTGGTTGATATGGTTCCTAAAGATCTCGCCTATCGGCTATTCGAAACTTTACATCATTGTGCCGAACATAAAACGGGGCCCCAAATTTTTTGAGCATTGGCTTCTTAAATGGTATCCCCCCCAAATGTTTTAAAAATTCTTCCTTCAATTTAGAATTTTCTAGTGAAAAAAGCGAACATAGATCTTTGTATAAATATTTATGTGCCGCAGCTGCCTAAGTAAAATGTAAATTGAACGAATTTTGACATTTTCAATCCGCCAGTGTTACAAACGCAATGAAAGGTTAGAATCATTCCGCATAAAATGGGATCGGAATAAATTTCGTTTCTATTTGATTCAATTGTATCGGAAACGCGACAAGGATTAAACTAAAGTAGTATTATTTACCGTTCTATTTTATCAAGGGATGATGGGTATTGCAGGATCGTCTGTTGTTTTTCCATTTCCACGATGCATAGTGTAGCCAGTTCCAGTTCTGAAAAAAAAAAAAGGAAAAAGTAGTTTCTTTTTTCTTGGGAATAAAGTCTAAATCAATGTTTCAAAGCCTTTTGTCCTTTAAGAATTTTAGAACTACTTTGACAAAGAACTATTATATTATTCTTTTGTGCAAAATTCTAATACTAAAATATAAAGAAGAAAGTTTTCTTTAACTTATGTCCTTAATTAAAGTTCAATCTTATCAAATGTACCTGCAGCGTATTCAAATTGTATAAAATAACACTTTTACATCCGCTATTGCACGTTATATGAAAAAATATTTCATATAAAATTGTTTGGCAAGATCTTTGTTTTCAATTATCGAAAAAAATTTTGGCAGTTTGATAAAGCTATTTTTTCCACCAACCACAGAGGTCTCCTTATTTGTTATTAACATTTAAGAAGGATTATTACATATATATCATATAAAATTACATTCTATAATGCAGATGTTTTTATACTGCAACCTATACTTCTAGTTTTAAAAAAAGAGAACATTAACTCTTTGATTTCCTTTTTTTTTTCATTTTTGTTTAATAAACTTTTATTATGTTTATTCCATTACATTTTCTTTTGCTTGGATGCCCTCTTAGCTGGCCCGACGATGTATTGGTAAAAAACCCCATAGAATTTTGTGGGAAAATTTGGGCCATTGTTTTTTTTTCCTACCTTAATTAAAAATTTTTTCTTTAATAATGTAATTAAAAAGCAATTTTTTTTTAATTTAATAATTAATGAGTTCTTTTTAAGTTTATTTATCCCCTTTTTTATTATTATTATTTATTATATATTTAAAAACGTACAATAGCATTTGCCATAAGTGCGATATTTTTAATTGTTCCCTTGGCCCAAATTCTGAAAATTTGGTCGAAACCCGAATATTAAATTCTTTTTATACAAAATGTAAAAAGAGCTTACTTACTTATGTTTATCTACTGATCATTTGGTTCTATAGAAATTTTTGCATGATTTTTTCTCTTAGTTGTTTGCCTGTTACCTGTTTTTTTTTTTTTGTAACTGTAAGGCAATAAAGGCTTTATATAAAACTTGTACGTTAAAAAAAGAAATATGTATAAAACAAGCTATACATTCCTACAAATTTACTTTTTAAAAAAATCATCAATTTGTGTTTGTTTATAGTGACAGATGGTTTTTTAAACAACTGCATTTTATAGTTTATTGATATTTTTGAAGGTTTCCTCTTCTACCCCCGTACAAGAAAAAAATGTTCTGATTGTTTTCAAGGCGCCCAAAGCGTCGTTTATTTTTTTGGGGTAATTATTTCTTTTTGAAACTTCATCCTCTTCATTTTCCAAATTCTAATTTCATTTGTAATCGGCGATTGGGGTCTCAAGGCATAAAACTTCTTTGGGCACCCAGCCCTTTCAAGTCATCAAATCTACCTCTTCGGTTTTTTTTTCCCTTTA